>JASXTE010000009.1:25432500-25812500 GCA_030280995.1 Hemileia vastatrix | reverse complement strand
TGAGGTGGGAAAGGAGGTATTAAAGGGGTTGGAGTTTGAGGCGGGTAAGGAGGGGTTAAAGGGGGTTAAAGGGGGGAGTTTGAGGCAGGTAAGGAGGGGTTAAAGGGGGTTAAAGGGGGGATTGAGGTGGGATAGGAGGGGTTAAAGGAAGGATTGAGGGGGGGAGGTTTGAGGCAGACAAGGAAGGGTTAAAGGGGGGGATTGAGGGGGTAAAGGGGGGGCTTTTTGGGGGGGCTTTTTGAAGCAAGAAAAAAAAGACTAATATCTGCTTTTTAATTTTTTTACAGAATTTTTTTTCTTTCCCTTAGTTTCTGGACATTTTCCCCTGTTTCCAAAAAAAATCAGGTAATTTATTTATTTATATTTGTTTTTGTTTTTGCAAATAATTAATTATTCTGAGATTTACTGAATTCAACTTTATATATATATTTTATTTTAATAAATTGGATTGAAAGAAATCAAGTGGTATTTCCAATAGCAGGTAAGTATTTTTTTTTTTTTGAAATTAAATTTACTGATTTGATTTTTATTTTTTTATTTTTTTACTTACATGTGGCTCCTGCTTTTTTCCTCAGCATTTTAGAAATAAGAAAATGTAAATAAAAAAAAGAATTGGTAAGATAAAAGAAAAAAAACATACTTGAGTTAGATCAGGTTGGTTTATATTTACATAAGGATCTATTGAAAAGATATCTTGATTTGTGGAAGTTAAATGAGGGGAGGCTTGAGTAGAAGAAGAAGGAAAAAGATTTCTTTTGACATCATGTTTGGAGATAGCATCTTCACCATCCAACATGTTTGCAGGATTAACATCAGCTCGCTCTCCAAAAATAGCATCCATCTCTTTAAAGTAAGGACATAAAGAATCAAGTTTATCATCTATGGATTTAATGCCCTTACTGATATCGAGGTAAGTAATACCAAAACCAGTGGAAGATGAAAAGTCTTTTCCTTCTTGTATTTGGCTCAATAATACTTGAAGCGTTCAGACATCTGTTTAGGTAAAAGATCTATCCTTCCCTTGGTCTTATTCCGTAATTCCTTGGCTATTAGAATATAACCATTAAATTTTGATGCTGGGGGCTGTCCTACTTTAGTTGCATTTTTGGTACCAAAACAAGAATCATAGTTAGATTCAGTTTTCAGCCAGTTGATAAGAATGAGATGATCAGCTTTTTTTAATTGAAGGGTCTTTTATTTCTCAGATGAGCGGGGGAAAGAGGGAGTAGTGAGATTTGAGGAACAACTGGGGGAAGGCTGCCTTTGAGAAGATCTATGACGACAGGACATGTTAAGATAATTAAAGATGAAAAGGAGAAAAAACAAGTAGATGAGATGGTGAGGTGTTCTTAATGGAGAGAATAGACAGGATGAGATGAGAATGGGAGTGCGTAGCAAGGTAGAAGGCATATCAAGAGAGTAGTCAAAGATGTGGTTATGAATGAAAGTAGTCCAAAATGTGGTTATGAAAAATTGAGTAGAAAAATGTTGGATAAGAGGTTAACTTTGACACGTGAAATGTCTAATAACACAATTATTAGCAAAAATAATTGCAGAAGATAATTGGGGTATAAGTATTTCTATCCACAATTAATTTAATTGCGGATTGGTCAACTATGATACCCCCTAATGACAAAATAAAAAATAATAAAAATAATAAAAAAATAAATAAAAAATAAACATAAAAAAATAAAAAAAATAATTTTTTTTTTAAAAAATAAATAAATTAAATTAAATTAAAAAAATTAAAAAAATAAACATAAAAGTTAAAAAAATAAAAAAAAAACTAAAAAAAAATAAAATAAAAAAATAAAAAAAATAAAATAAAAAAAATAAAAAAATAAACTAAAAAAATATAAAGAATATAAAAATATAAAAAAAATAAAAATAAAATAAAATAAATAAAAAAATAAACTGATTATATATATACCACATTTGGCCATGTGTAAAATACAATAAATTTACAATGTATATTGAGTTATGTAAAAGTATACATACAATCTATGAGATTAGGTGGTATGTTTTGTTAAGATTTAGGTTGTGGGCTGATGAGGAGGAGGAATAGGAGTGTTATGGGTGCTTATATGGATTTTAATGAATAGGGTGGGATTAAGGGATATTACATAAGAGGTGTGGGGTGGTTTATTATTATTATTATTATTATTATTATTATAATTTTGGGGTAAGTGCTGTGGTCTTAGGATTTGGGTTGAGAGGTGAGGAGAAGGAGGGGGAGGAAGAGGAGGAGGAGGAGGAGGAGGAGGAGGAGGAGGAGGAGGAGGAGGAGGAGGAGGAGGAGGAGGAGGAGGAGGAGGAGGAGGAGGAGGAGGAGGAGGAGGAGGAGGAGGAGGAGGAGGAGGAGTGTTATGGGTGCTTATATGGATTGCAATGAATATGGTAGGATTAAGGGATATTACATAAGAGGTTGGGGGTTTATTATTATTATTATTATTATTATGGGGTAAGTGCTGTGGTGTTAGGATATGGGTTGAGAGGTGAGGAGGAGGAGGAGGAGACTTATGTGAATTTATAGAGATGGAAGAGGGGATATTGCATAAGGGGGTTGGTTATATGGGGAAAGCACTGTGGGGTGCTCCTTATTGGACAACTTATATAGTAATCCAGTTACTTCTTTGTCTTGCTGCTTTATTGGCATAGTCAGTCCTGCCTCACTGTTGGTAACCCTGACATAGTCATTCTACTTAGTCTCACTGCTTAGTAGCATAGTCAGTCTTGTCCCAAGCTTTGTGTCAGAGCTAGTAAGTAGTCTCTGCCTTCTTAAGTCTTAAAATGTGGGGTGCTCTTCATTGAACAACTTATTTTTTTAGTAAATTCAGTTACTTTTTAGACTTTCATAAGTTGTAACCTTCATTGTGGGTGGTCCTGATATTTTTAGTCTTAGTTTTGTCTCACTGTTGTATCAGCATAGTTAGTCTTGTCTTAGTGCATTATTCTTAGTGATGGTTGTAGTCTTCCTTCTTAGGTTGTAACTTGTTTGATTAAAAAATTGTTGGTGGGATCAGGTGATGATTCTTGTTGTTCTTCCTCACTCAAAGTTTGGGTTAGAATGCCATTGTTTTCAGTGTTAAGATTAGGGTTAGGTTAGATAGATGGTGTCATATGGCACATATTATGTAATATAGATGGTCATTGAATAAAATATGTATTTTGTTCATGTCTAATAGTTTGTTGTTGGGCTATCATATGAAGGTCATTACTATACCTGGAAGTTTAGGTTGACATTGGGTAACATTAGGAAGGTAATTGCTACCATTGGAAGGTTAGACTGTCAGTGAGTCATAGCCCCCACTTCTTTTTTATTTTTTACTTTTTACTTTTTTTAACTTTATTTTTCAATTGTTCAATTGTTCAATTTTATTTATTTATTTTTTTAAATTTATTTTTTAATAATTTTTAATTTTAAAAAAAATTTTTTTTTTTAAAATTTTAAATTTTTTTTTAAATTTTGATTTTGTTTTTTTAAATATAAATACAATTTTTTTTTTTTTGTAAAATTTAAACTTTTTTTTTTAAATTTTAAATTAATTTTTTAAATTTTCTAAATTTTTTAAATTTAACTTTTTGATTTTTTTTTTTTTACCTTTTGTTTTTTAAATTTTAATTTTAAATTTGAAAAAAAAATTTTTTTTTAAATATTAAATTTTTTTATTTAAATTTTTTTTTTTGAATTTTTATTTTCTTTTATTTTTTAGTTTTTTATTTATTTTTATTGAATTTATATCTTTATTTATTTATTTTTTTAAATTTTAAATTTTTTTTTTTAATATTTTTTTTTAAATTTTAATTTCAATATTTTTTTTTTTTTTTTTTTTTTTGAAATTTAAATTTTTCTTTTTAAAAATTTAAAAATTTTTTTTTCTTTTTAAATTTTTTTTTTAAATTTAAAATTTAAAATAATTTTTTTTTATCTTTATTTTTTCAATTTTTTTTTAGATTTAAATATAATTTATTTTTTTTTAATTTTAACTTTTTTTTTGACTTTTTTTTTAATTATTAAATTTTAGTTTATATATTTTTATCTTTCTGTTTAATTTTTTAATTTTAAATTTAAATTTAAATTTTATTTAAAAAATTTTTTTTATTTCAATATTATTATTAATTTTTTTAAAAACTTTTTTATCTTTATTTTTTATTTTTTTGAGTTTAATTTAATTATATATATATATATATATCTTTTATCTTTCTTTTCATTTTTTTATTTAAAATTTTTTTGTTTAAATTTAATTTTAAATTTAAATTTTTTTTTTGTTTGAATTTTTTTTTACATTTTTTATTTTTAATTCTTTATTTTAAATTTTAAATTTAATTTCAAATAATTTTTTATTATTTTAAATTTAAATTTAAATTTTTTCTTTTAAATTTTAAAATTTTTATATTGCTTTTTTTATCTTTATTTTTCAATTTTTATTTTTTTAATTTTAATATCAAATATTTTTTTTTTTGAACTTATCTGTTGGTCAGTCGTCTAGAAGAAGGTAAGAAAAATAGAAGAAAAGGAGGTGAGAAGGAGGAGGACAAGGGAAAATAAAAGGAATAATTTGTAATAGTATATTTGATTTTATTTAAGAGGGAAAACAACGCGAGCAACTTTGAGAGATGACAAAAGCTTAGTATTTATTAATAATAATATTATTCAATGTAAGGGTTCTGCGCGGCAAAAACTTTTAATTACTATCAGACTTAAAGCAACCTTTAATTTGTTATATAGACTTTTAATTAGAATTGTATTACTAATAAAAAAATATAAACGTAATAAAATAGTTATTTAATTTGTTGAGTGTTTAATAAGTGATGAGGCTACAGGGGATTATCCAAGGCCCTTTTATAGGCAATGGGTCCTCTGAAGCGCTACTATATTTGTAAATACAATGATTAGAATAGAATAAAACAAATATATCAAAGAGTAAATGAAACATAACAATATAGAGAAAAACATGAAACAATTAATTAACACCCCAATTAAGAATCCAATTTTCCCGCCATTAATTCCCAAATCAGTAAGTGAAAATAGTGAATAACTAAACAAGATTGGAACATAGGAACTATGAGAAAAATAATTCCAAACAGATAGTACAGTCTGATTAAAGGATATTTTAAGTGAAACAAAAAATACTTTGACGCAACAAAACATGTAATTAATCTCAATTTAGTATAAATTAATTAATTGGTTTTTTCTAACACACTTAAGGGTCAAAAGAAGCGTCATTAATTATTTTTTAGTATTATATGAGAGGTTTTATTTAATATATAAATTTAAATAATTAATTTAAATATATTATAAGTCAATTTTACACTTATAATTATAATATATGTTTTTTCAATTAATTAAATATAAATTTATAATTATTAAATACATAAAAATGCGCCATGATTTGTAGAATATATTATATTATGTTCAATTTAACTGTATATAAAAATTTATATAACCAATAAATTTAATGTAATACTTGTATATAATAAAATACTTATATAATTTTATTATGCAATAAAATATTAAGTTATATTCATTAAATACAATTCTTACCCACTCTTTCAGGTTTTATAAGCTACATATCATTTACTGGACTCCTGGAATAGCCTGGCTGACATTATCTTTTTTTTTCATTTTTTTATTTTTTTTTATTTCAATATTATTATTTTGTGATATTTTTAAATTTTAATTTAAATTTAAATTTTTTTAACTTTTTAAATTTTTAAATTTTTTTTAAAAAAAAATTTTTTTTATTTAAATTTTCTTTATCAATTTATAATTTATTTTAAAATTTAAAATTTTTCAAAGTTTACCTTTTTTTTTTAATATAATTTTTAAGTTTTTTTAATTTTTTAATTTTTAATTTTTTTTTAAATTTTGAATTTTTTTTTTAAATTTATTTAAAAAAAATTTTTTTTTAAATTTATTTAAAAAAAATTTTTTTTTTGTTTATTTTTATTTATTAAATTTTTTAAGTTATTATTTTTATTTTCTTTAATTAATTAAATTTTTTTTTAAAATAATTTTTTTTTAAAATTTATTAATTAAAAAATAATTTTTTTTAATTTGTTAAATTTTTTATTTTTTTTTAAATTTAATTTTAATTTTTAAATTTTTTTTAAAAAAACTTTTAAAGGTATTTTATTTTATTTTTTTTAAAATTTAAAATTTAAAAAAAAAATTATTTTTAATTTTTAATTTTTAAAAAAAAATTATTTTCATATTTTATTTTTTATTTTCAATATTATTTTAAATTTTTTTTATTTTTTTATTTTTTATTTTGAAATTAAATTATTTTTTGTTTAATTTTTTTCAAATATATATATATATATATATATATATGTATATATTTTTAGAATTTTTATTTATTTTTTTGTTTTGTTTTTATATTTTCAATATTTAAAAAAAACATTTATTTTTTTTTATAAAAGAAAACCTATTTATATTTATTTTTTATAAATAAAAAAAATTAAAATTATTTAAATTAAAATTTTTTTAAATAAAAAAAATTAAAATTAAAATTTTTGTAATTTAAAAAAAAAAAATTCTTTTTTTAAATTTTAATATATATATATATATTAAAAAAAACTTTTTTTTAATTTTTTATAGAGTTTTTTTTAAATTTCAAAGTTTTTCTATTTTAAATTTTTATATTATATAAAAAAAAATTTTTTTTATGTTTTATTTTAATATATTTTCTTTTTATATTTGTTTTAAAAATTATCTTTTTTTATATATTTAAAAAAATATTATTTTTTATTTATTTTCAATTTTCAATTTTCAAATTTATTTCATTTTTTTTTATTTTAATTTTCAATCTTTAAATTTTAATATTTTTTTTTAAAAAAAAATTTTTATTTTATTTCTCAATTTTTTTTAAATTATTATTTTATTAGGTTTTTTTAAAAATTCATTTTATTTTATTTTTAAATTTAAATTTATAATTTTTATAATTTTTTTTAAATTTAAAAAAAGATTTTTTTATGCAGTGATTACCAAATCTCTTGGTGATTTTGCACAGTAAAGTTTAATTTTTTTTTGCCCCCCAAAAAATTTTTGGCTAAAAAAAAAGCAACTTATTGCTTATGGTGCAGATCATTATTATTAATTTCCCACATGGGTGTTACCCTTTGGTCCTTGCCACTTTCTCCCCCAATCATCTCAATTTTGCCTACCTTTTGTTTTCTCCACAATCCTCACATTTTTTTCCTTCCCATCTGTTTTGTTTCTTATTTCTTTTCCCAATCTTTTTTCTCTTATCTTTTTCTTCAGTCTGGTTTTTTACAATTGGAAAGTATTTTCTGTTCTTTAAGTTTTTATTAATATTTGATGCCTTTTTTTTCTTTTTAATGGTTTTTTTGGCAGCAAATTATTTCTTAGCCCTTCCCCCTTCCAGTGCCAAGTGTTGTCCTTTTTCTTCAGCCTTAGTATTTTTTGTAACCTGTAAGTTATTTTCATCACTTCTAGCTTTAATTAGATGTTTTTTATACTTATTTGTAGTTTCAACTATCTGATGGTGTTTTGTAAATATGAGATATCTTTCAAAGTTAAAGTTGCTATAACTGCTTTATGTGGGAGTAGTTTATTAGAAATAAATGAAAATTTTGGGCCAGCAGTTAGTCTTAATTCTCTCTCCTGTTGGCCAAAAATGCACAGAGAAACACAAGCAGTAGTACACCACCCTAGCACCTATCAAAAGCATGGCTGACACTTGGATTTAAATGATGAACAACAGGAGTTTCAGCAAGAACTTTTTCACACCAAACCTGTTATTTATCAAGTGGAACTTCAGCAGTCATTATTTGGAACTCACCACGCTAGTGTATCATTGTCTACAATTGCAAATAACCTCCATCTCTGGCTCAAGATCCAATAAACCAAGGAAAATATATCTCTCAGGTGGAGAAATATGATGCTGAGCACCTTGTTTTTACTGGTAAGCTGTTTAGTTTCCTTTTAACAAAGATTCTAATCTTTTTATGTCACCATGCTGCAGATGAGTGTGGTCTCACAGTTAAAGGTCTTTCCCACAATCAAGGATAAGCAACTGTTGGAAAACAAACACCCCAAGTTCCACAAGAAACATCAAAACTTGCTTCAATTTCATCCCTGCCATATCTCTCTCAGTTCTAGTTACAGTACTTTTTCAAGATGACACAATAGGTTGCCATGACTTCAAGTGCTATTTGGAAAGAATCTTGGTTAGTCATCTCACATTTATTTCCTTTATTTATATTTTTGTTCTTACATTTTTTACTTATAATCTTACAAGCTACTAATGATGAATCCCTGTCCTGGACCATCTAGGGTACTTATCATGGATAATGCATCTATACCCCGAAATAGAAGAAGAACTGAAATAGTTGAAAATAGGGGCTGTTGGCTCCTATAGTTTCCTCCATATTCCCCAGACTTCAATCTAATAGAGAAAGGTTTTGCCATTTTGAAAATTCACATACAAGGTTTTTCAAATTTAACAGGTGGAGAAGAGGATGCTTATATTATTGATGATAATGCTAAGATTGTATTTACACAAAATTTGTGTAAAAAACTGTTCTACTGCTGTGGGTATATAGATAAAATGTGATAGTATATTTGAAAATATTAACTTTTTCAGACATATATCCTATAAATTTTAATGTTAAACCTCCTGATGAGAAATGATTTATAAAATTAACTTATGATTGAGAATATTTATGTGGCCCACCATTTCCCCCAATAAAAATAAAATTTGCCTTTTTCTCTCAATCAAAATGTCACGTTGGAACATTCAACTTTCATTACCGACTTAGTAGAGTTGGATCATACAAATTTCATAAAAATATTTTTTATGTACAGTAAATTTTTATCAAGTGTTTTGTTTTCAACATATCTTTTTTCAATGGTGTGGATTTTTTTAATATATATGAAGCACATATTCTTTAAATACTTAGGTAGCATGTATTATAGTGTGTATTATTTAAATATTTAAGTAGCATGTATTCTTAATATATAAGTAAAACTAAATACTCTTATGGCATTTGGGACTTGATATAAACCTTTTTATCAAAGCAGAAATTGATTTTGCAGGAGCTAGAGGCATTCAAGCTTTCATAAAGTCTTCTGTATCTACATACTTGAGAAAAGTCCAATGAGTCATGCCCAAAGTTTCAAATGCTTGAGTTATTTGAGTATTCTTCTTTTCAAGATGAGAGTAAACAAAAAATCTTCAAGAGTTTTCTCATCGTCTGAATCTTCTTCTTCATTATTTGTTAATGCTAATATTCCATGTTGTGTAATAATTTGAGATAGAGGGACAGAAACATTTGCATTATTCATTCCAACTGCAGTTTTCTTTGCTACATAAGAAACTGGGCCTTGATAATTTCCCCCAGTATATTGTGTATGTGAAATTGAAGAAGCAGCTGCTGTAGAAGAGTTCTTGTTACTTTTTTAAGTAAAGAGAGGTGATTTTGGAAGAAAAAGGTTGGTAACTTCATTTGGGTGTGATTTCTAAAAATTTAAATCAAATAAAAAATAACTTTAGAAATAAAAATAATATTCATGGCATAAAAATTTATAACATACACCACGCAATATGGGGGGCCCACTTGCTAGCAAGTCAGCAACTTGAAGTCAGATGGAAATCAGATGGAACTCAGACTGAAGTAATACTGAACTTTCATGATGGATCTATATTGAAAACATAGTGAAAGTGTGAGTATAACTGAATGGAAGCCAGAAAAATCATTCCATGAGTCTACTCAATGCAAAGTATTTTTTGAAGCAACTTATTTAAATAATACTTTATTAAATTAAGTTGATCAATAAAAATTGATTGAAAATATTGCAATTCTTAAATACAATAATTTTATTAAAAAATTTCAGATTACATATAAAAAAAATCAGTGACTTTTTCTATTACTTACAACTGTTTTTACAGAATTGAAAACTATGTTTCAGCTAATATTTTATGGAAGTGAACTCTGTTCTTCGCCCAAAGAACAGAGTTCATCCTCCTATTTTCACACTCTGTTTGCACCAATCTCCATCCCTTTCAATTCTATCAACACATGCTTGTCTTCCCTCCCCATGCCTTTTGCTATCCTCACAGCCCCATTGTATGCCATCCTCTTTTGATCCCCATTTCACCCCTATCAACCTCTCACAGACCCTTTTCTTCATTTAAAATGCCTCGGAACCCTTAATCTTCCCTTCCAACTCTTTCCCAACCTTTTCGCTACCCCATATACCCTTCCTCAACCCTCTCTCCAGCCTTTCCAACCCTTGTAGCCCCATTCCTCCCCTTTACCTCGCCTCCACAATCCTTGAACCCCAATTTCCTCCCTTTCAACCCAGTCCCTATTTCTGTATATAAAAATAAAGTGTTAGGGAGAAACGGGGAGGTAAGCGAACTGGAAGGAGAGGAGAGGAGAGGGGTAGAGAGGCGTGGAGAGGGAGAGGAAAATGTGGATAGGGGTTGAAAATGATGACGAAGGGAGTGAAAAGGTTGGGGAGAAGGATGAGGTGAGGATAAAGAAATATTTCAAAGGGAAAAGAGTGGGTATTCTTGAGAGGGAGTAAAAAAAGACGATAAAAGAAGATAGTAATACAAAATAAATATACAAAAAATATAAAATATATAAAATATATAAAATATGTTACAAAGAGTGGGCACAGAAATTCCTTGAATCCTAAAAATCCACAACTCCTATACTGTTATTCTCTTCATTTACTTAAATCTAATAAAAATCTACATTTTAATATTTTGAAAATTTAGAAGAAGAGGGGAAATAAATTTTAATAAATATTAGTATAAATTTTTTATTTATTTAATAGTGAAATATAGTATGTCAATTGAATTTGAAAATTATATGTCTAAGTAAAGTCTTTGTAACATCATTTTTAATATTTTTGCACCTTCTTTAGATATTTTAATGATTTATAATATTCAATATTATCTAGTCATAAAATAAGTATATAATTTTTTCAATTCTTGAAAATAATACAATAAATAATATAAATGCACAAAATAACCTTTCATGAACAAATTGACATATTTCAAATTGTAGTTTCTCCATGTATTTCTGGCCAAAGAAACTTATATAATAATGTCAGATGGTATCTTGCCGGATCTATACATTGGTGTTATTTTTTTAAAAATTGCAAAGAAACTGCTTAAATAGTTTAAAATATGTATTTTTCAGATTAATTTGAGTGTGATCTGCACTGTATTAAAATTTCTATAAAAAAATCTCATTCTTCATATCTCAAGATTTGTTCAAAGTATTATTTCCTATGCTTCATTAAATGTTCAAGTTATATTCATATTGAGTTCACCAGAATGTCAATTTTTTTTCTTGGTGGTTTCATCACTAATTCAATGTGGGCTCAAAAAGATATGAATTTGGGTTCAAGGTTGTGGACTTGCTAGCAAGTCCGCCCCCCATATTGCATGGTGATAGCTCTTGCCAAGACTTTGGATTTTGAGGGAGTTATTTCAAAAAACTCAAAGGAGTTTTCTGGATCAACAAAAACATTCCCTTTCAGGTGATCCAGTAAGATCTTCATGAGGCCCATATGCTTCAAGAATCAAGTTTAAAGTCTTGTAATGTGAAGAGGTTTCTTGAGCACAAGCTGAAGGTTGAGGATATTTATTGTTTGTATTTATGTTATTCTTCTTTCCAGATATAGACAAGCTTAAATCCTCATAAAGCTCTTGCTTTATTATTGTACAAAAAGCTCATTTAATCATAAAAAAATAAGAAATAAAAACCTTACATGAGAAATGGCTTTAGGATCTTTGTTCACCAATTGGAAAATAATTTTTTGAGATTCATGAGTTTTTTTTCAGCTTGTAAAAACTTTTTAAAAGTACTTTTTGAATCCAACTTTCACTTTTTGCTTGTGGCAAAAAATCCTCCATGTGGAATCATGACTTGCCAAGTGAGTTTGCCTTCATCTTCTAGAGTTTCTGAAAATTTACCAACAGTTTCATTTTGCTGGTCATTTATAATCACCAAAACACTTCTCTTAAACATATCTCAATTGGAATTTTCAACTTCACAATGTAAAATGAGCCAATCAGGCTCTGAAACCATCTTCCCAGTGTTGGGAAGAGGTTTGTTCCCATTTTTTTCATTTTGGGGTAGCTGAAGTGTCTAGAGGATCTGTTTTTGTAATGTACGGGGAAAACTGAATAGATATTTTAACCCATTTGACTTCATAAGGATCTTCTTCACTTTCCAATTGAGTGAATGTGCTTTGTGGTGGGAGCCCAGAGGAATTGTCAGCCAGCTGTCTAGAAGAATTAGGGAAAGAAGAGAGAAGAGAATGATTAAGATGAAGATGAAGAAGAAGAAGAAGGAGGAGGGATATAAAAGGAATACAACAAGTATTGGTTTTAAAGGACTTATAAACGTGATTTATATAGCATTTAAAGATTTAGTAAGTGTTTCTGTTTCTGCTTATAACAATGAAATTATTAGTACGAAAAGGACTCTCTTAATGCAACCAATTAATTATTTAGTAATTATAATTATTAATAGGCCAGTCAACACAATTAAGTAATATAAGTAAAAAACAACAGGCTATTTATTTCTTTAAAAATAATAGAATGTTTGATAATTAAAATATTGTAAGTGATGATCATTCAGGGGACTAACCAATGCCTTTATATAGGCAAGGGATACCTAAAGCGCCACAAAAAACAGAAACATGAGAAAAAATGAAGTAAAAAAATTAAAAAAGTAACTATAACAGTAAGTTAAGGGGGAAAAAATAGAACATGTAACATATACTAGTAAGGGCCCAAGTTTCCCACCAATGTAATCCTAAAAAGGTCATTAATCTAAATTGAAACAGTAAGATAAATTGAAACTTAAGATTAAACCATTTTGAGATAAAACAAGTAATATAATATGATGAAAATGGTAAATAAGTTATGTGAAACATTAAGAATTATTCTAATGTAGAAATATGATTAATTTAGTTAGTATAAAACATAAATAAAAGCTGTTTCAACTATTTTAATATTGTAATAACTATCTTAAATTAAAAAAATTTATTATTTTAATGGAATAACTAATT
This sequence comes from Hemileia vastatrix, assembly GCA_030280995.1. Taxonomy (NCBI): domain Eukaryota; kingdom Fungi; phylum Basidiomycota; class Pucciniomycetes; order Pucciniales; family Zaghouaniaceae; genus Hemileia; species Hemileia vastatrix. Next base: position 25,799,440 of record JASXTE010000009.1, on the reverse strand, counting down.
TAAAGTAGAAATTTAATATTGTTTTATTTAAGTAAGTGTTTTAACTTATTTAAGAGTTTTCTGACACAATTAAGGGTCAAAAAAGCGACCAATAATTATGGTTTATAAGGTATATAAGATATAATTATATATAATTAATTAATTAATTAGTTTATATTTAAAATTATAATATGTAATTATAATATAATATTTAATTAATTAATTAATAATTTATAATTATTAGATACATTAAAAGCGCTCATATTTTATAGAATATACTGTATTATTTATTTATTTAATTGTATTTACAATTTATATAGTAATAAAATTTATATAACTCATATTATTATAATTCAGTTATATAATTTTATTGCTCAATATAATATTAATTTGAATACATAAATAAAATAAAAATATGCACATTTTGAAGTTCAATAAAATGTTATAATATTTACTGAACTCCTGGTACAGCCTGGCTGACAGGAATCTTGTGAAGATAAGTTGTATGATTTGTAGGTGTTTAGGTTTGTGAGATTTGGGCATCTAATGTTTGAGTTCAGTGGAAGAGTTGAAAGTGAATAGATATTGTCATATTTATCACAAACCAGGGGGGATTAACATTTAAGATGTAAAAGTGGAACATGATTTCTACTAAAATACAACACTAACAAAATAAAATTAATACTAAGAGAAATCTTTTGAGAAAAAAAAACTTACAGGTTACAAAAAATAATAAGGCTGAAGAAAAAGGACAACACTTTACACTGAGAGGGGGAAGGGGCTAAAAATTATTTTCTTCCAAAATAAACCCAATAAAAAGAAATAAAAAAGGCATCAAGTATCAATAAAAAAGTAAAGAACAGAAAATACTAACCAATTGTAAAAGACTAGACTGAAGAAAAGGAGAAGAGAAAGAAGAAACAAAACAGATGGGAAGCAAAAAATATGAGTATTGTAGAGAAAACAAAAGGGAGACAAAATTGAGATGATTGGGGGAGAAAGAGGCAAGGTCCAGAGGGTAAGACCCATGTCGGAAAACAATAATAATAATCTGCACCATAAGAAATAAATTACTTTTTTTTGCCAAAAATATTTTTAGGGGGCAAAAAAAAATTAATTTTTTGTGCAAAATCACCAAGGGATTTGGTTATCACTGCATAAAAAAATTTAAAAAAATATATAACAAAAAATTTTAAAAATCAAAAATTTAAATTTAATAATGAAATATAATGAATTTAAAAAAATCCTTAAAAAATAAAAAAAAACATAAATAATTTAAAAAAAAATTAAAAAAAATTGAGAAATAAAATAAATTTAATTTTTTTTAATTTTTTTAAAATTTAAAATTTGGCAATTGAAAATTAAAATAGAAATTTTTTTTAATTAAATTTGAAAATTGAACATTTAAAAAAAATAAAAAAATAAAAAAAATTTTAAAGCAAAAAATTTAAAAATTAAATATTTTAAAAATAAAGATAAAAAAAAATTTTTTTTTTTTAATTTAAAAATTGAAAATGGAAAAAAAAAATTCTATAAAAATTTAAAAAACCAAATTTTTTTTAAAAATAATTTTTTTTAAATATATATATATTATTGGCCAGTCGTCTAGAAGAAGGAGAAGAAGAGGGAAAGATGGAGAGGAGGAAAAAGAGAATATAAAGGGAAAAGGTTTACAACGGAAAATAAATAAAATAATAAAGTGATTTAATTATTTTAAAAGAGAGGCAATGAGTAGTTCTTGGGACTTTACACAACAGTGAGGGTTTAATAAATTATAATATAATTATTTAAATAAGTATTTATTTTCAATGCACGGCAAACACTTGCTATTATTAATAGATCTACTGCAACCTTAGATAATTTATTTACTTTCAAATTTAGATTTTATAATGCTAATAAAAAATAAAATAAATGTAATATATTTAAAAATGTATTTGAGTTGAGTGTATAATAAGTTATCCAATATTATTGTTTAATAAGATATGTATGGCCTTATTTAATATATAATTTTAATTAATTAATCTAATTACATTATAAGTTAATTTTTCTTTTATAATTTGTAATATATGTTTATAATTAATTAATTAATTATTTTTATTTATTAAATACATAAAAATGCACCATAATTTATAGAATATATATCATGCTTAATTTAAATGTATAAATAATTTATATAATAATAAAATTAATATAATACTTATTATATATATTTAATAAAATAATTATATCATTTCTTTATGCAATATAAGATTAATTTATATACATAATAAGCATATTTTTACGCCCTCTTTTAGCTCACATAAATTGACATAAAATTTACTGGGCTCCTGGTATAGCCTGGCTGACACTCCCTCACTCTAAAAAAAACAATAAAAAAAACTGCTAAGATTTTTTCTTTTTATACTTCTTTAACAGAGTAGGCAGATTTAAAAATCCATGCATCATGTTCAGATGATTTGTTCTTATATCTCAATAAATATTCAGTACCTCTTTCAGAAGAATTCTATCATTGAGAATTTTATCAATTTCTGCAGTTTCTGTGACTTCCTGAGGGTTTTTCTTAGGTCTTCCCCTTCTTTTGGGAAATAAGTCATTGTTGGAAGTATAAGGCTTAAGCAAAGAAATGAGAAAAACAGGATGTTTCCTATCATATGGAGAATACAATACAACTTCTACTGCATTATCTCCAATCATTATTTTAACAACAAATGGTCCTACAAAAGGATCTTATAATTTGTTGTTACCTTGTAGATTGAAATGGACAGTAGATATCAACACTTCATCACCCTTGTTAAATGTGTATTCTTTATGGGATTTATCCCATCTCTTCTTTTCATATTCAAATGCTTTATCAATACAGCTTTGAGCATGTTTTCTGCATAACTGTTGCATTTGCATAAAATATTTTACACCAGAGTGTAGTTCCAACTTAGGTAATTTATTATTGAGAATTTGAGCAGGAGTGTTTGGGACATAACCTATCCAAAGCTCAAAAGGCTTTTTCTCAGTGATAGAATGAACAGTGCTATTATATGCAAATTCAAGACCAGGAAATAGAGTGACCCAGTCATGAGTAAATCTGTCATTGTCTTTATATTCTAATCCAAAGTGACAATACCTTCTAATCATATCTTCTAGAGTTTGAATCATTCTTTCAGCTAGACCATCAGTCTAAGGATGGTGAGCTGTAGAAAATTTTAACTCACAGCCACAAATATCCATCAAAGAGGTGCAAAACTCAGAAGTAAATTTTGGATCTCTATCAGAGATAATGGCTTTTGGAAATGCAACAATATTAAACATGTAAGTCTACAATAAGAAAGCTAATTCCTTTGTGGATACATCTTTGTGGGTGGGAATAAATTTGCACATTTTTGTGAATCTATCCACTATTACCCAACAAGAGTTATAACTGTCTTTACCTGCTACAGGAAGACCAGTGACAAAATCCATGTTAATTATTTGCCAAGGAGCATCAGTTGCTTCAATATGTTGTAATAACCCTTCTCTTTTACATGTCAACCTTTTAGATTTCTGGAAGGAATCACAAGATTCAACATATAATTTTGTATCTTCAGACATATTAGCCAACCAAGCAGTGTTTTTGATTCTAATCAATGTTTTTTCAAGATCAAAATGACCAGCTAATATGTAATCATGACAAAGTTTGAGGATTGTTTCTTTCATTGAAGGAGGAATAACAATTATATTAGTAAGCTTTCTTCTATAATATATATAACAATCTTCAATAGAGAACTTTCCCTTAATCAAAGCATTTTGATACTTTTCAGGAAGATTTTTAATCAATGCTTGAGTTGAAGCATTCTTAGGATCATTTAAGATAGTAACTAACTTATTTAAATCAGAATCTTTATCATATGAATCCAGAATTAATTTTAATAACTCTTCTTCCATATCAACTATAAATATACCATGCATATGAACAGTATCATCTTCAGGTTCATAAGCAGGATTGGAGTCATTATTTGGAAGAGGCAATCTGGAAAGCATATCAACATTGGAGTGAACATTTCCAGCCCTATGGATAATTGTCATTCTTCCTCTGTATTCTTGAACAGCAAGTTGCCACCTGAACATATGTCTATTAGGTGTTTTCAGGTTTAAGAGGGACTTCACAGCACTACAGTCAGTTACCAATTCAACCTTTTGGTCATCTAGGTAGTAATGAAGCTTCTAAAGAGCCCAAAAAACTGCTAAGAACTCTAATTGAGTGGCACCATATTTCAATTCACTATTTATCAAGGTTCTTGAAATATAACAAATTACAACCTCTGAGGATTTATCATTAATAATTTGTTTCTGGTGAAGGGAAGCACCCAGACCAACAAAGCTAAAATCTGTATACAGGACAAAAGGTTTGTTGAAATCTGGAAGAGCTAAGATAGGGGCTGTCATTAAACAACATTTTAATGCATCAAAAGCTTTTTGACAGTCAATATTCCAGATGAATGCAACATCTTTCCTAGTTAGTTTGGTAAGAGGCAAGGCTATGACTTGATAATTTTTAATATATTGTCTATAATAGCCACACATACCCAAAAAACTTTGGATTTCTCTTACAGAAGTTGGTGCCTTCACATTTTTAATTGCAGCAACTTTGTTGTGGTCTACACAAATTTTTAGGCCTGACACAACATGGCCAAGGACTTTTAAAGATTGAAAGCCAAATTTACAGTTTTTCAAGGACAAGGTCATATTGATTTCATCCATTTTTTGAAAAACTCTATTTAAGTGACTCATATGTTCATCAAAAGTTTTAGAAAAAACTATGATATCACCAATATACACCATGAGCCATCCTTCAATTATTTCCTGATGGAAAGTGTTATCCATGACTTTTTGGAAAACTGAAGGGGAATTTTTAGGGCCAAATGGCATTCTAACATACTTATATATTCCCATATGAGTAGCAATAAGTAAAAATTTTTGAGAATTTTTCTCAACTGGAACTTGATGATACCCTTTATTACCATCCAGACAACTAATAAATTTTGCACCTTGCAAGGTAGCATGTATTGGATTAATTCTGGGTAAAGGATAAATATCATCAACAGTATAAGTGTTTAATTCTCTGTAATCTCCACATAATCTAGCCTTATCCTTTTCATAAGAAATCAAGACTGGGGAGATGACACAATATTTAGGGGTGACATCCACTTTCTCAATGATATTCATTTTTAATAATGTGGCAATATTATCTTCAATATCCTTTCTTTTTGTTGGAGAAGCAGGATATGGTTTTTTCTTAAGACTAGGAGGAATATCACTCAAGTTACAGGATAAGGTAATTTTCATTTCTTCCTGAACACTTCCTAAGACATGAGAACCATGAGCAAAAGCCATAGGGAAAGAGGTAATTGAGGCAATTATAGAATCCTTCTGTTTACTAGTTAACTGATCACCAAAAGAAGCAGTATTTATTTCATTTAATAAATTATCCATTTCAATTGTTGGTTTGCCTTTACACTGGATCAGTGAGTTAAAAGACTTTAACAGATGCCCAGAAGGTTTTCTAGGGGAGGAAATTTTGAATTTTATTTTGCCATTCAATCCCAAGGTGAAGCAATTATTAGCTGGGTCCAATTTCACACCAAACATGGTTAAAATATCATTACCCATAATAAACCAATTTCTTAAATTATCATTTTTCATGACAACAAATTCACAAATATCTCTGACAAAACCACCATTATATTTGAAGAATACAGAGGTTTTGTATTTGCCGATAGGACACAAGGTAGAACCATACCCTCTCCATTTTTCAGAAGTCATAGGTAATAATTTACTCAAATAATCCTTATCTACTGAATCTAAAGCTCTTTCAGACACTACACTTCCTCCAGCACCAGAGTCAAGAACTACATCAACATTTTTACCATTAATGATAACAGGTGCCTTCAAAGGGGATATGGCTATAGAATTGTTAGTAATATCTTTAATTATTTCAGCATTTTCCACTGAAGATAAATCCAATACACATTCTTCAGATATATTATCTAAATAATGGACATCCTGTTCCAACATTAAAAAATCTTTAACAGATTCATTGTCATAGGAGATATTACTTTCACAGTCACTAGAAGAATTATTGATATCAATTTCAGCCTCATCAGTGTCTTCATTTTGTTCAACAAGATGGATTTTCTTGTCACAAACATGACCCTTTTGCCATGATTTGTTACATTTATAACAAGTATTTGTTTCATATTTTTTTAGGTGCAACTGGGGCAGAGGGTTTACCAGATTTTTCTGGGGGCTTTGTAGAGGGTTTATTTTGATCATGATAAGATTTTCCAAGGTAATTCTTTGGTTCATATCTATGGTTGAGCAGTACCTCATTACAGATATTAATGAAAGAAGAATGTTCTCTCACATGCTCAGTTCTAGCTACAATTAAATCTCTAAGAGAATTTGGTAATTTATACAAGATTTTATCTCTCCAAATATCATAATCAATCTTTGGATCAATTTCTCTCAGGATTTTTGTTAATTTCATAAGAAAAACAATGGGTTTTTCAACAGAGGAGGATACATATCTAGTATTCTCATACAGTCTTTGCTTGGCCAACCTGAATTTTGAACCACCAAACTGATTATAAATCAAGGATTTCCAATCATTCCATGTATAATGGTTGTTATCTAATAGAACAGATTCATACCACATCAAGGCTACATTGGAAAATAAAGAAATTAGCTTAGAAAAAATTTCCTCATCTGGTAGTTTATAAGATCTCTTTAAATTATCAATTCTTTGGATAAAGTGTTGCCAATCAGATGAAGAATCACCATCAAAGGTAGGATATTGGTCCAATTTAGGCCAATTTTTCTGGCTACTGGGATGGTCCATCCTATGGTTTGAATTATTCAAGGTTATTAATTCTTGAAGTCTTGAAAGGTGTTCAGATATTTCATTATTTACAGAGGTAGATGGTTCATTGTGAGCATTTAAATTATTTTTGTTTGATGTAACAGATTTTTCAGAATAAATTTCAGCTGGCAAAATTGGTACATTACATGGGAGAGAAGAACCACTCTGTTAAGGCTGTTTATTTTTATGATTAACAGCAGGTTGAGAAATATTTTTTAACTCATGATAATGAGTAGTATGGACAGCCTTTAATGCAGAAAATAGTTTCTCAAGATCAGACAATTTATTTCTCAAATCAGGAATATAAGATAGTTGATCATTAATCCTAGCAATAGATAGAACATTTCTGTCCTCATCTATAGAGAATTTATTACTCAAATTCTGAGAATCAATTTTCAATTTTCTTAATTCACTATGCAGAATCATATTGTCATTCTTTAAAGAAGTATTTTCATCTTTTAGATCATCAATAACTTTGCGTAGATGACTATATTTATCTGAAAGTGATCTGTGATCAGTTTTAATAGACTTATGTTGAGCAAGGACATTATTTAATGTGTCTTTCAATTTGAAATAAGCTGTGTCTTGAACAGAAGAACTTAATTTGCAATGTAAATGCAAGTTATTTAATCTATCACTCTCATGTATTAACACATCTCTCAAATGTTTGTCTTTCACAACATTAAAATCAAGTGTATCTTTCAATATTTCTTCAGAAGTTTTCTCAATTAAAGTATAGACTTCAGGTGAAACAGGATCATTCTTAATTGCAAGAGAAGGACTAATTAAAGAAGTAGAAGTCAAATGTAAAGGTTTATCAAATGATAATTTGCTAATTACATAATTGGGGCTACTCATTAAAGGAAGTTGTCTTTTTAAGGGTTTAACTGTTCTTTCACCAGGATCCACAATATTACCTGAAGAAGATTTGTTATTATACATACCAAAATGTTTATCAAACAAATTACTTACCATGGCAAGGGAGGAAACTTCCCCTGTGCCTTCTTTCTTCTGCCTCCCTGATAAGGATGGGGCTGAGGAGATGGATGGTAGGTTGGTGTCCTGGATGGGCCAGGTTGTTGAGCTGTTGGTTTCTAAACATTCTGTTGGTAATGGTTCATCAAGTAATCCCATTTCCACTGCTCCACCTGCAGAGTGCTTTGATTTTGACTGAAGGAGCTGGGTGCCTGATGGGGCTGAGGCTGAGGCTTAGGCTGGGAGGCTGGGAAAGGAGGAGGTTGAGCCTGTTTGGGATTTAATAGCTCCTGCATCTGTTTCCAGAGTGTGTCTACTCTTGCCTTGTACTTCATACTTTCTGCCTTCATTTCTTTTATGTGACTGGACAGGTTGTTTACTTGTTGAGTCAGTGGTATCTTTTTTATTTTTATACCCTTGAGGGGATTTTCCAGATTTATAAGAGGTTTTGCTTCTTCCAGAGGTATTTGGCGAGGGAGGTTTGCCACTTCTCCTGCCATTTCCACGTCCTGAAGATTTTTTGTCAGCTGAAAAATTTTTGTAAGTTAATTTAGAAGAACCTACAGATTCAGTGTCAGCATCCACTTCAATCTCATCCACATGTAAGTTATCCATTCTATTAGCTAAACTACTGGACATTGAAACTTTGAACAAAGAATCAAAGTTATTTTAATGATTCAAATTGTTATTTTCAAAATAAAATATAATTAATTGAATTTTTAACAAAACAAAAAAAATTAAATTTTTATTCAAAAATCAATTAATTAACAAAAAATGCAATACAAATATATGTAATTACAATTGTTTATTAAGAAATAACAATAATTATAATGGGAACAACCAACAAAGGTTTTATAAGTCAACCAAAATAATTAATATCAAAAAAATATATTGGTAATATTGGGACTAAGCACTGAGTACTATTATGGTCAACCAATAAATCAAAAAATATTTTAATAAAATTAATTTATTAATTTATTAAAAATTAATGATCTTCTAGGACTAAGAGTATTACTCTATTATGGTCAACTAGGAATAAAAAAAATTAAAAAAATACTGAACACTTACACTCAGTGAATCAGCAATTAAGCCACAATCACTGTTATTGCAATAAAAATTTAATAATATAAGTGAGAGGTGCAAAGGTTAACTTACTATAGTGATTGAGAAATCACTTCAAAATAATATATTATTTAATTTAATATAGTCCTAAAAGATCAAACCCAAGTTCAAAACATGGTCGCAGCAAAAATTTTCTTTTTTGGCTTGGGTGGTCCGTGTGCAATGTTGTTTGTCACAAGGTCTCGTATCGTTGTGGTCATTTTGAAAGGCTCCCAATTATTGGCCGGTCATCTAGAAGAAGGAGAAGAAGAGGGAAATATGGAGAGGGGGAAAAGGTTTACAAAGGAAAATAAATAAAATAATAAAGTGATTTAATTATTTTAAAAGAGAGGCAAGGAGTAGTTCTTGGGACTTTACACAACAGTGAGGGTTTAATAAATTATAATATACTTATTTAAATAAGTATTTATTTTCAATGCGCGGAAAACACTTGCTATTATTAATAGACCTACTGCAACCTTAGATAATTTATTTACTTTTAAATTTAGATTTTATAATGCTAATAAAAAATAAAATAAATGTAATATATTTAAAAATGTATTTGAGTTGACTGTATAATAAGTGATGCAGCTACAGGGGATTATCCAAAGCCTTTTATAGGCAAAGGATTCTCTGAAGCGCCAAAAATGAGTAATTACAAAATAGTAATAAAATGAAACAAGAATATAAAAGAATAGAACTAAAACATAGAGATTGAGAGAAAAACATGAAACAATAAACTAAACCCATGAGTAGGTAACCAATTTTCCCACCATAAGTTCCCAAAACAATTAGTTGAAATAATCAGTAACTAAGTAAGTCTGAAACATAAGAACAGTGAGTAAAATAACCCAAAACAGATATTACACTGAGATGTAAAGGGTTTAATTAAAACAAATACAATTATTTTCATGAAAAAATCCATGTAATAAATTCAATCCAGTATAAAGCAATTTTAATTAATTGTTTTAACTATTTAATTAATTCAATAACTAGTTTAAATGAAACAAATAATTAATTTAATGCTATCTCTAATTTAAAGTGAGAATTTTAATACCATCTTATTAAATAAGTGTTATAATTTATTTAATAATTTTACTGACACAATTAAGGGTCAAAAAAGCGCCCAATATTATTATTTAATAAGATATGTATGGCCTTATTTAATATATAATTTTAATTAATTAATTTAATTACATTATAAGTTTATTTTTCTTTTATAATTTATAATACATGTTTATAATTAATTAATTAATTATTTTTATTTATTAAATACATAAAAATGCGCTATAATTTATAGAATATATATCATGCTCAATTTAAATGTATAAATAATTTATATAATAATAAAATTAATATAATACTTATTATATATATTTAATAAAATAACTATATCATTTCATTATGCAATATAAGATTAATTTATATACATAATAAGCATATTTTTATGCCCTTTTTTAGTTCCAGTAAATTGAGATAAAATTTACTGGGCTCCTGGTATAGCCTGGCTGACATATATATATATACTTTTTAAATTTTAAAAAAAGAACATTTTTTTCAAAATTAAAAAAGAAATTTTTTTTAATTTAAAAAATTTTAAATTTAAATTTTAATATTTTTTTATTAAAAAAATTTTAATTTAAATATTTTTTTTTATTTTTTAAAAATTTATATTGATAATTTTTTTTTTCTAAAATTAAATAAATAAATTTTTTTAATTTAAATTTTAGTAATTTTTTTTTTCAAATTAAAATTTTTTTAGTTTATTTTTATTAATTTAAATTTTAATAATTTTTTTCTATTTATAAAAAATTTAAATTGATAATTTAAATTTAAATAAATAACTTTTTTTTAAAAAAAATATATATAATTAATTTTTTTTTTAAATAAATAACTTTTTTTTTAAAAAAAAATATATAATTAATTTTTTTTTTTAAATAAATAACTTTTTTTAAAAAAAATATATATATAATTAATTTTTTTTTTAAAAAAAATTTAATTAATTTTTTTTAAAAATAATTTTTTGTATGCATATTCATTATTTCATTGCATATAAATATTCAATATGAATTTTGCATATACTTATTTAATATAAATGTTTTATGCATTTTTTTTGGATGAATATTCAAAATTATTTTCATTATATATATAAATTATCAATTTATATTTACATACTGAATACCACTCAGCAAGTGAATATTCAACTTCACTTTTTCTGACTTAAAATAATGTTACATGACTGAAGAATATCAAAAAGTGAATAAAAATCAATTTATAATAGTTCTCTCTAATTTGTAGTTACAGTACTTATGAAATGTATTGTAATTGTAATGGCTATATGTTTTAATTGTAATGATAAAAAATGTAGAATATAAGCACAAAAACCTCCTCCTTTTATACCCATGAAGTCCCCAATGTTCCCCCTTGATTTAACAATCCTCTACATGAACAATGATGCCTCAAATTAGCAGTTACACATTCCCATCAACCTAAGGATCAACCAGTAACAAAAGAAGAATCCTATCACATGCCAAAATACATAAATCAAAAGTATTAATCTTTCAGCAAGGCTATCTCAGGAGCCCAGTAAATTGTTATAATAATTTATTGGAACCATAAAAGGGAATAAAATTATGTATTTCATGTATTTAAAATAAAATATTCTATTGGGTAAAGAAATTATATAAATATTTTATAAATAAGTAAAATAATTATTATATTAATTTTGTCAGGCTGAGGTCAAGTAAAAAGAGGTAAACTAGCTTGAATGGTCATTGTCTAGAAGATTTTAATGGTCCTATATGAATACTGTAGTACAAATCCAATAAGTGTTAAAATATAAGGGTCTCAGTAATTTTAATCTCACTAATTATATATGGCATACCATCTTATAGTTGGTAGAAAAATAGATTTAATAAATTCAGATACTATTCAAAGAATTTATAAGTACTATTTATATGTATTGTAATTGTATTGGTTATATGTTTTAATTTTAATGATAAATAATGTAGAAAAAAAGACCAACAACCCCCTCCTTTTATACACAATAACTTCCCCAGTGAGCCCCTTAACTCACCAGCCCTATACACAGTTAATGACGCCTCATTCCAGCTAATAGACATCCCAAAAACATACAGAGTGACCAATAAAATAATTAGAATGATATCACCCGCCAAAATCCTGTAGTAATAGGAATAATCCATCAAAGTTAAAGAATAAGCAAAAAAGAGAGTATATGCATGTTATAAATTAAAATAAAAGACTAAAAAGAGATAATTAAGACTAATAATTACTCAATAATAAGGGGTATTAACAGTAGAAATGTTGGGGCTAATCCTGACATTATACTACGTGAAATTCCCCTTCAAAAATACCCAATATTGACTGAGATACCACTTAGAAACCCAAAAAAGGGTGTGAGATGTGGGGTAACTACATGCAGTCCTTGGCAGGCGCTTGAACGGGTAAATCCTTTACTAATTTATGCAAATTTAAGCATGCTAGTGAAATAAAGCGCCAAGATTGAGGTTATTAATGAAATTAGTGCATATAAAGAGGGTCAATGCATTTGTAATTAAGCTAGGACACTAAATAAGTGCCTGTTGCCTATTTTAGCATGTTTCCCCACAGTGGGCATAGATTGTGTGGTAATTATAGTGTGAAAAAGCTAACTTTGCTAAAAATGAAGCTATTCACATGGGAAAAATGCAGGCAGTATGTGGCCAGTACACAGAAGCCATTTCTGGCATAAAAAACACCAAATTTGAAAAGTATTATTTTTATGCATTTAAGTAGCCAAATCAATAGTCCTAATTAAGAAAAATTGATCTGTCAAGGCATATTCTTAATATTATTAAAATTATAGCGCATATAATCAACTTTTAAGTGATTTAAAGCGCATTTCTTATTTTTTTACATAAAACAATGAAAACAACAGCTTTAAGTCTACTTAAAAATTATTTAGCCTTATATTTAAGGTTCTTAATATTATCCTAACATATTTCAACTTAATATTAAGTACATAAGACTTATAAAAGGTGGATATATGCATGTATATAAGGTGTTATAATGGCATGTTTCTTATATTATCATTATTTTACTTATGTATACTATTTGTGTACTCTAATTTATTGCTCCCATGTGTAGTCCATGTGTTTAACATAAATTATAAGTACCTTTTACTTAGTCCTGGAGATATCCAGGATGACACTCGCCCACCCAAAAAAAACAATTAAAAAAATGATAAGTTATACATTTTTCTTATTTATTTGTTATTTATCAGGTATTCAGAAAATTCTGCAGAATTAAAGATTAATTCTTTAAAGAAATAAAACATAATAAAATATTATGAGTTCTGGTTTTCACCCCTCAGTTTGGTGAACAGAAATTTATTTCTGTTTTAATTTTTTAAGAAGGGAGGATAGATTTGAAATTTCTTTTTCAGATATCCATTTATCAAATTCATTTTATTTCCCCTTAAATCTTAACAAATACTCACTTACTTTTTCTTTAGTAAGGATTCTTTTCTTGAGTATTTTTTCAATCTCTGATTTTTCCACGATTTCTTCAGGTTGCTTTTTAGGCCTTCCCCTTCTTTTTGGAAATAAGTCAGGATCATTTGCATGGTAAGGTTCAATAATGAGATAGGAAAAAACAGATGTTTCCTATCATATGGGGCATATAATATGACTTCCACAGCATTATTACCAACCATTTTTCTTACTACAAAAGGTCCTACAAAGGGGTCCTTTGATTTAACATCACCTTGTAAGTTAAAATGTAGTGTTGAAATTAGGACTTCCTCTCCTTTTTTGAATTCAAATTCTTTATTAAATTTACCCCACCTTTTCTTTTCATATTCAAATGCTTTTTGGATGCATTCTTCTGCATGATTTCTACACATTTGTTGCATATGAATAAAGGATTTAGTACCAGGTTGTATATCTAGCCTTGGTAATTTATTTAAATGATTTACTGGGGTATTTGGTATGTATCCCAGCCAGAGTTCAAATGGTTTTTTCTCTGTTACAGAATGAGTTGTGCTATTATAAGCTAATTCAAGGCCAGGAATTAATGTTACCCAGTCATGTGTGAATTTCTCATCGTCTTTGTATTATAATCCAAAGGCACAATATCTTCTGATCATGTCTTCAAGATTTTGTATCATTCTTTCAGCTAGCCCATCAGTTTGTGGGTGGTGTGCTGTAGAAAATTTCAATTGACAACCTGATACTTCCATCAAGATGTTGAAAACTCTGAATTAAATTTAGGGTCTCTATCAGAAACTATGGCTTTGGGAAACCCAGAAGTATTCATCATTTGAGTCCACCATAGTAATGCCAAGTCCTTTGCAGATACCTCTTTATGGGTAGGGATAAATTTACACATTTTTGTTAATCTATCCACAATTACCCAGCAAGAATTGAAACTTTCTTTTCCTGCTAATGGCAAGCCAGTGACAAAATCCATGTTTATAATTTCCCATGGAGCTTTTGGATGCTCTATTTGATGTAACAACCCATCTCTCTTCCCAGTTAATCTTTTAGATTTCTGACAAGAGTCACATGTTTCAATGTATTTTTGTACATCTTCTTTCATGTTTATCCACCAGGCTGTATTTTTAACTCTTGTTAATGTTTTTTTAAAAACAAAATGACCAGCTAAGATTTCATCATGACAAGTACTTAACATTAACTCTTTCATAGAAGGTGGTATAAGTATTACATTACTTAGCTTTTTCCTGTAATATATATATCCATCTTTAATTGACAGTTTACCTTTTTCCAACACATTTTTATACTTTGGAGGCAAGGTTTTAATTAATGCACTCATAGAGGCATTAGTTCGATCATTTAAAATGGTAGATAATTTAGACAAATCTTTATCAGATGAATAATTTTCTAATATATTTTGCATAAATTCTTCCTCTAAATCCACTATATAAATCCCAAATATATGTATAACCTCATTTTCTATTACATAAGCTGGGTTGTCAGTATCATTTGGCAAAGGGCTTCTGGATAATAAATCCACATTAGAATGCAATGTTCCTGCTCTGTGAGTGATTGTAATTCTTCCTCTGTACTCTTGTACAACTAGTTGCCATCTAAAAATGTGCCTATTAGGTGTTTTCATGTTTGGAAATGATTTTACTGCACTACAATCTGTTATTAATTCAAACTTCTGGTCCTCCAGATAGTAATGAAGTCTCTCCAAGGCCCACACAATGGCTAAACATTCCATTTGGGTGGCACCATACCTTAATTCAGTCTTTCTTAAGGTTCTGGATATATAACAGATGACTACTTCAGATAATTTTCCATTTATTATCTGTTTCTGCTGTAAAGCAGTGCCTAACCCTGTGAAGCTTGCATCAGTATACAAGATAAAAGGTAGGTTAAAATCTGGAAGTCCCAATATTGGAGCTTATATTAAACATTTCTTCAATTTATCAAAGGTGTGTTGTCTTTCATTATTCTAAATGAAAGCCTCATTTTTCCAGATTAATGTTGTTGAAGGGGCTGAAATGGATTGGTAGTTTTTTATATACTGTCTATAATATCCAAACATACCCAGAAAACTTTGAACATCTTTTACATTCTTAGGTATACCAATGTTTTTAATTGCTGCCACTTTGTTCTGGTCAACACAAATTTGTAATCCAGATACAACATGTTCAAGGACTTTCAAGGATTGAAATACAAACTTACATTTCTTTAATACAATTGTCATATTAATTTCATCCATCTTTTGAAATACTCTTTTCAGGTGATTTAAATGTTCATCATATGTTTTTGAAAACACTATGATGTCATCAATATAAACCAAAAGCCATCCTTCAACCATTTCCTGATGAAAAACACTATCCATCAATTTTTGGAAGACTGAAGGAGCATTCTTTGGGCCAAAAGGCATGCTCACATATTTATATATTCCCATGTGTGTGGTTATCAGTAAGTAATTATGAGAATTCTTTTCCACAGGAATCTGGTGGTAAACATTGTTTCCATCCAGACAGGAAATATATTTTGCTCCTTGTAAGGTAGCATGGATAGAAGCTATCCTTGATAGAGGGTAAATATCATCTACGGTGAAGGTATTCAGAGCTCTATGATCACCGCATAATCTTGCCTTATCATTTTCATAAGAGATTAAAACTGGTGATATAACCCAATAATTAGGTGTTGTGTCCACTTTTTCAACAATACCCATTTCTAACAACATTTTAATGTTGTCTTCAATGTCTTTCCTTTTTGCAGGAGAAGCTGTGTAAGGTTTATTTTTCAAGCTGCCAGGAATATTATCCAAATCACAACTTAAAGAGATTTTCATCTCATGGTCTTTGACCAATCCTATTTCATTTGAACCATGAGAAAATGCCATAGGATAAGATTTTATTGATCTCAAAATATTTTTTTATTCAATTTTTGAGAGTTGAGGACTGAAAGAGGCTTTTTGGATTTCATTTTCCAATTCTACCACTTCAGAGGTGGTTCTTCCACCTTGTAGCTGTTTTTCCTTAGGAGCAATGGAATAAACTGAATTTTCAGAACAAATCTTGAATTTTCTTTTCCCATTTACGCCTATAGTGAAGCAACTATTTGCAGGATCTAGTTTAATGCCAAATTTGGTCAATAAGTCATTGCCAATAATAAACCAATCACTACAATTATTATTATCCAATTCCACAAATTCACACACTGCTCTTACATATCCATTATGATATTTAAAGAATACAGCAGTTTTGTATTTGCCAAATGGATTTAATACTGAACCAAAACCCCTCCAGTTCTTCATCTGTACAGGTTCTAGTTTTTCTTTATACTTACTATCAATTTTCATTAATGTGTTAATAGAAACTACACTACCTGCAGCCCCAGTGTCAAGAATGGCATTCATTTCTTTTCCACATATGATAACAGGCGCTCTGATAGGTTTTATTTTGTAGGTATCATGAGATACATCTTTAATAATTTCAGCTTATTCAATGGAAGTTAAAGATGTATCTGTCTGAGGTATAGCATCATTCAGGAACATAATATCCTATTCTAATACATATATCTCATTTTCATCATCACTGTAAGAAATTTTACTTTTACAATCCTCACTGGATTCCACGGTCTCATCTTCATGATTGCTTGGTTCAGAATCTTGTGAGTTTTCCATAACATTTATTCTTTTCTTAAAAGTGTGATCTTTAGCCCAAGGTTCATTACATTTGTAACAAGTGTTAATTTCTTGTCTTTTAGGGACAAGGGGAGTTGAAGGTTTTTTCTTCTCCACTGGTAACTTATTTGTAGTAGGTTTTACTACCTCAACACTTTGCTTGTAATTATTATACCTGGTTTCATATTTGTGGTTCAATTATATTTCATTGCATATATTAATAAACCCAGAATTATCTCTGATGATTTCAGTTCTAGCTACAATTATGTCTCTGACTGATATAGGCAATTTATATATAATTTTTTTTCCACTCATCATAATCCATTTTTGGGTCCATGGATTTCATGATTTTTATTAAATTCATTAATAATACCATGGGTCTATCTCCAGCATGTGGATTATATCTGGCTTTCTCATACAATCTTTGTTGAGTGATTCTAAATTTTGGGCCACCAAATTGCCTTTCAATTAGTGCCTTCCATTTATTCCAGGAGTAGTTAATTCCCTCACCCAATACAGATTCAAACCATAATAAGGCCACATCTGTAAATAAAGATATCAATTTTGATGTAATTTCATCATCAGGTAATTTGTATGAAAATTTTAAGTTATCAATTCTCTGAATGAATTGTTGCCAATCAGACTTTAAATCCCTGTCAAAAGAAGGGTACTGATCAAAATTAGGCCAGTTCTTTTGGTTAGTTTTTGCTTCCCTAACCTGAGGAATATTGAGTAACTCACTTACTTTAGAAAGATGATCATTTACTTCATCCTTTACTGATTTTATATTCTCAGAGCCCATGACACTATTTTCATGTTCAATCATTTTTTTATCATCTGAGTGTTTCATAAAAACCGGTGTAGACAGTTCTATAATACTAAGCTATAGACACAGCGTGAGATGGGTTGGTTCTTCTTAATTAAAAGAAGCGCCTTCCACTCTATGAAAAGAAACAGTGATAACTGTAAGGTGATGATATAGGTAAATTAGAAAAGTAGAGATAAGAGTGGCGCTACAGCCCAGTTACTATCTATTCTCATTCAAGCACTTAATATTCTCAGCTACTCTCTCTTGAAGCGCTATACACAAATACTATCCTTACTGCAGAAATAAAATAACCTTTCAGCGCTCAGCTTACTCTATAATCCTAAAAATATCCTAAGTATTGTTACTTGATTACTATATATAATTATTATTACTTTTTTTATATATTTTTATATTTCTAGCTTCCTTGATCTCCCTTTTTTCCATAGAGATCCTTTCCTTTATATATTATCCCTAGGTTTTTTTGCCTTATCAGCTTTCTCCTACAGGTTTCAGCGCTCAAGTTCTAGTCCCCTCTCTTTAGTAGCCTGTATGTACAACTGTATCGCCCTTTAGCAACTCGTAGCTACTACCATGCTCTAGCTATACCTACCCTACGCTTTCTAAGGAAGACTATGTATACTATAGCCTGTACCGCCCCCACTTAATGATGCGCTAACAGTAAAAGAGATCACTTACTCATGTATTACTTGTAAGTATTATCCTTGGGCTACCCTCCAATATTTGCTTCATGCGTATGTGCGCTCCTTTCACCCTGACTTGTTGCACTTTATTTAGTTGACTTTCCTAACTAGCGCTAGCGCTGCTGCTTTGTTAGCTCTCCCTATTAAAACACATACTTCCTTATCTTGATACGGGGCTAATAGCCCCACGTGATAACCAGCTGCATGTCTTTTGCTAAACACATAGTTATACTATGAACTACATGTCCATACTATGCTGTTTTTTGACATGTAAACCCATACTGCAAGCGCAACACCCATACTTCTCTGCACTTTGCTTAATGACATGACAACCCCTTTGTAACAGTAACTGCGCTTAACGTGTTTTTCACGTGCTTACGTGAGACGTGTACCACACCGCCAACGCAAGGATAATTCTTTGAGAGGTGAATGTTGCTGTGGGGGAAAATTTTTCATGGTAGTCAATTCCATGGATCTGTTTGAAGCCCTTTGCGACATATATAGCCTTGAGTTTGATTAGTTTGTCATTGGTATCTCTTTTTTCAGCAAACACCCATCTAGCGTTGGTGATTCTAGCAGAGGTTGGTGGGGTAGTCCTGATCCATACTCCCATCTTTTCCATGTTTTTCATTTCATCTACACATGCTTTTTGCCATTGTTTTCTGTTTGGTAGCTTCATAGCCTCTTTGAATGATTTAGGAGAAGACAAATACAAAAAGCAGGATGCTCTTTTGATTGAGTTGAGGAGATCTTCTTGTTTGTCTACCAATATTTCAGCCTCAAAATTACCCAGGTTAGAGATGTTAACTTGTTGGATTAAGTTTTTTTCAATAGGATTGAGAAGATTTTTTAGAGGCATTTTGTTTGAGGGTGACAAAGGTAGGGGTTTAAATGCTGCCCAGGCAGAGGATATCAGTTTTCCTCTTTCTGTACTCCAGAATAACCAGCTTGTGGAGGCCTGTGGAAAACCTACCAAAATACATTTTTCAGCCCATGGATCTAATTTCAGCCTTGTTTCTCTGGGGACGTGAACATATGCTGTTGAGCCGAAGGGTCTAATGATATTTGCTATAGGTGAGTAGTCAAACATTTCTTCAAACGGGGTTTTGTCGGAGCATATGCTGTTTGGTAGTCTGTTCTGTACATAGGCTGCCCATTTGTATGAAAAACCCTAGAAAAATTTGGGTAAGGAACTGTCAATTAGAATGGTTCTACCCATGTCAGATACTGACCTGTTTTGCCGCTTAATTTTTCCATTTTTGTGATTATAGGGTAAAGATAATTTGTGGATTATTCCTTTTGAGATGAAGAAAGTTGTCAGGGTTTTGTTGACAAACTCCTCACCCTTATCAGATTGGAAGCTTCTAACACTCAATTTAGTTTGAGTTTTGAGTCTGTTTATGACATTTATAATAGTGGGGGTTGCTTCTGCTTTGGATTTGAGGATGTGGCATTTGGTGTATGTAGTTGTGCAATCTTTTATTGTAAGGGCCCATAAACCATTTTGGTATATTGATTCTTCTAGTGGGCCTATGAGGTCAGCCGTTAGTAGGTTGAGTTTCACTAATACACGGTCCCTAGAAGGTAAATCAGAACTTCTTTTACTTTTTGATATTTTTCAGACTTTGCAGTTGATATTTCCCAAGGGAATGGATTTAGGGAGTCCCTTGGCCATTTCATCAGAAAAAAGTTTTCTGATTTGTCTGATTCTCGCGTCACCAAATAATTGGTGGTAGTAGTACAGTAGGTCATTGTGTTGTATTTGAGTTGGAATTGTTTTGGTATGTATCAATGATTCAGAATTTTTGTCAATTTTGTTGTTATCATGATCTGATTTTAAAGGTGTTGAATAAAGGGTGTTAATATTTTTTGCATTTTTTGTAGTAATATGAGTCACAAGAGGGCTGGTTGGAGTTTTGGGGAAGGGAAATAGCTACCTTCTGTTGGTGAAAACTGCTTTGAGTACCCATATGCCTGCAAGAAGGACATGTATATTATCGTCAGAGTCCCATTCTATGGATGCACCACCTCTTATGAGTGCTGCTGGTGAGATTAGAGTTTGGGAAGCATTCTCACAAAAATATACATTGTTAATGTTGATAATTGTCCCACCCAGTCCAGCAAAACGTAGGGTTCCCTTCCCTGTAATGTAATTGTGTACATTGTTAGTTGCTACATGTAGGGGAAGTGGTTCTGGTAATATTGAGAAATTAACTAACTCATTAATTGCGCTGGTCAAGTGATGTGTTGGGCCTGTGTCAAAGACTGGTGTGGGTTGATTAGGTGGAGGTGCGTTTTCAGAAATGGTTATATTTTGAAAGTCAGTGGAAGCTGCTTCATGTTGGTCACCTATCTCCATAATTTTGGAATGGTGTTGTTCTGGTTTGCCACCATTATCTTGTTGTTGGATTCTCTTGGGGTAAGTTGGTCAATACAAATCTATACGGCCCTGCTGGTGTTGTGGATTTGGGTAAGCTCGAGATGGATGCTGTTGAGGAATGTTGAGACAGTTCAGTGGAACATAAGGAGGGGTTAGGACAGGGTAGTTTATTGTAGGATAATGTGCTTTAAACTGAGATGGGGCTATGGATGGTGGGGCTGAGAAGTTTCTTGCCTGTTTTGGAAGTGGAAATTTATTTTGGAGGTGGCCTGTTGAGTTGCAGTTCCAGCAGTGTAAAGATGAGAGAGCTTCAGAATGAATATCTGT
The DNA here is from genome assembly GCA_030280995.1 of Hemileia vastatrix. Taxonomy (NCBI): domain Eukaryota; kingdom Fungi; phylum Basidiomycota; class Pucciniomycetes; order Pucciniales; family Zaghouaniaceae; genus Hemileia; species Hemileia vastatrix. Next base: position 25,778,114 of record JASXTE010000009.1, on the reverse strand, counting down.
ATTTGTCTCTGGATATTCACTGATTATTGCCGCTGAGGTGCTTGGAAAAGGGGGGAGAGTGATTCGACAAGTTCTCTGGTTTGGATATATCTGTCCCAGGCGTTTGTCACAATCCTTTTCATTTTTTCAGAGAATGGAGGAACATGTGACATTTCCATTGTGCGTTCTGCTTCTTGGTGTACTTCTGATGCTATGCCTGACTTGGAATTCACTGGGAAATACAATATCATGGAGAACATTGCATCTTCTGTGAACTTATAACCTTCTTCTTTTAGGTTATGGATGAGTTCTCATAGCTGTGTGACAAGAGTTGATGGGTCAGAGAAGGAGCTGAGTTTTAGTGCATGAAGTCATTGATAAAGATTAAGTTGAGAGGTCCTTGATTTTCTACTGAATAGTTCTTTGAGATAAGCAAAGGCTTCAGTACTTGTACATTTGGAAACGCATTGTCAGCAAAGTTCTTTTGAGAGAGAATTCATTAGGATGGTTCTAGCCAGTGTTTCCTGTGAAGAGTTTGTATTTGCTTGTTGTTGTGTGAAAAAATTACTCGTCATAGATGTGATCTAGTAGGGCCAGTTTTAACTCCAGGTACCAGCTTCTGTAGTTACTTCCATCTGATTTTAGGACATGAGGCCAATCCTTCATTTCGGCTTTTATGTGTGCCAGTGAGACAGCAGTTGTTTTCCGTTCCTCTCTTTCTTCTCTTCCTGGTATGTCAGGTTGATATACGGCAATTGTTTCATCATCAACAGCTTCATCTGGATCTTCCGGAACTGTCTCATATGGAGGGTTTGTTGGGGAAGGTGATGGCATGTGAGGAGGGGGAGCATTGAGGTGTCAGGATCTTGATGGAGTGTTTGGCATTCTTGGAAGGTTGTTTGTCAATCTAGGAGTTGCCATAAAAAGGATTTTTTTTTTTTAGTATATAAAGGAAGTTCTGGACGTCTCCATCAAACCGTGGTATGTCCTAGAAAGAGGACAAACCCGGGTTTCCTATTTTTGAGAGGATGAAATAAGAAAAAAGAAAGGAGGAAAAAAGGAAATAAAGGGGCCAACAGAAACCGGCTTGATGGTAAGAGAGATAGGTTTAATAAAGAAATTAAAGAAAAAGGAAAAGAAGAAAAAAACACCCAATGTAAACTGGGTAGTGCTAAGAGGATAGGAATGATAAGAAATGTGAAACACCCAAAGGAAACTGGATTTTGCATAGCTGATATTGCGCTTAAGGGGCCATAACCTGTAGAAACAGGAGGAGTCAGAAGTAGATGGTGGTTTGATCTTAATTATTGATATTTGATTTCTTTGTAGACACATAGACTATATACATATGGATGTGCCGCAGTTTAGTATTCAACAAGAACAAGCTGAGTGCTCAGGGAATAAAAAAGGAAATATGTCATTTTTTTAATACCCCCCCTGCCTGAGAACTTAGGGAGTGTTCCTCAGGCCAGTGAAAGGGAGAAGTTTTTCAAATTTGGGGTGAGCAAGAGATTTGGTGATCATGTTGCCAACCATAGATTTGGTTGGTATGTACTTGAGTTGTATGTTATTTTCATGGACTTGTTCCCTTATCCAATGGAATTGGATCTCACTGTGTTTTGATTGAGCATTATAGAGATGATTTTGGCAAGATCAATTGCTCCTTGATTGTCACCTTGAAGTATGGGAGTTGAGGTTAGTTTGTGACCCAAAGATTTGAGAAGGGAAAATTACCACAGAGTTTCTTTTCTGGATTCATTCATGGCTTTGTATTTGGCCTCAGAAACGGCAAGAGCCACAGTGGGTTGCTTTTTGGATTGCCAAGAGATGGCTCCTCTATTGAGTATGAAGATGTAGCTGGTGGTTGATCTTCTTGTAGTGGGACAGCCACCCCAGTCTGAATTGTTGAAGGCTTTGTAGTCAGAGTTGGAGAAGATGGTTAGTGAATCAGGAGATGTTGAAAGATTTTCAAAGATTAAAGTCTTGTGGAAGGTGTAGAGTAGATATCTGAGGACTCTCTTGAAGGCAATCCAATGCATCATGCCAGGATTTTCGAGATGTTGAGACAGTTGAGAAATGACAAAAGCAAGGTCTGGTCGTGTGCATTGGACTAGGTAATTGAGTGATCCAACTGCGCTCCTGTAGCTGACATTTAGACTTTTAAACAAATAAATATTTTCTTGTGAGTTGGGCTCTAGGTGTTGGTTGGCTATCATTGGAGTGTGGACAGGTTTTGCATTTAGCATTCCATACTCAGACAGAAGATTTTGAATGTATAGTTTTTGATTAAGTGAGTAGGTTAAAGAAATGATGTCATGATGAATATGAATTCCAAGAAGATGTTTAATTATGCCACAGTTGTCCATATCAAACTTATTACTGATGGCTTTTTGAAACCATTCAGAGTTTGTACCAAAAATGGCAAGATCATTGACATGAACAAATACAAATAGGGGATCTCTGTTATCCTTTTTTAGGAAAAGACATGGATAAGTGTCACTAAGAATCATGTTGAGAGATTCAAAAAAAGATTTTAAATGTTGATACCAGCATCTTGGCAATTGCTTGAGTCCATAAAGACTTTTATTGAGCTTAATGATTGGATTAGAGAGATGAGGAGGAGGAGTAACACCTTTAGGGATCTTCATATAAACAGTTTCTTCAGGGATACCATAAAGGAAAACTCCTTTTACATCCATCTGGTGACATGGCCAGTTTTTTTTTTGCAGCAATTGAGAATAAAGTTCTGAGAGTAGTAAGGCGTCCAGTTGGAGCATAAGTTTTGTTGTAGTCTACCCCAGGTTGTTGTGAAAATCCTTGGGCACATAATCTAGATTTGAATTTCTTTATGTGACCATTTTCATCTTTTTTGACCTTGAATACCCATGTGGAACCAATAATGTTGGTGTCAAGGGGTTTTTCTACAAATGACCAAGTGTTATTTTTTGAGAGTGTGGTGAGTTCATTTTTGACAGCCTCAAGCCAGTGGGTTGAGAAACGCCCTTTGATGGCATGATTGTAAGATTTGGGGATAGGCACATCTCTTGCAAGTAGATTGGGTGTTATTGAGTAGGTGGCGCTAGCATGTCTCCTTTTTTCATCTAAAATGTTACCAACATCTATTTTTGATGATATTTCTTTTGATGCAGGTGCATTAGTGGTTGTCCACCATTGGGAGGTGGGAATCCTAGTGGCTGGAGATGGAGTTGGAGGATTAAGTGCTTCTGTAATAGTGATGGTGATAGATGGTAATTTAGGGTCATTTAGAAAGCTACTGTTTCCAATTTCAGTGACTAGTATTTTGTCAGCTATTGGAAGAGTATCTTTAGGAGAGGAGACAGTGATAGAGATAATGGGGATTTCTTCTGTTAAATTATTGAGAGCGGGAGTTTCCTGGTATGGAAAGTTAATTTCATTGAATTTGAGATGGTGGGAGCTTAAAATATTTTTGTTATTTAAGTTAAAGAGTCAATAACTTGACATATTTTCAGTGAATCCAAGTAATATAAACTTGGTGCTATTGGGTTGAAACTTTCCACCTCGTGTGTTTTTGGTAATTAGCAGCCAAGCAGCACATCCAAAAGTTTGAATGTTGTTTAAGTTGGGCTTGACATTGAAGAGCTTTTTGTATGGAGTAATCATTTTATTTATTTTTGTTGGAGACAAATTTTCAAGAAAGATGGAAGTGTTCACTTCTTCAGCTCAGAATTCTAGGGAAAGTTTTGCTTGAGAAAGCATTGCTTTTGCCTTTTCAGTTGTTGTTTGATTTCCTCGTTTGGCTATGGGGTTTTTCTCAGGATGGTGAGGGGAAGTGGTAATCATACGGATTTCTTACTCCTTGAGGTAAGAATCAAATTGGTGATTAATATATTCACCACCATTGTCATTTACAATGTTAGCAATTTTATGATTTAGATGATTTTCAATATATTTCTTAAAATTTTTAAATGTGATGAGAGTTTTGTCTTTTGATTTTAGAATAAAGACAAATCTATAAGAGGAATAAGCATCTTTAATTCTAAAATAGTATCTACCTCCATTTAAGGATGGGGGAGATATCCTGCCGCTCAAATTGCTACATAAAAATTCAAGTGGTCTGGATGCTGGCAGAAGTGTACCAGAAAAGCAGGATTTATGTAGTTTTGAATTCACACATGCTTTGCAAAAAGGTAGAGTATTTACATTTTGGAAATTAATGATGTTACGTTTTTTAAGTTCATTAAGATACTCCAGACTGGGATGTCCTAGTCTTTGATGCCAAATGAGAACATTGTGAGTTTTGGTTGTGAGAGCAAGAGGTGTTTGATCAATGGTAATCTTACAAGGAGATAAGTTGAATTCCAACAAATTGTTGAAAATTGGACCAGAGATGAGGATTTTATTTTCAAGTCTCACTTCATAGTGGTCTTCATGGAACATAAGTTTTGGACCACTTTTGATGATGTTGATTAGAGAGACTAAGTTTTGTTTGAATGTAGGGACGTACAAGCAATTTTGAAGTCTAATATGATTATTGTTGACAATACCTGTGACAGTGCCAGTGCCCAGGCATGCTACAGTTCAACCATCTCCCACAATGACTGTTGAATCTTTGAGAAGGAAGTCAGAAAAATAATTTTTACTATTGAATATATGTTGGGTTGCTCCACTATCCAGGATGGAATTGAGTTGAGCTGAAACATTGAAAGTAAAGGTGGCTAGACAGGCTCTAGATAATGAGAGATCAATGATGTCAACAGAAGAGGCAAAATTTGCTTTTGCTTGATTGTTATGGCTTGAGCTCTCTCTTTCTTTTCGAAAGTGAGGATAGAGTTGGAACCTTTAATTTTCTCTATACTTTGTTTTAGGATTATGCTTTCAACCACTGCAGAATTCGGCAGGAGTCTTTTTTGAGGCAAGAGCACAGGAAGTGGAAGAAGTGGTAGCACGAGTAGTGTTGCTCTTGTAATCCATCTGAGCCAAGATTTCAGTTTGAGTGGTGAGGGGAACATTGGTGATGTTTGAGTTGGAGAACAAGGATTGTCTCATGATTTCAAACTGATCGGGAAGCCGTTGGAGGACAATTATGCAAAGGGCTTCTTTGGTGATTCCAGCTTGCACAAGATGGATTTCCTTTTCAAGGGTTTTAATTTCTTCAAGGAGGGAGCTGATTTCTCCATTGAAGGTTAGGCCAATAAGACAATAAAGGATGGTCACTTTATTGGAGGCACATTTGGAATGATAGTGATCCAACAGAGCTTTCCATACAATAGCGGGGTTATTGTCATTGGAAGCACTGATGAAGACTGTTATGTGATAGGAATCCATTTTGGAATAAAAGATACTCATGTTTTTTTGTCGATGTAGTTCAGTGTCCTCAGTAAGGGTGTGAGAAGAAGAGGAATCAGTGGGGAGAGAAAGATTTTTGGGTTATTTTGATTGAGTGTTAGAGGAGTTGGTAGCACAAATCATTACTAGATGGTAAAGTCCGTTTTGTAGAAGATGACCTTTCATCTTGATGGCCCAAGTAGGGTAATTTGATTTTGCAAGAATAGGCACATCTGAGCCTGTTGAGATGGTGAGAGTGTCATTTGCCATTATGTCTATGTTTTTTGAAACAAATAAGTTGAGATTTTTCAGCAAGGGTCTGAGCCCATAACCTCTTATCCAGAGCATGACAAATCTATGATAGATCTATTCTATTATTGATTTTGCATAATAGCTATTCTATTATGCACAATTGACTATTATCTATTATTCTATTATCAAAAGTGCATAATAGATCTATTGAAATAATAGCTATTATAATAGCTATTCTATTATTCATACACCAATTTCTGCACAGATATTCATTTTCAAGTTGCATATTTGATGCAAAACACAGCATTAGACTCAATTTCCAGTTGAACCAAAGTACTTTTAGTTATCATAAATTCATAGTGATTGTTTTAGACTTGCCTATATTATACATCTTTGAGTTTAAAAATGTCTCAATTAAATGTTAATCAATCACCAAGTTAAAGTTTCAATTAAATTAGTGTTATATTTAGATCAGATCATAGAAGAGATAGTGCTGTAGTAGAAAGTTTTTTTGGCCCTGTATGTCACCGGACGACCTACGCACAAGGTCGAGGATGTTTCTGTAAGTGAGATGAGGGATTTTTAGAAACTTCTTTGAAGCACAGAGGAATGATTCGAGGAAATGATTTGAAGGTCACTCGAAGTAATAGCTATAGGTTCGAGGGTCGATTGAGAAGAATTATAAACTAGTTCCAAGGTAATAATAATTCTTAAAATCTCACGAAGGGTTGGAAACTCAATAATCAAAGATTTAGGATTTAGAAATGAATATTGAGAAAGTAAAAGAAAAATACAATAACAATGATTTAACTTTTAAGGATTTACCACTATTAATGTAAATACGATATTATAATTTAATTCTAAGGAATATCGAACCAAATACCCAACTCCTTTTATATCCTTTGTTCCTCCTCGCATTGACCTCCCTTCCATCGCAGCATTCCCATTCCATTGACCATTACTAACATACACTTAGACCCTCTCCACTAAATATCCGTCCATGCTCAATTTACCCCTTTTTAATTAATTAACAAAACTTTAATGAAAAAAAACTATCACTATACTATTTTGTTGATCCTAGCGCTGCGCGTCGCTTATTGAAAAAGGACTAAGGTACCCTATTGGGAGATTGACTAATTTAGATTTAGAGTTTAGGCTAGCGCAGTTAAATAGTAAGTACACAAAGGAAAATCGCAGTTGCTATGGAGAATTGCTTTCTGCGCTTCGAGTATAGATTTAGGACTCGATATTATTGATTTATTGAGTTAATTTTGCCTCGAGTGTCACGTGGCGCGTGACAGATGCCCGGGTATAAAAAACGCGAACTCTGTTGAGCTTGAGCCATCTTCTCACACTAATTTCACTTGTCTAATACTTTTTTTCCTCACCTCTTAATTATTTATTTTATAATGAACTGCCCTACTCCCACACCCAAGCCTCCACACCCTAAAGCGGATGGGGGAATAATCACACGACAGTTTTCACAGACTTGCACGGCTTGTGAAAGCATGGAATATTTCTGTGTTGAAAGTACGGCGACTCGAGGCCCTCGCCAGAAATGCGAGTTTTGCCGTTGGCGGCAAGTGGCGTGCGATGCATTGACGAAGAACGCGGAAATCGAAAAACTTTTTACAAAAACTAAGTTTTGGGTAGTTCCAAAGACCAAAGAGGTGGTCGAAGACATTTGGGATGTCTCGATCGAAGATGAACAATCGGTGGGGGAAAATGATAAGGAGTTGAACAACGAGATCTCAACCTGGGTAACCCAGGCCACAAGTTCCAAGCGAGGTGTCGAGGAAGAGGTTGATGAATTGGTGGAGGAGGATGAAGATGAAGTCCCTGTTCCAGGGCGGGCACCCAAGAAACGACGGGTGGTCATCGAGGACGATGAGGAAGAGAGAGAGGTAGAGGTCGAAGTGGTGCCCAGGTTATTTCTAGAGCCTGACCCCATCTTCGAGGTAAGTTTTATTTGTTTGTTTTAAGGATGAAGTTACTGATGAGATTTTTTTTTTTTTTTTTTTTTTTTTTTAGACATCGAATAACCTTGAAGAGCCAATTGCGGAGCCTGCGCCGGTTATACCAACTGAGGCAAACCCTCCAGCCACGGAAGTAGTTGAAGAGCCCGAAGACACCCTGGACCAGGTGTGGTCGAAGAAACCTCGTCAAGGTAGATGAGTAAGGTTTGCGGAAGAACTATGTGGGGAGGTCAACGCTATTATTGACGCTGCTTCTTTTGACGTGGCAGAGGAGCTATTGGAGATGGGAGAGGTGGTTCCGGTAGGAGAGGAGGAGGTATTTGAGAAATGCAGGAAGGAAATAAGGGTAGTTTTGGAGAAAATGAAAAGATTGGTTCGAGAGAAGTTAAAAGAAAATATTTGAAAAGAAAAGGAGATGTAAAGAAGTAGAGAAAAAAAATTGTATTTTAATTTAATTTTATTTTTATTTTATTTTATTATTAGTATTATTTTTTTTTTTATTGTAGGTGAATGTTGTTAATTTTATAAGATTTGAGAGAGAGAGAAAAAAAAGAAAAAAAAAAAGAAAAAGAAGTTTTAAATAAAAAAATTTAGAATTTGAAAGAGGAATTTTAAAGAAAGGAAAAAAGGTTGTTTTTAATTGAAGGAAGTTTTAGTGTTTTTAAAAAAGAAAATTTTTATATAAGAAAAGAGAGAGAAAAAGAAACGGTTTTGTGATTGAGATGAGTTTGTTAAATTGAGGATTTTGAAATTTTTTTTTTTTTTTTTTAAGAAATTTTAGTTGAAAAGAGAGGAAGAAGAAAGAAAAGAAAAAAAACAGAATTTAGAATTTAAGAGAGTTTGAAAAGAAGAATTATTTGTTTCAAAGAATTATTATAGGGAGATTTAGAGGTTGAAGTTAAGTTCGAGGAAATGGTCGTGTCGTACAAGATTTGATGATTCAAAGAAAAAAAAGTTTTTTAAAGAGAGAATAAATTTTTTGGAAGAGAAATTTTTAAAGAGAATTTTAAATTTAAGAAAAGAATGTATTTAAAGAATTGAAAAGAAAAGAAAGAAAATATTTAGAGAGATTTATTTTTATTTTATTATTTATGTTTTATTCTATTTATTTTATTTTATTTAATTTTAATTTTGATTTTATTTTATTTTATTTTATTTTATTGTATTTAATTTTAATTTTGATTTTAATTTTAGTTGGTTTTGGAGGAAATTTTATAGAAAGAAAAGAAGAGAGAAAGAAGAAAACAAGGCTAAAAAAATTTAAGAGGTGTTTTAGATTTTAAAGAAAGAAAGAAAAAGCAAAGAAAATTTTAAATAAAGAAATTTTAAGGTTTTGGTTTTAAAGGATATTTTGAATGAAAAGATTTTAGGAGTTCAGGAGCGTTAGAAACATTGATGGCTGGTTCCCAGGATGTTTTGTCTGAGTCATTGAGGAAGCCTTCCCATTCCACGAGGTATTGAAGTTTCCCCTTGCGTATTCTTGAATCAAGGATACGACTTACTTCCAACTCTAGATGATCTTCTACTTTGACCGGTTCCGGAGGGGGTTGGTTCTTGCCCGGGTATATTTCTCGAGCCAGTTCCAGGAGAGATACATGGAAAACAGGGTGAATCGCCTGCCATTTAGGAGGTAACTTGAGTCGAAATGCAGTTTTAGAGACTTAAGAGTCGATTTCGAATGGTCCCAAGCGCTTTTCAGCCAGTTTCTTTGATGGTCTTGTTGTTCGGATGTTTCGTGCATCGAGCCATACTTTGTGCCTGGTTTAAAGGAAGGAGCAGATTGTCGATGTTTGTCGGCCTGTTCCTTGTATCTTCGAATCGCTGATTCCAAATTTGTTTTAAGTTCTTCTTGGAGTCGTGATATAGTTCAAAGATAATGTTCCGCAGGATGATTAGTTCCTACATGAATTGAGTTGAATCGAGGATGTCGTCCATAAATGGTTTCGAAGGGAGATCGTCATGTCAAAGAATGAGTCGAGTTATTATAAGCAAATTCGGCCAATGGTAGCCATGTGGTCCAATCATCTTGTTGGTAACTGACATACATTCGAAGATATTGTTCGAGGATTTGGTTAACTCTTTCTGTTTAACCATTGGTTTCAGGGTGATAGGCCGTGGAGAGATTCCTCGTGATATTGAGTTGTCAACACAGTTGGGTCCAGAATGTGGATACAAACAATGAGCCTCTATCTGAAATAATATCATTTGGTAAGCCGTGTTTAGAAAATACATATTCTAGAAACAATTTTGACAAATCTTCTGCTGTAGCAGTAGTAGTGGTTTTAATAAAAATAGACATTTTTGAAAATCTATCTACTATTACTAATATAGCATCAAAATCATTAGAAATAGGAAGTTGAGAAATGAAATCCATCGATAAAGATTCCCAAGGTTTAGAGGGAATAGGAAGTGGTTGAAGCAACCCATGCTTCCGGTGACGGGGAGCCTTATTCCTATTACATTTGTAACAAGCTTTATATAGGCCTTGATTTCCTTGGTCATACCTGGCCAGAAGAAATCCCTCGCTATTAACTGGTAGGTTTTATCAACCCCAAAATGACCAGCTAATGGAGAATCATGTCGACTGTTGAAAATCCATAATTTTATCTCATTGTTGTCGGGTATGACTACTCTACCTTCGAAGACTAATAGACCTGATTCAATACTAAATCTTTTGGCCCCTTGCTTCAAGAGTATTTTGTCTTTTAACCCTAAACAATAATCGTCCTTCGACTGAGCTTCGAGGATGTTGGATAGTGGATTTCGAAAAGATTGAATTGTCATCGAATTAAGTTGATGAGTCGTTAACATTGATTCGTTGAAGATTGATTGCACATTTGCTGGGTTCTTGTCAGCAAATGCGTCCCCCCGCTGTGGGTAAACGTCGTCCCGACGTGACAAGATATCTGGGACAATGCAGTTTTTTCCTGGGCGATAGGAAATAGAGAAAGAAAATTCAGACAAAAATTCAGCCCACCTGGCTTGACGCCTGGTTAACACTTTAGAAGACATGAAGTATTTCAAAGCATTATGATCTGTTAAAATTTGAAAAGGACTATCTAGGCTGAGAAGAAAAGAATGCCATTTTTTAAGACAATGGATAATAGCTAAAAGCTCTTTGTCATGAATTTCATAATTTAATTCCGCGGCTATGAGTTTGCGTGACTCAAAAGCAACAGGATGAAACAAATTTGTTTCAGGATTTAATTGGGAGATGACCCCTGCAATAGCATAATCGCTCCCATCTGTCTCAACTATTGTCGAGGCAGAAGGATCAAAATGCCGAAGAATTGGGGCTGTGGTGAACGCCGTTTTTAGTGCTTCGAATTCCTTTCGTGCTGTAGAAGTAAAAACAAAAGGAATATCTTTTCTAAGAAGAGAAGTAAGATTGGAAATAGTTTTAGAGTAATCTTTAATAAATCTTCTATAGAAGTTTGCAAAACCCAAAAATCCTTGGAGTGATTTAATGTTTTTGGGCTCAGGCCATTCCAGGATTTTCTGGATTTTTTTATCATCCATGACTAAACCGTCAGTGGACAACGTAAAACCCAAAAAATCAATTGATTTGAGGTGGAATTCGCATTTATTATGCTTGGCGTAGAGACCATGATCTCGAAGACGATTTAGGACCTGACGAACATGATGAATATGTTCATCCAGTGTTTTCGAGAATATTAAAATATCATCTAAATAGACGACTACAAATTGTTCAACAACATCCTGAAAGATATCATTAACAAAAGTTTGAAAAGTTGAAGGTGCGTTACATAATCCAAAAGGCATAACTAAATATTCAAAACTACCAAATCTAGTGCACATTGCAGTCAGTGGTTCATGACCTTCCGCAATGCGAATAAGATTGTAAGCACCTCTAAGATCAATTTTAGAAAAGAAATTAGCACCATTGAAAAGGGTAAGAAGTAATGACATAGGAGGAACAGGATATGCATTCTTCTTCGTGACTGTGTTGAGCTTTCTATAGTCAACACACAACCTAAGACTACCATCCTTCTTTTTTACAAAGAGGACAGGAGAGCCGGTTGGAGATTTACTGGCTCTGATGAAACCTTTGGCTACATTCTCTGCAATGTAGTCTTGAAGAACTTGAGATTCGTCCTTCGATAAAGAATAGACAGGACCTGCCGGAGGTACTGGGCCTATTAACTCTATTTGATGGTCGTAGGGTCGATGAGGTGGTAACTTATTGGCCTTGCGGATTGAGAAAACATTGAGGAAATCGTGGTAGATTTCCGGTAGAGTTGATTTGATGGCTTCAACGTTTATTTGGTCGTCCTCTTCATCTTCGAGAGAATCTGTCGAGGGGATACCTGTATTGAGAGAGCAGAATTCGATTACTTCGAGGCAATTTAAATCCTCTTCGAGTGAAGTCATCGAGCTAGAAGGGTTAGCCAATTGCTCATTTAAAGAAGGTACAGATGCTTGCAAGTCATCTGGCAGAGACTTGTCCTCTAGCAGGACGTTGTTAGGCGGGTTGTTTAACTCCCTATTGACCTGCATTGAAGAATCAGAAATATACTTAGAGCGTGGGGTGATCAATCCCCTAGTCCAATCAATTTCTGGATTCCAATGCATTAAAAAGTCATGGCCAAGAATGGTATCGTCCATCCTTGGGGCGTCCAAGACTGATAATTCCCACTTGAAGGGGGGAAAATTCGGAAAGTTGAAAACCCGTAAAACTTTCTTACTTACCCAATATTTGGGTTCCTCTGATTCGACCAAATAGATGGGAGTTTGATCGATATCTGTAAATGTTAGTTGAAGTTTCTCGGCAAAAGATAAACTAACAAAAGAAATTGAAGCTCCAGAGTCTATAAGACAACTGAAGGGGATATCCTCCTTAAAAAGAATGAATCTCAAGCAGTTTAAGGCAACTCCAGTCCTTAAGACATGGAGGTTCTGTGCACTGGGAGAGATAAGATAGTTTGCTTTGCACACAAGTAAACTATCTACTAGTTTTTTGACTTCGAACTAGTACCTTCTCTTTCCTTCAACTTTACACAGTCTTCCAACTTGTGCTTACCCCCACAATACATACATAACCCATTATCTGCTCGTCTCTTTCTCTCAGCTTCTTTAAGTTCCCCTTTAGGATCCAGTACTTTGCTGATATCGCCTGGGGTCGAGCCTTTTGGTCGAGATTTATCCTTTCCCTTATTGGGTTTGGATTGAGTTGAGGAGGATTGATTTGGTCGTGGGTGTGAAGAAGGTCCTGATTTAAAATTTAGGCCTTGAGATTTGTTGGCATATCGACAATGTTGAAGTCGTCCTTGATAAACGCCGTCAAGTTCGAGGGTTCGATCCATTAAGTCCGTTAAAGTAGTCATCTTCTGACCGTGAAGATTTAATTGATCTAGAATCCTTGAAGTAAGTCCTTTCTTGAAATGATACTTAAGGGCAGCATCATTCCAACCTACTTGAGTTTGAAGTGATCTGAAGTTTGAGATATATTCAGAAGCTTTACCATTATCACTCATGCGAAGAAAATCAAGTTCAATTTCCGCGTTGTCCGTTTCATTAGGGTCCCCAAACAACGTAAAAAGTTGGTCCTCGAATTTTTCCCAATTATTGATAAGTAAGTGGGTTTCTGTCGAAGAAAGCATGAGTAGATAAGGTTCAAACCATCTTGCTGCTTTTTCGGCTAGGAATGAAGAAGCGTAAACAACCTTTGATTGGTCGCTGTTAAAGGTTTGAGGGTCATTATGGAACAGTAGCTTGCAGGTTTGCAAGAAGGGTCGCAATCTGTCGGGGTGATCTCCGTCGAATTTGTCAGGAGATTTCATAGAAGGAGTTTTGAACTTAGATCCCTCTGAAGACGTTGGATTTGAAAGGGTTTTCATAAAAAGTCTCATGAAATCTTCCAGAGAGTTAGATGGTCCCGGTTCTGAGGATTGGCAAGAAGGGTGATTGGCAGGGGCAGATGGTGCCTCATGCATTGTATCCTCTCCCTCTTCTTCATCACTAGAATCCTCAAAATCTTGTGGAATGTCTTCTACAGATTGAACTGAATGTTGCCATTCCCTAAGGTCAAGTTGTTCCAAAGAGTGAGTGCGAGAAACAGACCTTGTGGCTGTTGGCCTGCCTCTAGCGCGAGCTCTAGTAGTAGCACCCGTAGGAGGAGTGCGTTGAACAGGTGCCATTTAAAATTTTAGAAACACCTAAAAGGACGTAGTAGTGCAAAGAATGAGAACTACGGAGAATTAAATTATACTGTCACCGGACGACCTACGCACAAGGTCGAGGATGTTCCTGTAAGTGAGATGAGGGATTTTTATAAACTTCTTCGAAGCACAGAGGAATGATTCGAGTAAATGATTCGAAGGTCACTCAAAGTAATAGCTATAGGTTTGAGGGTCGATCGAGAAGAATTATAAACTAGTTTCAAGGTAATAATAATTCTTAAAATCTCACGAAGGGTTGGAAACTCAATAATCAAAGATTTAGGATTTAGAAATGAATATTGAGAAAGTAAAAGAAAAATACAATAACAATCACTACGCAATATAGGGGGTGGACTTGCTAGCAAGTCCTCAACCTGAACTCAGATGGAACTCAGATGGAACTCAGACTGAACTCATACTGAACCCATACTGAACTCTACTTGAACACCCACCTAAAACTTTTCTGCTGAGTGGTGTTCATCCCTGATTGAATGGTTCCTTTATCAATAGCTCAATGTGTGTTCAATCTATGGTGAGTTTGGGTCCAAGGTTGCGGACTTGCTAGCAAGTCCGCCCCCCATATTGTGTGGTGAATGATTTAACTTTTAAGGATTTACCACTATTAATTTAAATACGATATTATAATTTAATTCTAAGGAACATCGAACCAAATACCCAACTCCTTTTATATCCTTTGTTCCTCCTCGCATTGACCTCCCTTCCATCGCAGCATTCCCATTCCATTGACCATTACTAACATACACTTAGACCCTCTCCACTAAATATCCGTCCATGCTCAATTTACCCCTTTTTAATTAATTAACAAAACTTTAATGAAAAAAAACTATCGCTATACTATTTCGTTGATCCTAGCGCTGCGCGTCGCTTATTGAAAAAGGACTAAGGTACCCTATTGGGAGATTGACTAATTTAGATTTAGAGTTTAGGCTAGCGCAGTTAAATAGTAAGTACACAAAGGAAAATCACAGTTGCTATGGAGAATTGCTTTCTGCGCTTCGAGTATAGATTTAGGACTCGATATTATTGATTTATTGAGTTAATTTCGCCTCGAGTGTCATGTGGCGCGTGACACTGTAATTGGAGAAAAACAAAAGTGCATTCACCCTGGATGCTCAAGTACAATTCAGCACAATAAAAAGAAAAAAAACAACCTTATTATGCATGCAAAACAACATGTCAAAGAGTGGAGAGCTGAAATAGCTGCATATGATGGTCTAATGGGCCCACATGATTTCAACGATGAAGCTCAGGCTGAATCTTTTGAATCTACTAGTCATGGAGCACTCAGCCAATATTTGCAAAGAGAAAAGCAACAAAAATTCAACATTAATCTTCTTAATTTTATTATTGACAACCAGCAGTCATTCTCTGTCATTGAAAACCTCTCTTTTTGTTCTATGATTGCAGGCCTTGACCCTCAAATCACTTTCTTATCTGCTTGCACAATATCTAGAAGGATATCAGCTTTACATATTTCTTCACAGAAAATAGTAATGTGTCTTATACAAAAATCAGCTCATCTCTTTGCTTTCACAACAGATATCTGGACTTCTCAGGGAGGAACCCCTTACATTATTTTAACAGCACATTGGATTGATGAAGAGTGGAGAGTTAAATGGGCTTTGGTTGGATTCAGTTTGTTTCATGGCTTCCACACAGGTGCTCGTATATTCATCAAAATCTGCTCATTCTTAAAAGTATTTTTTCAAGATGACAGTGCTAGAAAGTATAATGAAAATATCAAAAATACTGATACAATTGCAGATGAAAACTCTGAACAAGATCAATATGAAGGAAGTAGTCGAAGTTTGTCAGATGAGGAGGATATTTTAGATATATTCACTGAAGGAGACGAGCTAATACAAGAATATGGAGATAAGATCTTGGGCATCACCATGGATAATGCAAGTAATAATGATGCTTTTGTTGAGATAGCTGTTGAGAAGGGACTTTTTCCTGATGATGAACATCATATTTGATGTTTTGCTCATGTGTTAAACCTTGTGGCTGAAAGCTCATTGAAATATTTTTCTGATGATATTATTGATCTTTGAAAAATCATAGTTCTGATTTGGGAAAATGATCAAAGAACCTCAAGATTTAGGGAGATATGTAATGACAAAAGGTGTAAAGCTGTCAAACCAATATTGAACAATGCAACTTGATGGAATTCAACTTTTGAAATGCTTTTGCTTGCTCTTCTGCAAAAGAGAGGGCACAACAGACAGATATTAGATTTTAAAGAAGATGGGATTATTGATGATTCAGTAAGTTAAGTTTGTAAAAAATTTGTCATTATAACTTATCATACTAATTTAATTATTCAGATCAATTTTTCAGCTTCAAAATGGAATGACTTGAGGGAGATATGTGAATTTCTTGAGCTCTTCAAACAAGACTCATTGATTGTACAAGCTGAGAGATATCCAACAATAACTCATGCTCTCCCATGGTACGATTTATTGCTTAATCATACTGAGTTCATCCATGATAAATATGGAGAAGTTTACTTTTTGCATGATTCAGCTTCAGCAGCTTTTGACAAGTTGGAAAAATATTACAACATCAGTTTGGAGCACTACACCATTTCAATTCTTCTGGATCCATGCTTGAAGCTAGATTTTTACAATGATCCCAAAAAGGATGACTGTGAAGTTTATAATGACAAGAAAAAAGCTGAGAGCTATTTGTGACTAATCTATGAACAGTACAATGTTGTTTCTGAGGCAAGAAAAATTGATTGCAACATAGATAAATCTTATTTCAAAACTCCTTACAATCAATTTGATGATTATGTAGACAAACAAGAGGACAAAGTTGGAGATTATTTGAAGCTTTGTTGTGCTCCAAAAAGTCAAGACATTCTATTGTGGTGGAAAGAGTATCAGAGCACATTCAGAATTCTTTCGCTAGTTGCTAAAGATTATTTTTCTATACCTGCTACCTCTGCTCCCAGTGAAAGAACATTTTCATCATCTGGAAATATGATTTCAGTACGTCGAACTTCTCTAGCTGAAGGTACAGTTGAAGCAGGCATGTGCCTAAGTGTTAAGACCTAAGAAGGCAGACTACTACTAGTGCTGATGCTAGCCTTAAACAGGACTGACTATGTTGAGTTACAACAGTGAGACTAACTAGACTGACTATGCTGGATACAGCAGTGAGACAAGAGAGTAACTAGATTACTAAATAAGTTGTCTGATGAGGAGCGCTCCACGGTGCTTGCCCCATATAACCCCCCTTATGCAGTATACACTCTTCCGCCTCTTCTCAATGCATAGCGCCCCAAGCACTCCTCATCTCCACCTCTCAACCAAATCCTAACACTAAGAAATTGGCTGCAACAGGGTCTTTTGAGTAAGGCATCACTAGTTCTGTGAAGCTAAATAAAACTATGCTTTCATGAAATAAATTGATATGATGTCCCATTTGAAATGTAAATTTATGATACTTTTTGTGCCGTGGTTGAAATTTGTCTAAAGTTCATTGAGTTGTCGCAGTGCTATGTATTCAATATGCAACATGAAAATGAATATCTGTGCGGAAATTGGTGTATGAATAATAGAATAGCTATTATAATAGCTATTATTTCAATAGATCTATTATGCACAATAGAATTTCTATTATGCCCTTTCAATAATAGAATACACCACACAATATGGGGGGTGGACTTGCTAGCAAGTCCACAACCTTGGACCCAAACTCACCACAGATTGAACACACATTGAGCTATTGATAAAGGAATTATACAATCAGGGATGAACACCACTCAGCAGAACAGTTTTAGGTGGGTGTTCAAGTAGAGTTCAGTATGGGTTCAGTATGAGTTCAGTCTGAGTTCCATCTGAGTTCCATCTGAGTTCAGGTTGAGGACTTGCTAGCAAGTCCACCCCCTATATTGCGTAGTGATAATAGATAATAGTCTATTGTGCATAATAGAATAGCTATTATGCAAAATCAATAATAGAATAGATAATAGCTATTATCGGCTTCTATTGCAATAGACATGTCATGCTCTGCTCTTATCAGAGGAGAATTGGATCTGATTAGAACTGATTAGAAATAAGAGAGTGTTTTAGTAAAAACACCTCAAATGGACAACACGGTAATTCCTCAATTACCTGTGTTGTACGAGATGGAGGTGATTGAGCACCGAGTGAGTAAAAAGAAGTGGAAGAAATAGATAAGTAATTATATTTCATAGAGTAAAGCAGTAAATACAAATGGAAAGTACCTGATTAGAAATAAGAGAGTGTTTTAGTAAAAACAACTCAAATGGACATCACAGTAATTCCCCAATTACCTTAAGAATAAAAGATGATACAAGTTAGATATTATGAGAAAAGATGTAAAAGAAGAGAATCACCTGTGTTGTACGAGGTGGAGGTGATTGAGCACCGAGTGAGTAAAAAGAAGTGGAAGAAATAGATAAGTGGGGATACATTGGAAAAGCTACGGTATATATGTATATCTATTTCTTCTACTTTACAATGGGGTTATGTCACTCAGGCATTAGCGCTGAACATATTCATGATGTGTTCAGTCAGTTTGTAAATTATATTGGTTGAGGCAGAACGAGCTGAGTGCTCAGGGAAAAAAAAAGGAAAGATGTCATTTTTTCAATATCTGTTTGATTAGAAGGATCGCATATAATCACATGAAGGTTGGGAAATCGACATTTTTGCAACATGCATTTCAGCTCTTCTACCTCATTGTCTGGTGTGCTTTTCAGACTTATTCTTATAATCCCACGTGATCTTGAAAAGAGAGACAAAAATCTACCAGAGGGTAACTGAAGATCTAAAAGTCGCGATAATTGGAATTGAAGCTGTTTTGGAGCTAAGGAGGGAAAAACAGATGAATCCAATTTTAAGGATATAAGTGTCCTTTCAAGTTGGTTACAAAGCTTCAATAGGGCGTCAAATCCAAGCATAGGCATTTGCATTAATGAGAGATATCGTATTGGTCCTTTCCAGGACAGATCAGCCCACGTTTGATCGGCGCAATACACGTGGAAAAGATGCAGGGTGTGTAAAAATGGTAAAGATGCTAGATGAGAGCCGAGATTTAAGCCTTTTCTCTCAGGTTTACCGTGCGCAACAAACGAGCAAGAAAATTTTTCAAGGTTCACTAAGTTCCTTATCCAATCAACCAAAAATTCTTCAGGAAATGAATAATTAACTGATACAGCAGTCAAAGTAAGCTGGGTGAGATGTGTCATTTTAGAAATGGGTAAAACGAAGATATGAGTGGGGTGTGAGATTTCGAAGCTATCAAATGAAAATGTTGACTTGGATGGAAATAATTGTGAGGGGCATTGAAGATCGAAATCAAGTTCAGTGATGTTTGGACAAAGATTAATGGCGTGTAAAATTGAATTAGTAAATGAATCCAGTTCGCTAGGAGAATAAATAGAATGATTAGTTTTTGAGTCTTCCAACACACGCCATTTTAATGATTGAATCTTGGATGATTGCCGGGGTAAGATTTCTGTAAGTAGCAGTTGCATTTTTTGTTGGTTGATTGGTAAATGAATCGACTATCAATAGCGTTAAGCCATGGGATTCCAGTAAAAAGCCAAGTCAACACTTTGTTGCACCTTCAAACCAAGCATAGAAACTCTTACCCTCCATACAAAGAAACTTGACAAGTGGTAAAAACTTCGATTGACCAGCGTCGTGGTTTTTCGTAAGACATTCCATTCCTCGGACTTTGTACTTTCCAGATCATATAAAAAAGAAAGGATAACAAGTTTTATCTCTTGCGGTAATGGGGGAGTGGTAGGGAGTCTCGCAGTAGAAGAGATATGTTCCATAATGATGAGCAGTATATGTGACAAAGGAGTAGTAAAGGCCAGCGATCTAAATGGCAAGTGGAAGGATTTTTTTAGATAATAAAAGATGTAGTTCAGGGGTGTAATTTTTGATCAGTTCCTGCCATCAATCTGCAACTATTGCAAATAATCTCGCGTCATTTTTTTTTTTAAAAAGCACATTCACACCCGGCACCAGATTGCCACTTCAACATTTGAAATTTGACTACTGCTGCTCCTCTGCTGGACACTCAATGGATTGCAAGATCTACAGATGCAAGTTAACAGATGAGAATGTGATTGGTAGCAACCAAAGTCATAAGTGGCAACCCGGTGCCAGGTGCGTGTTTTGTTTGTTTGAAAAAAAGGAGACAAGCGTCTTTGGTTTAGCCGTAAATGATGTGCTAGTTAATGAATCTTAACTGCGAAATTTTAGAAATTCATCTTAACCGACGTCCTTGTGTTACGCAATTAAACCAAGGATAAAAAATGGAGAAAGAGGAGAGGGGAAGACTGACACTGATTTTCGGATCTTGGTGGAAATAGAGATAAACAAGATCAAATCAAGCCAGGTGTCTATAAGAGCTACCTATGAGAAATAGGTTGTGGGTACATCGGACCTATCAGTTAGTTTATATTATTACTTAGCGTTGGTGTTTTTTTCATGTTCAGGCTCAATTGAATTGGAATTTTGTAGATAGATGAAAAAGTTAATTGAACGAAACAGAGGATTCCCATTGGCAAGCCCATTTTTAAGTAGCCTTTTTGCCACATTAGATTTTAATTTTTTTAGATTTGGGATTTGGAAAAAATAAATCTGACTGAATTCGAATGCTGGTAAAATGAAAAGTAATAGCCACTCAATCGGTGGTTGGCGCGCTGAGATTAGAAGTGGCTGCCTTTTGCTGCTCTATCCTTTTGTAAAATATACAAAGCCTTAGGAGTCAAGATAATCAATTGAGTTTGAACAGACTGGGCGATCATGTAAAGCACAAGCACGTCGCTTCTAAAAATTTTAGCGTTAGAGCACGACTCAAGTAATGAATCACGATGATAATGATCACTTGATTGAACCTCGTACCTAGCATGACCTTGGTTATGTTTTTACACTGTGAAGAAAGAATTCATTTTTGTACTAACGTAAAACTTCAGAACCCTTGCTTCATCGATAGTACTTTTAGCATTCTTTTTTGTTTATTTCTTACAACCTCGCCCGACGAGGGACATGAAGAGAAAGAGAACAATGTGAGGACTACATACATGATGGGGCTACTATTAGGCGGAAACAGCGCAATGAAAAGGAAACGTGTGGTAGTAGTTCATAGAGAGAGGGGAAGATTATTAGGGAATGTAGTACTATGTAGTACTAATAAGAAAAAAAGCTACTTGTTGGGTAATTGGGATTAGGATAGCAACAAGTAGGTGTGAATAGTAAATTTCTGGCTCCTGGCGACAGCAAACAGTGATTTGCTTGCCAGCCGGTGTGTCGGACAAAATAGCAGAACGTGTTCAGGGGTATGGATCATATGAGTTAAGAGAACAGTGAGTGTTTTAGCATTCAATGTAGAGGTTGAATTAGCTTTACCAGCGCTTTGATATTTTTGAAGCCTCAGGCCTGTCAAGGCTTGTCGGTATTGTTATGTGTAGTATGATAGCTTAGTGATTGTTAAGTACATAAAGTGTATATAGTCTGTGGTGCAGCTGACGCGTCTAACTCCGGTTCACTCCGGACGAAGCGCTGACACTGCTACCATAGGTTATGGGCTGTCCCTGATTTGTTTACTAGCAGTAATTCAATCTTGTATTTTCCTGGAAATTTGTGTGCCCTGTGCTTGCCCCACGTTAAAAGCGTCTTTTTTGGTGTTGAGCTACCTCCACCTCTTTCTCTTGGTTAATCTAATCCATGCCGATTTCGGATTCTTTGAATCCATTCCAATCTCGCCCTCGCTTAGCTCACAAATGACCTCAACCTCTCAGTAGGGAATTAAAGAACTTACTTCCTCCCCAATCAATTAATACCCGAGCAAGACGCCGCTTGCGTTCGCTCTCAGGCCCTCCCACCTCACCAGCATCCTCTACGGATAGCGCAAGCACTGCTTGCCTATCGCAAACCCCCCAGCCCTTCATTTTACTGTCCGGTAACACACCGGTTCCTTCTTCTTCCCCTCCTTCTTCTTTTTCAACCCCGGCTACTCCATCTTCCCCTTCTCCTTTTCTTTCCCAGCCTCTCCCTCCTCCCTCTCTTCTTCCCCCCAAATCATCATCATCGCAAAGCATCCCCCCCACATCCTCATCACAAATCAGACACGCAGCCTCGGCGCGTAATTGTCCTCCCCATCTTCCTCATACCACCTCTAGCCCTTTGATGCAGTCGCAGCGCAACTCCGGTTCGCAGTCGCGACAACCGAGACACAGCCGTGTCTCGTCGTCGTGACATGCTGGAACTGGCCATGGTCATTGTCCTAGCCCCTCCTCTTCACTCAGCAGCGACAATTTTTTATCTGACAATGAAAATGATAATTTTACAACATATAAAGGAAGAGATTGCGCTGATGTTATTGATGAGATCATACAAAGGACTAATAAAATGTCTAAATTGAAACCTGATGGCTCTAACTGGCAAACTTGGATAAAGAATATCAAAATTTTTTTAATGCGCCGTGTACGTTCAACTAAATATATCTCTGATGCAGGTGCAATCAATGATGATATCTCAAAATTCGAGGACGAAATGAGCTGGCATGCAATCTACAACACAATTGATGAAAAACTTCAGGCTTTTATAGATTTTGGGATCACCAGCTACAAAGCTTTCTCAATTCTCAGCTCCAAATTTGACAAAGCTTCCCACACAGCTCGCATGGCTCTCTTTAACGATCTGTTAACTATTAAAACCTCCCCTTTTACGAATGTAATGGAACATGGAGAAAAAGTTAAGTCGATTTTGGAGGCGGTTCAGCAATCAGGTTTTGTTTTTGGTTTTGATGAAATGACGGCAGTTTTTACCCAACTCTTATTACCGTCATCAGTCAATTATCTTGCCACTGAAGCAAACCGTCATTTTGAATTGCGAAAAGACATCTCTCAACCCTCCTTCGATGAGATGATGAATGTTCTCCAAAATTCTTTTATCAATTCATCTCAATCTTCCTCAAATGCCCCTACCCTTTCTACTGCTTTTGAACTGACAACTGAACCTGAGTCTGTTTCATCTTTGGCTTTCAAAAAAGGCGGCATGGACAGTTACCACCCTGGAAATAGAAAACCTGAATATTCTTGTTTTTACTGCAAATCCTCTGAACACTTCCAGAACACTTGTCCATATGATCCCAATAGTAAAAGCTTTAATGTAGCGGTTTGGGGACAACGTGAAGCTTTTGATCGTGACAACAAGGACTCTATGAACCTTGTCCGGAAAGCACTGAACAATAGGAAAGGAAAACAACCAGCTCAAACTTCATCAAAACCCCGCTTAAACGAAATCAGCTGCAAAGCGCTAGATGTTCTCACTACTGCTTTGAAAGAAATGGATTTTGGTACTGATAGCTGGACTGAGGAGCAAGACAGTAAGGATTGTCAAGGTGTTTTTGACTCTGGTGCCACACATCATGGCACTGGTGATGTATGTCTTCTCTCTGACTTCAGAACTTTGGATACTCCTATTCCAGTCAAAACTGAAACTGACTCTGGTGCTGCTTTCATTACTGGTCATGGAAACATGTTCATTAAAGGATGTGATGGAGAATTAGTTACTATCAAAGGTGTTTTCTATTGTGATAGGGCAAAATCCACTCTTATTTCTCCTTTTGATCTTCTAGATAATGGCATTTCTCTTTCTTTTAATCAAAATCATGATTATGTTATTTCAAAAAACAAAAAAATATTATTTCTAGCTCTTAAATCTTCTGCTGGTCGTAAATGGACGGTTGATCTAGCATATCCTTGTGCACTAGAGACCAATGTTTTTGAAATGAATTATTTTGACTCTTTATCCTCTGCTACCCTTCCTGCTCCTTTTGTTCCTCCACCCCCTTCAAAAATTCCTTATCCAACTGTGGTTCCTGACTCAATCATGGATTGGCATTGTCGTCTCGGACACACAAGTACCAGGGTTTTGAGAAGACTTTCCAAAAAAGGTCTTTGTGAAAATGCACCATCTTATGTCCCTTCATGCAGATTACACTGTGATGTTTGTGCTATGTCAAAAAGCAAAAGGAAAAACACATGCAAGACATCCAAGCGCACCCATGAGCTCATGGATTTGGTGGTTTCTGATCTAGTAAGGCCAATGGTTGATGTAACTGATAGAGGTGAAGTTTATGTAGCTACCTTCAGAGAATCTTTCTCGACTTATGGTGAAGTTTTTGTCCTAAAGAAGAAGTTGGATGTTTTTGACGCTTTTATTAATTTCAAATCTTGCTTAGAAAACATCACTAATCAACATCTCAAAATCCTCAGAACTGAAAATGGCAAAGAATACATGAACAAGAAATTCTCTGAATACCTTTCCCAACACGGTATCCTTCATGAACACTCTATGCCTTATCACCATGAACAGAATGGAATGGCTGAAAGATTCAATGAAACAATTGGTGAAATAGCCAGAACAATCCTTCTTGCATCAAATCTTCCCCCCACCTTCTGGACTTTTGCTTATTGTTGGGCTTCTTTCCTTCACAATAAATTACCAAATATGAGAGTTACTGATAGTACCCCATACCAAATCATTTTCAACAAAAAAGCGGACTTATCTCCTGTCAAAATTTTTGGTCAGTGGGCATGTGTGCACATTCCAACTGAAAAAAGGACAAGAATGGAGGTCTGGGCTATGCGTTGCAGGGTTGTTGGTTTTATTGATGGTGGTAAAGGTTGGATTTTTTGGCATCCAGAGTCTAATTTGTTTGTTCAATCGGCAATGGCAAATTTCATCCCAGAAGGGGACAAGGACAATATTAAAACACTTACAGTTTCACATCCTGCCACATCTCATTCTAAAGGTGACCTAGCATTTATTTTGAATCAAATGAAATTTGGTGATTTTACAGCAGAAGAAACTATTGCTACCCAAGATGTCATGGTTGATTTCATTAACAATAATGCTTATGAACTTTCTGACCGCTTACCTCAAACTTTCAAACAGGCAATGAAGCGTCCAGACGCAGTTGAATGGAAGTCAGCTTGCCTTCAGGAATTAGACAACATTTCTAACATGAAATTTTGGGATATTGTTCCTCTTCCTCCTGGAAAAACTGTCACAGGTGCCCGATGAGTTTTTGCTCTTAAAAGGGATGAATTTTGGAAAATCATCAAACAAAAGGCACGATATGTAGCTCAGGGTTTCAAACAAGTTGAAGGTATTGATTTTAATGACACTTTTGCTCCAACAGCCACTTTTGCATCTCTGCGTCTGATCCTCACCCTAGCTGCTATGTACAACTGGCCAATCAAAACTTTTGATGTCACTGCAGCCTATCTCCACAGCGATCTTGAAGAAGAAATTTATGTCAAGAAACCTGAAGGTTTTGAGTCTGTTAATCCAACTCATGTCTGCAAACTTAGAAAAGCTCTGTGCGGTACTAAGCAAGCAGCCAGGTGTTGGTGGAAACATCTCAGCAAAATTCTGGCAAATTTAGGTTACAGATCAAGCAATCAGGATGCAAGTGTATATGTGCTAGCAAAAGAGGGTTCGAAGGGAATGTTGTGGATTCATGTAGATGATGGTGTGGTTGTAGGGAGTAGTGATACGGTTTTGAGGGAGTAGTTTGAAGGTAAAATGGTCTGATGGTATCTCTTCTATTGTTGGTCTAGCAGTTTCAGGTTGTTCCAAAGGTTTCACTATCCACCAACCAGCTCTTATCAACAAAATTCTCAATGAACACAATCCAGCTGGTCTTAACTCTCACTCACCTTTACCAATGGGACTTTCTTTGGTATCTTTAAAGGAGAAATCTCATCCTCCACAGGAACCTCTCAAATTTCTGTCTATTATTGGTTCTTTATCATATCTTGTAGCTGGATCAAGGCCTGATTTGGCGTATCCTGTCAACTTCCTGGCACATTATGCATCAAGACCAGGTAAAGCTGAATGGGATGCGCTTAATCATTTGCTGCGATTTCTACAATTTACCAAAGACATGAAATTTCATCTTTTCCCGACAATAAATCTCAATCCATCTGCGGAAGTTTATTGTGACGCTACTTGGGGTGGAGAATTTACTAGAGCTACAGGAGGTCATTTTCTTCAAGTCAACAACTGTCTTATCTTATGGCAATCAAAGAGTCAATCAAGGGTGGCAAGAGCATCACTTCACTCAGAGTTAATGGCAATGTCAAATTCAACACGTCAAGCTCTTTGGATGTGTAACCTTCTACGTGAAGTGGATTTGTGCCATGGTCCGACAGCTCTGTATTACGACAACAAAGGTGCCATTGTAGCAGCTACTGATAACCCCTCTGACAAACGTTGTAGGCATGTTGACAGAGATTTCTACTTTGTGAATGAACAAGTTCATCGACGTGAAATTTAAATTAAGTGGGTATCAACTAAAGATCAAGTGGCAGATTTGTTGACAAAGAATTTGGGACCAAATGTTTGGAAAGAAAAGAGATATTTATCAGGGGTTTTCTAGTTTCTATGTTTTTTTCCTTATTTTCTTTTATTTTTATTTTTATTTGCTTTCAAACTTCTCTACATGTTTTTGGCAAGGGATGGTTATAGGGAAATCACTAAGAGGGGGGTGTTATGTGTAGTATGATAGCTTAGTGATTGTTAAGTACATAAAGTGTATATAGTCTGTGGTGCAGCTGACACATCTAACTCCGGTTCACTCCGGACGAAGCGCTGACACTTCTACCATAGGTGAGTAACAAAATATTGCGGTTCACTCCGGACAAAGCGCTGACACTGCTACCATAGGTATCAACGATAATGTATTCACTCCATTCTGATTGAGTGTGTGCGCCTGAAGTAACGTTCACACATTTATTTGCTTATGAGGGACATATGTACAGCTAAGGCTAAGTCATAAAAGCTTGCGGAGTTTTTGACGAAAAAATAAAAGTTGTTCTCAACAAAAAATGATTTGCCTATTCAAAAGGGTTGGGGATAGGGCGGGGGTACTTCCTTTTGAATAGGCAAATCATTTTTTCGTGGGCAAAACTTTTATTTTTTCGTCCAAAATTCTGCAAGATTTTGTGACTTGGCTGTACAAACCTGAGAGCGGAAAACTTTCTTGCGGGCAAGTGATTAATAAGACTAAATATAAAAAGTGAATTACTGTCAAACCCGTAAAAATTGAGGCAAAAATGAAAATATTCGAAAATTTACAGCCAAATTTGAAACGTTTGGTGCAGTTTTGCAAAAAGTATTGGCGGTTACTCGGGGCAGCAATGGGATGAACACTTTTCCAGCTTAAATTACCCAAACTCAGATGTGATAACAGATATATATATACATGATGATACTGCGGCGTAGTCGAGACCTAACAAAAAGAAACAAAACATTTAGACAGAATGCTTGACATTTGACAGAGAAACTGTCAAATTTTTGGTGAAGGGAGGCTAAGTTTGCTGTCAAGTGTCAATTGAGCTGACCAAAAGTTTTGAACATTTTTAGTAAAACTGCATCAACTGTTTTGAATATAAAGCCATATTGGCAACTCTTGGTGCAGCAAGCCAACAAAAGGGCGAGTTAGGCACAGCATTTTTGACTGACAGATACTGACATATCTGTCAGTGTTCAGCAACCAGTCTACAATTGATCCACACCACCATGCTGCCACCAGGTCTCCCCTACCCAGGTTTCCCTCCTCCCATCCACCTCATCCACTTATCAATCCTTTTGATTGTATCAGCCCCTTCCTCACCCCTCTCTTCCACCACTACTGGCGCCTGGTTTTCTTTTATTGGTAAGATAATTTTTTTTTTCTTTTTTGTCGTATTTTTCCTATTTTCATTAATAATTTTTTCTGGTCTTCCCTACTCAGTTTTCACTCCTCCCATCCACCTCATCCACTTATCAATCCTTTTGATCGTATCAGCCCCATCCTCACCCCTCTCTTCCACCCACTATTGGCACCTGGTTTTCTTTCATTGCTAAGATAATATTTGTTTGCTTTTGTTTTTTCTTTTTTGTCATATTTTTCCTATTTTCACTGATATTTTTTTCTTTTTTTTGTTGTCTCTGCCAGTGATAAAGCCAATCTCTCTGACTATCGAACACAATACTGGATCATAAACTTTAGTACATTTCCTTTATTTCATTTTTTCCATTCTTTTTCTTATTTTTTGGTTGTTTATGTCTAGATACAGAAATAATGGATTTACCCTTTGTGAACCCCCCTCCTAGCTACATTACCCACATCAACAATGATGAGGAAAACTTCAGTTATGACTTCTTCAATGTATCACCTTCTGAAGTATCAAGACCAAACAAATTTCCATCTCCTTCTGAAGTTTCAGGACAAATCAAAAATTCTGTATCACATGTTACATTGGACATTATCTCTCCTACCAGGTCAGCTTATTCCTTCTCAGGCCATATTACAATTTACATAGAGTTCACAATCTACATGCATAACAAGAATAAACCAACTATCACCCAAAAATGATTGTCTAATGATGAAGAACCAACTATTGCTTTAGAAAAGATACATTCCAAGCCAGAAAAGCTCTCATTTGTCTGGGAGGCTTCAAACCATGATCTTGAATCATTTTGCCAACATGTGATGCAAACAGTTAAGGATGAAGAAGAAAGTGTTTTGGCCACACATATACAGAAACAAGTTGATCAAGGAACTGTCTCATGGTGTGGAATTATCCCCCTAAGTAGAGAGTTCTCTATTCAGAAGAAGAAAAAAATCAATAGTGTTGATATTTTTAAGAAATATCTCAATCTTGCTGTAATTTTTTTCAATAAGCAAAAAGTTTCTATCTTACTCGAACACAATGATCCCAGACCTGCAATAAAGGTTAGTAATTGTTCCTTTTTTTTATTTTATTATTTTTGCCTCTCCTCTAATTTTTTTTGCTTTAATTTTTTAGAGGGGATCTCAAATAAAACAATTGAAGCAGTCTAATTTAGTAGATTCATCAGAAGAAGAAGATAAAAACAATGATTTACATCCAACACCAGGCATGAAAAAGGATGCTCTACACTATGAAAGAGTCAAGGCACTGCTTCAAATACATAAAAAATGTAAAGATGTCACATGTGGAGAACTTGTTCACTGTTGCATCAACCCAGCTAATCCACAAGAATATTTCATCCTAACTTTTGAGAAGGCTAACACTTGGGCTTATGCTATCACTACGCAATATAGGGGGTGGACTTGCTAGCAAGTCCCCAACCTGAACTCAGACTGAACTCATACTATACTTATACTGAACTCTACTTGAAGACCCACCTGAAACTGTTCTGCTGAGTGGTGTTCATCCCTGATTGTATGGTTCCTTTATCAATGGCTCAATGTTTGTTCAATCTGCGGTGAATTTGAGTCCAAGGTTGCAGACTTGCTAACAAGTCCGCCCCCCATATTGCGCGGTGTATGGTAAGTTATTTTGCATATCATTTTATTTTTTATACTTTTTTTAGTTGTTTACTTATTTATTTTTGCAGAATGCCAACCCTCATGAAGTGACTTACTTGATCCCCCCAATTTCACCTGAATTTGCATACAAGAGCATTACTAAAAACCCATGCTCTTCTGATCCTGGCCCTAGTGAAAGATTTTCTTCTCCACTTGAAGTCCAAATAAAAAACTCAAGCAGCATCATCCTCACCTGATTTACCTCTATCCTTTTCAGACGAAGACCCTAACTCAATGGAAGCTTTCTTCAAGGAAGCATGTGTGGATATTGAAAACTCAAAACTGCAAGATGGACTTTGGAAATTGGGACTTACACACAGGTCATATTTCCAAGATTATACTCCGCATGAATTGATTGAGGTGAGAATTACTGATGCACTAGCAAGAGCATGTGTCTGCACCTCCAAATCATATAGTGCTCATGTTAAGGAGCTTCAGAAGCTCAAGAAACATGAAAAGGGTAAGTAACCTGAATCAGTGTTGTGGCTAGGTAAAGATGTAAAATATGATCATACAGTTTTATTCAACTGTCTACACACAATGATCCCCACTTATTAATTACTTTATTAACTGTCTGAGAAATGAATAAATATAAAATATTTAACATATTATTTTCAAATTTGGATGAGTGATGAGTTGTGAGTTTTTTGGAAAAATTGTAATTTTAAAGATCTAATATCATATTATATTTCATAAACACTGGTGCTGGCTAGACTCCTCAGAGCTCAGGCCACTGTGCTCGCACAATGTTTCTCTGGCCACTCTCCCCTTGAAAATTACCTTTTCTGATCTTATCTCTCCCTCTCCCATAACCCTGTTAGTAGCTGCTTAAAAATATTATATTCCATGTAAAAAAGTACATTACAAATACACTCATTAATATTCTAAAATAAATTAGTTCACTCAATATAACCACTAGCTTTAAAAAGACCATGCATTAATTATTTGGTGAATAACATCTCAATAAATAATCTTATAATATCATCATCACCTTGATCTCCAGATAAGTGTGCATAATGTCACAACTTAGATTTTAAAACTTGGAATGCCTTTTCAATCGGGTTTAGATCTGGAGAATACGCAGGTAGATAAACTAGACGACATTTAAATTTTTCAACTATTTCTGAAATGCGGCCTCCATAATGGAAGGCTGCATTGTCCATCACTAGTACACTATTGGGTCCAGGAAAAGGAGACATCATCAGAAGCTGTTAAAACAACAAATAACAAACATAAATATCCCCAGCAAGTAAGAAAAAAAACATACCAGGATATTTTCCAGATAAAATTCAAAATGCACTCTACAAACCATTTCTGTTTGAATTGTAGATGCAACTAGACCAGATAAAGATACTACAGGAATTATGTTGAATCTAAATTTACTTGTAGGCTTTTGCATCGTTTTTGTTTGGTCACCTACTTTTGCCCACCCATCATCATGGCCAACCCCTTCCATAGAAATTCCAGATTCATCTGGTATTGAAGATTAAACTAATGAGGATAAGATTGAGAAATATTTGTAATCAAATAAAGCTTACCTGTGAATACAAGGAAAGAAGGATCATATTCACCAATTACTGACATATAAAAAATCCTTTTATTGTAATCCTGCTTTGGATGAAACTTTTGCAACACCTTTTTACTCATTTGAAGACAAACCACAAGCTCCTCATGAATAGTAGTTTGAGAGACATGTAAGTCATACTTTTCCTGCAATTCTGTTTGTAATTCACACTGATATTTTGTAGGGTCAAACTCCAGAATCTTCTCCAAGAAGTCACATTGTTCATCCAAAAGTTTGAATGGCTGCCCATGTTTGAGATAAGTGAAAGGGTCAGTCACCACAGCTTGCGTGCTTTCATACAGCTGGAGCCAATGGCGTAAAGAGTTTCGATGAATCAATGAGCCATTTTTCAAGTTGATCTCATCTAATGAGTCACCATCTAATGAAGCCATTACAGCTTTCACCTTAAATTTAGGATCATATTTAATACACATCCTAAAAAGTTTGAGAGAAAAAAAATTTAATAAGCAAAAATAAATACAAAAAAACAAATATACTTAATTAGAAAAGAGCAGGAAATGAAAAAAGATATTTCTGTCAACAAGAGTTTGGTGGTGGCTTCAGAAATAAAAGGAGAAGAAAAAATTAACATAAACAAAACAACCAAAAAATAAGAAAAAGAATGGAAAAAATGAAATTAAGGAAACATACTAAAGTTTATGATCCAGTATTGTGTTTGAGAGTCAGAGAGGTTGGCTTTATCACTGGCAGAGACAACAAAAAAAAGAAAAAAATATCAGTGAAAATAGGAAAAATATGACAAAAAAGAAAAAACAAAAGCAAACATATATTATCTTACCAATGAAAGAAAACCAGGCGCCAATAGTGGGTGGAAGAGAGGGGTGAGGATGGTGAGGAAGGGGCTGATACAATTAAAAGGATTGATAAGTGGATGAGGTGGATGGGAGGAGTGAAAACTGAGTAGGGAAGACCAGAAAAAATTATTAATGAAAATAGGAAAAATACGACAAAAAAGAAAAAAAAAAAATTATCTTACCAATAAAAGAAAACCAGGCGCCAGTAGTGGTGGAAGAGAGGGGTGAGGAAGGGGCTGATACAATCAAAAGGATTGATAAGTTGATGAGGTGGATGGGAGGAGGGAAACCTGGGTAGGGGAGACCTGGTGGCAGCATGGTGGTGTGGATCAATTGTAGACTGGTCACCAAACACTGACAGATCTGTAATAAATGTCAGATATGTCAGTCTCTGTCAGTCGAAAATGCTGTGCCTAACTTGCCCTTTTGTTGGCTTGCTGCACCAAGAGTTGCCAATATGGCTGTAGTTGTATTGACTGCCCAAAAATTGAGCTGCAATATTTATTTTTTTGACATCTTCAATTCATTTTGTGACAGTAGAGGGCCGAAACAACAGAGATATCAACATGACCTGGAAAGCTTGCAGCTGTCTTGCCTCCCATCTCCCATCTCCCGCCAAAAGCATAGCTCATCTGAACTGAACTCATAATTTTTTTTTTTTTGGGGGGGATGCGATGAGAGACAACCGCAAGCTTTCCAGGATTAGCTGTATTTCTTACAATCTCACCCAGCTAGGGGCATGAAGGCATGATGTTTACGGGTTTGACTGTACAGCAAATGTAAGAAAGCTCGCAGCTTTCTGCTACTTTGTTTTTTTGGGAGGCTTTATAGGAACCACCTTTTTTGCGGCTTCGGAGGCCACCTTTCTATTTTTAGTCTCATTTCGGTATTTTCACCTTAATCAGCTACCAAAACAAAAACGCTAATTTCAAGAATGAGGAAAAGCAATGGCAATCTAACGCTAACTTCTATGGAGTTAAATAGTGATAGGAATCTAACACTATCATCAGTGGAGGGCAGTCGCAAGCGAGAGATACTGTTAACTTAATAGGGGGGGAACACTAAAAATAGAAAGGTGGCTTTCGTCGCAGCTCAAAAAGGCGGTCCCTTTAAAGCCTCTCAGTTTTTTTTTTGATGCATCAAGATAGAAAACCTCACACTTGAAAATCAAGTTAACTAATTATGGTACATGCAGCCTGATTTCGCCTACTAATGTCAAGTTTTTTGTTGAAAAAATTGAATTTTTGCTTTGCAAAAGAGCGACAAGCCTTCTTGACCTGGCTGTATTTTCTTTTTTTCTTCTTTTTTTTTGAGGAAGATACTATCAGTTTCGGGGGAAAGAATCAATAAAGATTGTCGAGAATGGCTCTATTATTTATACGCACACTTACTAGTTTTCAAATAGAAATAAATGGATACTTTGCTATCGCTCGTTTGTACAAATTACCTGTCTTCCGAAAATGCTTTTATAGATCGACAATCGCTAAAATAACGCCTTTTCGTACTGTTCTTTCGACTAGTGCCAGTAAATTTCTGATAACCAGTCACATTTGCTAGCTATCATGTCTTCCAGTTGGAAGCATGACTTTATTTTTCTGTGTTGTTATTGGTATTTTAGCCTTACTAGTTTCCAATATTTTTTTAGTCACTTACCATGTGCAGCTGCTAACATCCCATCACGGTATATCGTGGAATTCGTAGAAAGCATGTCACTCTCTACTTTGTCAGCTGACGTCAGTTATGATCCAATTCTTGCTCTATCATAAGTGGATGGGAGAAAATAATTTGCTTTTTCATATCAGTTTCATTCTGAGCTAGACTCTAAGGGTATAAACTATGAATCCAAGTTACAATTTACTAAAGCACCAGATATATTTCATGGCATTTCCTATGAATTCAAAGATCTGGCACATCTTTCTCTAATTTCTGATTCCCGCTTTGTCAAGGTATTCCTCATCTCGGAGACGCAATCAAATTTCACAAGCACTAGAACTAACTATTGTGACCTTTTATTAGGCCATTTATCCAGTGGTAGAAATACCAAAACCCAAACTCGTTTCTCCAAAAATTATTCAGCATCCTCCCAATAGTGGCTACTCTCCCCATATACTTACCAACATCACCGCATTGCATGAATTAGGACACCAAGGCCAAGGAATTAAAATTGCAATAATTGATTCAGGAGTCGACTGTCTTCATCCTGCTTTAGGTGGAAAGCCTTTCGGCAAAAATTCCAAGATTACTTTTGGCTACGACTTTGTTGGCGACAAGTACAATAGTACCATTAAGCCGAGACCAAAAAACAATCCATGTACTCCTTGTGGGGTGAGAAATCTTTGCACTTGGTTTATTAGCTAGATAAATAGCTTGCTGATGACACATTTACCCTCTCTTAACAGGAGCATGGTACCCATGTAACCGGTATTTTAGCAGCGGACGATGTTGGATTCGGATTTCACGGTGTGGCTCCCAAAGCACAAATTGGAGTCTACCGAATTTTCAGCTGTGAAGAAGATTATGGAACAAATAATGATTTCATTTTACAAGCAATATTGAGGGCTTATGCAGACGGTGGTATACATATATCCTATTCTTGAAGTTTTACGATTCAGAGAAAAATCCTGATTTGACTTTATTTTATACTAGCTGATATAATCAATATATCCTTGGGAGAAATGGGAGGCTGGTCTGGAGGAGATCCTTTACTTGAAACAATTACCCGGCTTGCGAATAAAGGGGTTCACATCATTACAGCCGCAGGAAATGATGGAACAGTAACTTCTCTTTCTACTGCATTCCATAAATTTTGACTCATTGTGCTAATTTATTTATTCAGGATGGACTGTTATACAGTAGAAGTCCCGGATCCAGTGTTGGTAGCATCGCTGTTGGGTCGGTGCAAAGTGGCACCTTAAGTAGCTACTGGCTCACAAGTTCCGCTGGGAAGAAATTTGAGTATTATGCCGCTGAACCCTTTTATCGAAAAGATTTACGAGTTTTTGCTTTGTCCAATTCAACGGCCGTGATGAACGATGCTTGCGAACCGTTATCAGACCATATTCAAGATTTAAGCAATTATGTTGTGCTGGTCCGAAGAGGGTCCGTACAGTTAAACATCATTTTTCTTATCCAAAAACTGAGATACTTATATGAGTTTTTTTTTTTACCATAAAGAACTTGCATCTTTGATGATAAGGTAGAGAATTTGCATATAAAAGGCGCCAAGCAAGTATTGATCTATATGGTATTACAAATAATTTTTTTATTCTCAGTTTCAAGACTCACATATCAATTTGATTTTTTAGAACGATTCTAGAATCGTTATTCCATCGAGACTAAAAGATACTGCAGCTGCTTCCATTAATAAAAAAGATGGGGAGGAAATTTTTTATCAATATCAAAAAGATCCTCACAGGTTCAAGTTGACTTTCCCCAAAGGACCTTATCACATCAGTTGGTCATTATTCTGCTAAGGTCTTCGATTACAGCTTGCAAATTATATAATTCGTCTTTTCATTTTTTCAGGACAAGCAAATGATGGTGGAACTATAGCTAACAGTTCACAGTAGTCTGTTTAATCTTTATTACAAACTTGATACGTTTTTTAGGCCATCGTTTTTTATTATCTTTTTTTGAATTTAGTGGGCCCAACTGGGATTTATCAGTTCCTTATCCATTGACACTTGGAGTGGGGGGAAATGTTTTATGTGAGAAACAATATATTACTTTAAATCTTTGGAGCGAGCTTAAATAAACATTTGTATTTCCAGCTACCTATCCGGTTTCACTTGGTTCATATGTTAGTTTCATATTTTAGTCTTCTGATTTTTTCACACTCCAAAATAATCTTGTTTACAGGCAATTTTGTCCGGCACATCTATGGCCTGTCCGCAGGTACGAATTCGGCCAGTTAAAATTTCAATTTACAACCTGGGCTGATTGATTTTGAGGCTGAAGATTTCAGGCATTGTTGCACTGATATGTAATGTTCAGGGTAGAAAGGTTTCTAATGAAGAAATTCAGGTAAGACTAGCTACCACTGCAACCCCAGTTGACCACGTGAGCAATAAAAATTTTTATGATAGTTAGTAAAAAAATATTCTCCTTTATTTCGTCATAAAGTTCTCATCACTACTATCGCTGATTGAAACATGCGCTTTATTTCACACTTGCAGCAGTGGTACACCAAGGTGGAGGATTGGTGAATGCTTATTGCGCAGCGCTTACCAACACGATATTATCCACTCCTTGCCTTTCCCTCAATGACACTGAAGGTTTTAAACCTTACCATTCTTTTCGAATTTGCAACTTGGGAAATAAAACAATCAAATACGATCTGGACCATCTACCAGCAGGGACAGCAAATTTTTTTTCAAAAAAATCTCTCCGTGCCAATTTTGGTGTATTACCTGTGTTTGAAGGCCCAGCCAAAGTTCAATTTTCAAAATCTTCTTTCTTACTTGATCAGGGCAAATGTGAAACAATCGAAGCGAAATTTTCACCACCTACCAATCTAAATAATTCAATATATCCTATTTATTCTGGCTATCTGAAATTCGTAAGCAGTCTTTCAAACATGACTTGGAAGTTTTTGAAAATTTGATGAGAAACCAAATCAGATTGCTGCTGAAGAATGCGAGACTCATCATTTGCCATATTACGGTGTTTTGGGCCGATTGCGAGATATTCCAGGTGGGAGACTTTTACAAAATTTTGTATGAAGCAAGTCTTGTTCAATGATTGATTGTTATTTTGATTATCATAACTGTAGCATTGGATAGAGGAATAGATACCAGTGGAAAATATCAGCTACCAAGTCTTGACTCTTCAATTGAGGGTCTACCAAGGAGTAATAATACGACGTTCAACATTACGAAAAATGACTTTCCTACCATCGAGTACCAATTAATCAGTCAGTAACTCCATGAATTTGAAATACAATCTGGGTGCTCAATTCACTTGGGGATTTTCAAATATCCAATTAGCTGGCTCAAAATTGGTTAGAGTTGATGTTATAAAAGAAGAACACCGGGTCAATCAAACAGAAAATTTTCCTTATATGTCTCATGCAAAAAGCCATTTAATCTTAGTTAATCGTACGCGGCTCTGTCATCCCCCGAAAGGCCTTAATCAAATTATGAATCGGCGATTTAAAGGCCTTGAGCTAGAAGGCATGATAAATGATGGGTCAAATATTTATGTACAGAGATCAGGGTCAGATTTCATAAATCTTGTTTTATAAGGAATCATTGAATAAACATCTTTCATTTGTAGTTACAACTATTCAGAATCATTAACATGGAACACGACTATTGTTGAACCAATGTGTGGCCATTCTTTCAATGCGACGAATGGGCGATATCGTCTGTTGCTAAGGTCCGTAGACATTCTTTTGAATTCAACCATATTTCGAACATTTTAGATCTTAAGTTACTTCATGATATAGAGCTTTAAGATTGAGAGGTGATGTAAAGAATGAAAACGACTATGATTTTTGGATTACACCTTACTTCAATTTGGTTGGACATCACCACAAATGAAGGTTTGAAAATATAGAGTTTGTTAATGGTAAGGATAAAAGTGCTCAAGAGATTAATTTAGAGACGTTATTAGGACACACCGGCACACTCAACACAAAGTGTTAGATGCACGCCGGTGATGTCATTTTTTTCAATTCAAACTTCAAGTATGTACATATCACTACACTTTAATCATTGATACTATGTCACAATATCCCTTAGATTTATGCGAAATGCACACCCATTAATACATATGGTCTGCGAGTTGTTGGAGCAGTGAGAGTGGCACATTAGGATAGGCCACAACTTGGCAGCATGTATATAATTTATGTCCTGTAAACCAATATTCCCTTACACTGTTTGGTGTAAGTGAAGACGGGCATTGACTCACTGGCCTGGGTTTACAGAACAATAGGTTAGTATCTCTTGCATTAAGTAATATACCCTGTTTGGTGTAAGTGAAGACAGACATTGACTCATTGGCCTGGCTTTATGGAACAATAGGTTATGGGCTTGTAGTACATTCCTACTACCTCAATATCTACTACATTCCCCTTTAAGTGAAGTCCTGGCTGCAAATCAATTTAAATCCTGTCTTACACTTCATCACCCAAATGGTCATAACTAGACAACAATCAAAATTTCAATTCCCCAATGAATCATCCACTTTGTCATCTAATTTATCTGTTTTCAAATTATTTGACAAAATGTCAGACCATAAAGGGAAAGATGTACCCCCTCACCAATCCACTTCTCACCTACATCCCTCTACATCTGCAAAAAGAGCCAACACGGAAAATTCTTCTTCTTACCTGCCACTCAACATTCCCCTGATTGATTTCATCTTTTGAGGGGAACATCTTTACAAATTTCAGGGAAAATTAAATAAGAAAGACAAGGGAATAGCATGCCTCACAGCTGATGGTGCAAATTTTGCTGAGTGGTCACAAGAGCTGTCAGATATTTTAGAACAATATCTTCAATTTTTGTCTTACTTGGATGGGCCTGCTCCAATTTTCAATCAAGATGTTGATGAACTTGTACGGTCTGCCATCTACCACTCAGTGGCATCATGCCACAAGGGGGCAATCGTAAAGGTTTGACCTTCCTTAAAAGCTTTCCTGAAACTTTCTGGAAAATTTAGTGTCAAGTCAGTGAGCAGCCAACTGAACACCTACTGACTCCTAAATTCACTGCGTGTGAAACCATGCAGCACCTTTGCAGAACATCTTGAAAAGCTAGACAATTTGCTAAACAAGCTTAAATGTTTTGGTTTTGAATCCACACAAGATTCATGGAAGGCAATGTTAATCCTTGTGTTACTGGATCCTTCCTCTAAACACCTTTCCAAAGTTGTGTTTTTTTTGAAAAATTGATTACACACTGATCCCTCTACTTTAATATCCAATGAGGTTTCTATATCTGCTTCAAATGTTCACAGGAAAATTACCAGATGTGAAAACAAAGTCCCTCTCCTATCCTCCCTATTCTTTCAACAAGAGTATATTCCTGATGCTCCTGAAATTGATATTGAAGAAGTTTCAGCCTTCAATGTGGCATGGGTGAATTATACAGGTTCAGGATGTTTTAATTTCACACAGCAGGATCATTGAAAATCTCAATGCCTGAAAAGAGGAAAATGATCTTCCCAAGGTAGACCACCCATTAAGGGTATTCAAAGGCTGGGCTGACCACACATACACCTCTGTTTTAACCCTTGGCTTGCTTATAGCCAGCAACCACCTTCTGTTTGAAATATTTAATAGGTGCAATTTATGGTCAAAACAACTTTTAGAAGTAGAGAGTAAATGAGGAGCTAGGACCAAGAAAATGAAGGAAACCTGGGATAAAATTAGATGAAACATTGATAAACGAAATTAAAAAAATAGTTACTTATATAATGAACATGTAAAAGTACAACTTGTGGTCAACCTCTATTGGATCAGACTATCATGGACTAGTCAAATAGGTAGTCATGTTTCAACTTGTAGATACAGGAACTATGAGGCAAAAATGTAATGAGAATAATTCTAACACCTTTGAACCCAGTTGCCTCTGATCAACTGGCCTAAAATTCCTACTTTACACATTCTCCTCCATGCCAAAATTTAAAGGAAAAGTTTACCAAAATTTTGGATGACCCCCAATCTGGTATAACCCTGGAAATGAAGGTCAATACAACATCATGGTCATCTGAAGGTTCAACAGCTATACTTGACACAAAAGTGACTGATCACACCACATCAAAGTGATTGGCTCCATCTTAATTGAAGAAGAAAAAAAAGGACATGATATTATTTTCCATGTCTTCTTTAGCCTTTCAGCTGCCAATATACTGATTTCTGATGTTTCATTGATCAGAAATGTTGCACAGATGGAGTTTGATGATAGTAACATTTAAGTTTTAAGAGAAGGTGCCTTCTTATTTACTGCTGTTTTCAAGGATTCTATAAAATGGGCTTTGAAATTAGTTGTAAATAATGATAAGCATTATATTACTTTCAATGAAACCTCCATTGTTTCTCCCTATTCCACTGTTGGTGTCACCCAAGAAACACTATTATTGGATCTGCCACAACTATCTGAAGAGGAGCACTCAACACCTGATTACCTGCCTGTTATGTGCTGACACAGAGCACTTGGTCATGTCAGTAGGCACATCATAGACCAATTAATAAAGTCAGAATCATAAATGGGCTTACCTACCTCACTTCCTTATGGAAACATGAACTGTGATTAGTGCTGAATTTCCAAGAGTACCAGATCAGCTACATTGAAACCAAAAATTAGAGATTTTGGCCCTTTGGAAATAATTGTCTCTTATGTAATGGGTATTTTTGAAGCTGAGACATTCAATGGGGAATTATATGTAGTCTCCTTCCTTTTTTAAAAACCAGTTACTATGTTATTGAATTATTATGCTCCAAAGCTTAAGTCCCTGATACATTTTTTCAAGTGAGAATGAAGAATAAGACAAGCTTCAAAATAAAAACCCTAAATTCAGATAATGGCCGTGAGTATGTGAAAAACAGATTCCAGTTTTAAATTTCAAAATTTGGAATTATGTGGGAACAAACAATACCCTACTATCTAAAACAAAATGGAATTTCCAAAAGATACAATCATAAAATGTCTGATATTAGTAGAAAAATACATTTTTGATAGAATTTTATTGAAATTATTCTGGGGAGTCACTTTTTTTGAGAAGCTTACCTATATAACAATTTTCCAAACAAAGTTTATGGATTACTTACACCTTTAAAATTTATTCTGGGTACTAAAGCTCAAATGGATAATATACACATTTTAAGAGAAGGCACATTTTTCCAGGTATCAAAGGAAATAAGATCAAAACTTGATGTATGGGCAGTAAAATTGAAAGTTTTAGGATACTCCAAAGGAAGAAAGGACTGGTTATTCTGGGATCCAACAGGCAAGCAGTTTTTCAATATTCTATAGCAGTTTTTTCATTGATGAAATTGACCCATGAAAAAAAGATAGCAATAATCTTAAAATAATAATAATAATAATAATAAACAATGGAAAAAAAAACAAGAAAATGAAAAAGGGAAAATAGATTTCATACTGGATAAATCTATTTTAGGATATTGTGAATTCGACAAATAATTTCTAGATCAAGAACTTTTAGCATTTAAGATTCAAAATAAATGCAGAGACTTTTACACAACCAGCCCAAAAAGCTACAAAAAAGCAATGACAGACACCAACAGTCAAAAATGGTGCAAAGCATGAAAACATAAAATTTGTAGCATGAAAGACTTTTAAGTGTGGAATTTTTACCCATTTACAACATGTTTTAGATATTTAGGTTTAAAATAGGTTTTTAACACCAAATGAAATACCGACAGAAACCCTGTTAAATTCAAGGCACACTTTGTGGCTAATGGCCTCCTTCAGACGTATGGAAAAATATTTGAGGAGACATCCAACTTCAATTTTGCATCACTAAGATTAATTTTCACCCTTGTGGCCAAGTTTAACTGGAATCTCCACCCTTTCAATGTGATTTCAGAATAAAAGAAACAAACCATTGAAAAAGATGTATATTTTAGACAACCAGAGGGTTTTTGGAGGGCAAAAAAAACACAGTCTGAAAGCTCAAAAAAGCATTATACAGTACAAGACAGGCAGAAAGGTGCTGGTGGCAGTTCATTTCTGGTAAGCTTTAGTGTGGTACACATCTTTCAGAAGCACAAAAACGGGGATGTCTTAGAGGATGAATAAAAGAGTGGAAAAAGGGGGTCTTTGAAAGCATAGATAAATTAAAATTTCTGTGCTCAGTTTTTTAATTATGATATGGATATATGAATTGAAAAGTTGAAGATAGAAGGGAAGTGTATATAGACTATAAATTTGTAAGAAAGTATGTATTTTCACTTATCACAAATAGTGCTAGGAGAATAGTATAGGTTTAGAATGCAGAAACAAATGATGGTATAGGTTTCACCTTAGTATATTTTTGATAGCACATAGGATTTTTTCTCTTGTATTTATTGTGGAAAACTAAATCATCACAAATGATAGTTGAAGCACAGCACTAAAATACAAGGAAAATAGGAAGATTGGTATAGGAGAATACATGCAGCGCTCTAGGTCAAAAAAGCAGAGAGTAAGAAGCTAAAGAAAAAAGGGTTAATACTAAGCAATAAAGAAATCCATGGAATATGGATAGTATTTCAACAAGCACACATTTTATAGTGAGTACAGAAGGTGGTATAGTATTAAATATCTGATTAAGGATCTCCGAAAATATAGGGTATGTAAGGTTTGGTATTAGATAGGGCACTAATAATAGGATTTGCATTAAAATTTAGGGGCTATGTTAAGTCCTAGGAGGGTGGACTACTACTAGCACTCAAACTAGCATGAGACAAGACTGAATATGCTGATACAGAAGTGAGACAAATTAGACTGACTATGTTGGGGCTGCCACAAACAGTGAGGGTTAAAATCACAAGCGACTAAGAAGTAACTGGATTACTAAATAAGTTTTTCAATGAGGAGTGCCCCACAACACTTGCCCATTAAAAACCCCTTATTCAATATTCCCTTCTCCCACCTATTACAATGCATAGAACCCATAGAGATCATCCTCCTTTCCTTTCCTTGCAACCCAAATCCTAACATTACCCCCCTTTTATCCTTACTTCCCCCTATGCTCCTTCTCAAAATCCTTCACACTTCCCTTAGACTTACCTAAATTTTCTACGAGCTACCAAGATCTATCTCATACCCAATAACCCTTCGAGTGCACCAAGTATTGAACTGTTACCCTGTACACCTGCTTAGAAATATAATTTTCTACTTCAAACTCTTCCTCATTTAAAAAGTAGACTGACACCAATGGTTCTTCTGGGAATCCTAGCATTGTATCTTTTTGGAGCTTTGTGAGTAATGAAATATTGAACACTGTATACACTTTTCTCATTGAAATTTGTAGTTCCAATTTTTATGAAAAGTCATATATCTTGTGCTTGATTTTAAATTCCCCCCTTCCTGTTATCTAGTTTGGCGCTTGAGCATAATGTAGAAAGGAATGGTGAACTTAACCAGACCTTGTCACATACCTCTAGCCCCTGATGTTGAGTCTTCCTTTCAGTGTATGCTAGAAAATAAGTATGATTTAAAAGTGATTATTAATGGTCAGACTACTTAATAACAAATTATTTATGGATTAAACCACAGGGAAAGACTAATAAAATTGTTATACTCAATTTTTAACTCAAAATATTTGGATTGGTGGGCTCTAGTGGTGGAAAATAGACTAATAGCACTGTGCAATATGGGGGCGGGACTTGCTAGCAAGTCTTAAACATTGGACTTAAATTCAAAGATTGAACACACATTGAGCTATTGAAAAATGAACCATACAATCAGGGATGAACACCACTAAGCAGGACAGTTTTAGGTGGGTGTTCAAGTATTGCTCAGCCTGAGTTCCATCTGAGTTCTGTCTGAGTTCTGGTTGAAAACTTGCTAGCAAGTCCACCACCTATATTGTGTAGTGTAAAATATACTTATAGCTAATATAAAGATAAAATAAATTTATAAGGGCTTTAAAATATATTTTTATATGGCCATAATTGTTTGTAATTTTTTTATTGATGTGTAGTAATTAAAAAAGGGGAAAAAATGGTGAACCAGACATCTGGTTCAGTTTTTGGTTTCAAGTTTGACTTTTGGGTGTGATTCAGGGGGTGACCCTGTTTGAGCTCAGGGGATGTTCATAGGATTAAAATTGCACAGGCTCTTATTTTTTATTTTGAAGTTGTTTTTATCATCATTTCTCATAGTCTCTTAACACATCTTCTACTCCATATTTAGACATAGTTAGTGTTTTCTCTTAGTTTTTTC
Source organism: Hemileia vastatrix (assembly GCA_030280995.1). Taxonomy (NCBI): domain Eukaryota; kingdom Fungi; phylum Basidiomycota; class Pucciniomycetes; order Pucciniales; family Zaghouaniaceae; genus Hemileia; species Hemileia vastatrix. Next base: position 25,734,728 of record JASXTE010000009.1, on the reverse strand, counting down.
ATCCATTCCTCTTTTGATTGATTCACCAACTTTCTTCCTCCCTCCCTATCCCTCTAATGTATTTCTTCACACAATATCCTTGCTTCATATTTCCCTTTTGCGTAATTAATTTTTCAATGAATTTCTTTCACACACTTAGTGATTCAATCTTTTTTCAACTCTCTTTACTTACTTTCTCATATTCTGTCTTTTTGTTACAAAAAATATAAATTAATAAGAAGTACTATGGAGAGCTAATAGATTACAGCTTTACAACTACCTTGGAATGATAAAAATATGAATAATTAAACACAAGTACCAATAGGTGACTTCAATTCTTACAATGTGTTAAAACAATAAACATTATAAGTGCCGGGAAATGTGTATTAGCAATCAAGAATATATATAAGGCAATAAAAATGTCATGGAGATTCAAACTGGATAACAAAATGTATGTCTTAAGTCATAAAGGGAAATTCAAGGACTGAATAGATAAATCAAAAACCAACCAAATTTTTTTAGCAATTCATCTAAGACAATACAAAGTCTGGCTAGATAAATACCAGTATACCAATTCATAGTAGCAATTCATCATATGCTTCAGAGAATTGAATTGATACAAAAAATATTTCTTGATACAGGGCTTGAACCCATGACCATCAAAAATATACCAGATGCTCAAACCAAGCACATCAGACTTTAATTCAACTGATGCACTACTTAACACAACAGGGAAACACCTGTCTTATACACTGTGTGCTATGTCCAGTCGTAACTTGCAGATTTCCGACAGCTCATGCATAGATGGCACCATTCACAGATGCGACAATTGTCAGGGACTCTGCGACAACTTACAGGATGTATGCGACAATTGGTTATAGACTATCCAGAAATATCAAGCTGAACCCCTTCCTTAACGTTACTTGAGTTGAGAAACAAAGCTGAATTAAATCAGAAGCAGCTAATTAACTTGCTGGTTGTGATTATTTCAGGCATGTGTCCTAGTAACTGATAATGTTCCTTTCATTCCTTTATTTTCCATTTTGCTTAGAATTCCTCTATCTTCCTCAATTCTCTTCATCTGAAGACATGTTTGTTCACTCTATTTTTTCCCATCATCTTTTTTATATCTTGTTTCCTCTCATTATTCAATTATACAGCCAAGTCACATATGCTTGCGGAAATTTTAACAAAAAAATAAAGTTACTCTCACCAGAGAATGTTTGGTCTATTTCAAAGGCAGTACCCCTGACTGATCTCCAACCCTTTTGAATTGGCAAATCCTTTTTTTGTGAAAGAAACTTTGATTTTTTGTCAAAATTTCCGCAACCTTTTTTGACTTTGATGTATTCACGTTTTTTTTTGTACTTCCTCATGCATTTCTTCCTCATCTTTCTTTATTTTCTAATTTCTAATTTCTTCTATTTCTCTTTCTCTCTCTTTATATCTTTCATGTTTTCCTTTTTCTCTTTTCATTTTATTTTTTCTCAGACACAACTTCTTCTTTTTTGACTTCCTTTCATTCCTTTCATTCATTTGTTTGTTCTTTCTTTCTCTATTCTTTTCTTACAATCAAAAATATGAAACTGATCAATCCTTCTTTTCTTGTCTTGGAATGAATTGATTATAACACATGTCATAGACATGTGGAAAATTTAGTATTCAACAGCTCTTTTGGTACATAATTTTTTACCATTATCATTTTTTCTATACTGATTTTCTTTAAATACTTTACCATTCTTTTTTGAGGCATTACTCTTCCCTGTCCAGAAAATCTCTTTGAATCTTGTTATTCGTGAGCTTTCATTTGATTTTTTTGTCATTGCATTTATTAATTTTTTTGGTCTGCTTGCTGTGTGAATGCTAAATATTGTATACATTATTTTTTTGCTTATTTTTGATTGTTTTATAGTAAATGGACACGAGCAGGGATGTTGAAGGTGCTAATCCTGCACATCAAGTTTTGCAAGCTTTAGCTGCACAAGCAGCACAATTTCAAGCTTTTCTCAAGGATTTCGCTCATCAACAAGAATCAAAGTATGACAGCATCATTGGCAAATTAGCTGAAAAGTTGCATGCCCTTGAATCAAGGGACAGAAGTGATTCAGCTCAAAATTCTCTCCCATCAAAGAAAAAAGCACATGCTAATAGTTCAGTCGGCTATCCACCTTCAAAAAAGGAAAATGGTGGTCCCACACCCTCCAGCTCATCGAAACCGTCAGTTTCAGCTACAAGGAATGTTTGTGCTGCATCTACACCACCTCCAACTGGCTATGAAAGTTCAAGAAGCCCGGAAAAGCCAGTAAAGCAAGTCAAAAAAAGCTCTGAAGCTCCTCCCCTCCCATCCCCCCAATGTAACCCTGCCCAACTACAAACCGGTGACTTCCCTCCAGATTTTGCTACAACTAAAGTGCTATTTTTTGACATATTTTGTATATGTACAGTAATTTAACTCTTTTTTTTTCAGAATGTGATGTTCATACATATCAAGATCCTTTGGGGGTTATTGAAGCAAGATTCTGTCCCTACAGCACCCCAACCAGCTGAACTGGAATTTTTTTATTCTCAATTCTCAGACAAAGATCAAATTAAACAGGTCGTAAAGCTAAACTCATCACCTGCCCTTGTTCCCATAAAAGAAGTTACAACACTTGATCATGTGAAGTCTGGTAGTGTGAAAATTGGCCGCTCCTTAGTATATGTATATGATAACTTTGTCAAATATGCCAAAGGACTCTTAACGCGCTTAGGTATACAAATTTGGTGTCCAAACCTTGAAGAGGACCCTTCATCATTGTACAATGCTGCTTTTCGAATATCTGCAATAACGACCTTTTGCAAGATTGCTGCTTCAAAAGCTTACACATTTCTCAACATTAATCCAAAATATCTTGAAAACATGCCATTGCTAATTCAAGCATACAATCACTTTGTGCATTATTTAATGCTTATCAGATTCAAGAAGGAGAAGAAGGAGGCAGGGAAAAATGTGAAAGATTCATATAGGCAAATAATTCAGAAGAACAGAGAGCGAGTAAGTGTCTCAGTATACTCATTTTTTAATTTTGAAATTAATATAATCTTTACAGTTGAGAGATGGGCAAGTTGAGTTTGGAAAGCAAAATAAATTTCCGAAAAAATACATGAAAATACTAGATCAAGTCACTGCCCATAGTGATGATGAATTCATTGGAGAAAAAGGGTATTTTATTATCAAAACATTGCCCTATTGCTCCAAAAATGCTAGCCGTTTCATGCGCTGTTTAGATATCAGAATGATTCAAGCTAGTGAGAAAGACCCAACCTCTCGTCAAAGGATTTGTCAATTAACTAAGAACCCAATAGAATCAGATCTTAAAGTGGCCCCAAAGCGACTTCCATTTGATTTTTATGACCCCCAATGGTTTTTGAAACTTACCCCAGCTCAACAGCAAACAATTGTTGACACTGGTAAAGTTGCATTTCTTCCAAACGCCAATGACTCCCTTTTGCCTAAAGGCCAAACTCACCCTGATGAAAAAGACTGTGAATCAAAATTCACATCAAAGTTCTGGCATTTCCATGCTGGTGCATACAGATTATTAAGTGACTCGGAGCAGGAAGACTCTTCAGATGAAAAAGAGGAGTGTGGTCCTATACATACTGAAGAATGAGGAAAAGATGAATCTGATGATGCCTTTGAAGAAGGGGATGCTGGTAAGTTATATGACGATGAAAGTTATGTATATTTTTCTCAGAAAAAACCTACCGAGAATGATCAGCATTTTGGCCAGAATGCTAAAAAGAGGAGTGCACTTGAGGAGGAGGAGGAAGATGAAGAGGCTAATAATCCTGATTATGTTGATGGGGAAGGGGAAGTGGAAGTGGAAGAAATGGAAGAAGGGGATGATGAAGAAGAGCAAGAAGAGGGGGAAGAGGAAAGCAAAGGTGATGATTATAAAATGGAAGGAGTCAAGCAGGGAAACTTTTGATGCTAATGCTAATGATGTGAAATTTTTCATATTTATTGCACATGTTACTCTTTGGTAATGAGATTTATTGATTTATTGATGGTGAAATGATAATATTATTGTTTTTTTGTCTCTAGAGATCAAAATTATTTATACAATAGTTTAGAAAAGCATATGAGTTATATAGAAAATAAATATTGGACCATTGTTTCACGAAATTCAGGTGAAAATATAGAACCTTGAGTCTTTTGTGAGATTTCCAGGTAAAATTACATGCATAAAATCAAGTATCATGCCTTTTGTGACAAAACCTTCCACCACTCACTTGATTCAGGTGACACTAATAAATTGTTTCCAGTTTGGTTTTGAAAAATACAAACATTTTTGCGACAAACAGCTGATAAAAATGAACTGTGCAAAAATTATTTCATATATATTCTGCATTTTCATACTATATAATAAATTTTTAATAAAATAACTTAATTACAAGACTTGAGAAAACATACTATTTGATTTTTAGGACAGCAATTACATGAAAATTAACAAGTGAAGATATGTGAGAACATTGATAAGTAAGTAATATAGTGAAAAAGAAAAACAAACATATCTTGAAAAGAGATTAAGATATAATCAATCAATGTTAGAGATATCAAGGAGAGGAGAATGATTGTGGGGCATGAGGATGATTCCATTAAGAGAAATAGAAAAGGTTTTTTTTGGCAAAAACTTATATCCTGCTACACATGTCACATTGGAAGGCTTGACAATTACCTTCTTTTTATAATTTATTTGCCCTACAACTACTTTGTGAAGGTATAAGAGGTATCAAAATGCTGAGGATGGGACATTTAATTTTTTTGGGTATATATTTGTGATTGGAGAAACAAATAGGACTTTTTTTTAATTCTTCAAATGATCTCTGAATTCATAATTTTTTCAATTAAACCATAATGAATGTTACACAATTCATCTTTCCAAAATATGCAGTTGTTGGGTTTTGTGACAGATAGGAAGAGATCGCCATAGGATAAATTTTGGATTGGTAATGCGAATCCTAAGAACACTTTTGAGTCCACAGGAAGAGGAATTTTGTGTCGGTGTTGAACATTTTTATCTTCCTTTTTGATAAAGTCCCACAAAAGGTTGTAAACATCATCAGGTAAGTCAATTTCTCTAGCTTTTCCATTTTGACCAATTTTCTTTTTCCCATTTTTCATATCCTGATATTCCTTTTTCGCCATCAGCCTTTGTAGTTCACAACCTTGCCTCATCATTGTAATGTTTATCTTATCTATTTCACAAATACCACTTTGATCAATAGTTAATAAAAAAACTCAAATCGTGTTTATAGTTCTCACCTGCTTTGTTGTTAGTGTTGATTTTTTGCAAAAAACCAATAAGCCTCTCACCTGGAAACTCGGAAATCGCAGTTAAAGGCCCCCAAGTTTTCATTTTCTCAGGCAGGTGGAGTGAAAAATGGTGATTGGGCTTTACTTTACAGTCAGGGAAGAGCTTTTTTACTGAAATGCTATACTTTTCATATTGGATTTCAAATCTGTTGATTAAATCTATATCAAGACTACTTAAACATAAAATATGTGTACACATAACTAAATGACCTGTATTGTAAAGAAATTGTAATCGGTTTGACCCTGGTCGCAGCTTCTTGACATTGTTTATAAAAAGCTCCAAGATAACTAGAGGTATTACGTAGGAAAATAGCGTGTACCATTGATATGCAGTGAGCCGTCCATGTCTGTCTTCACCAAGATTTTGAGGAATTTTAGCTAATCAACTTGGTAGAACCACACCTTTCATGATGGATCGAAATTTTTCAATGAGACTCTGAGAAAAGAACTGCCTGTCCTGTCCATTTTCCAGCTCCAAGTCATCCTCCTCCTCCTCCTCCTCCTCATCATCATCATCATCAGAGCTGGAATCAATGATGGTTATTTCTATATTGCTATCAAGTTGTACACGTTTCATAGCTTGACTGAGGCTTTGTGGTAGACTTTGTTTCCTAGTTATATATCCCGGAACACTCCTGAATCTCCAACGGTGTTGAAAATGATCACTAAGAACACCTTCAAACCAATTGTGCATCACACCTAGCACTACATTTTGTGTCGGATCCCAGTAATTTAGCCAGTTGAGTTCAGACCACCGTACACCACTTTCCTTAAGCAAAAATTCTCTAGTACTTTGAACTCTTGCATCTTGTGACTTTTTTGCGATTATGATAACTTCACTTTTAACCCTTTTTTCTTCACATTTTAAGAATGATATTTGATCACATTTGGCCATACACCATGTGCAAAACTGATTTGCCAAGTGTGATGCAAATCCAGCAGCCTTTTTTGTTGCAGGTAGATCACCAACTAAGGAGAGAAGTCTCACTTGCACCATACGCCCTTCAGGTTTCATAAACATTGGAATTACAAATCCATTCTCAAGAGTTATCAGCTCATCAACAAATGGCTTCAATATATGATTAATAGTTTTGGTATCTTGAGCATTAGGTCCAGGTGTTATTGCAGCAATACAAATCTGGCCAATCTTGTTACGGAGTCCAGGTGGGAGGTTGAGACAGCTGAAAGATATTAGTCCCATTGATTTTAACTTGCCAGCTATTTTATTTCCTTTGGGGTTGAACCAATCAATAAATATAGAGATAGCCAAGTTCAATGAATCAGGATGTGTATTCCATTCCATGTTCTTAAATTCAGTACCATGCTGCACGTCAGAGAAGAAGCTATTGTTTTCATTGACATCTTTTGCCCAGTTTTCTATTGCCTTTTCAACATCTGACCTGCCTAGAAGCCATTGAATCCAAGTTAATATTTTCTGAACCACAAATACCAGATAAGGAACACAAATCTCTTTGGGGAAACTATTTGATGCTGCACGGTGTCACACAACATGTGACACTTGAAGCAAAAGCAGCTCATTAAATCAATAACAAGGGGGCTCAAATCCATACTCGAAGCGCAGAAAGCAATTTTCCATATCAACTGCGACTTTCCTTTGTGTACTCGCTATTCAACCGCGCTAGTCTAAACTCTAAATCTAAATTAGTCAATTTCTCAATAGTGTGTCTTAGTCTTTTTCTCAATAAGCAACGCACAGCGTAATAATCAATATAATAGTACATTAAAAGGTTTATGAAATGTCTGTGGGTTATTAAGGGGTAGTGAGAATGGACGGAATGGTTTAGTGAAGGATTAAGGGGTTAACGGATGTTAGTGAGGAGGGTCCAGGTGTAACGGATATATTTTAAATGGTTTGCGGTTTGTGGTGTGCGGAATAGTGGATGGGTATGAGGTCAATGCGAGGAGGAGTAAAGGATATAAAAAGGGTTGGGTTTTTGGTTCGATGTTCGATAGAATTAAATTATAAAACGTATTTATAGTTAATAGTGGTAAAACTCTAAAGTGAAATCATTATTATTGTATCTTTCTTTATTTTCTCAATAATCATTTCTAAATCCTAAATCTTTGATTGTTGAGTTTCCAACCCTTTGTGAGATCTTAAGAATTTTAATATTACCTTTCAATTATATTAGAATGCTTCTCGAACATAACTCGAAGTAGTAGTTCTCCCTTCAAGTCATATTTGACTCACTTCCTTGAACCATCCCTCTGTGCTTCGAAGAAGTATCTAAACCTTTCACCTCACTTGCAGGAACATCCTCGACCTTGTGCGTAGGTTGTCCGGTGACACACAGTTTTTTGTGGGTTGTCGAGGATTTTTAATTGCACAAAGTCCATTTTTGAAATAGAATAGTGGCTCATTACATGGAGTTGAAGTACGAAACATTTTATAAGTACAAACAGCTGGACAACTATCATCCTGTGGATATAGATGAAAACACTTTGGGCAACATGTCATATTCGAGAAATTGAAAATCAAGTCAGACGGCTTCAGATTAGTTCGAGGATCAAGTGGAAATTTATCAAGGGATGAGATAGGAATCGAGGAGTTCTGAGAATCTTTAATAATATTTACAATTATTTTTGTAGTGCTGATACATTTTTCCCTGCTCAGATTACAGCCAACGTAAAGCCAATTGTTTATCATCCTCAAAGATCCTTTTTTAAATTAACTCAGATAAAAGGTCAGTTGAAAAGTTTGAGAAGTGTCACTGATAAAACAACTTACCAGTTACATCACTACTATCATCAGGATATCTTTCTCCATCTTCTGATGGTTCACTAAGTGGAATAGATGCATTAAGAGAAGATGACTTGTCAGGTGAGCTGTCCAAATCTCCATGGGAATCCATCAACTTATTTTTTTCCATATCATTTAGATGATGCCTTTCGAAAGTGCGAGGAGAAACGTATTTTCCATATTGGTGTTGGCCTTCGTGATTTAAGCACAATTGCTGGATACATTCGGAGCATTGACAAAATCTCATTCTGAGATAGTTTTATTGATATGAAGAGGAGAGAGAGATACTAAAGCAAATAGTCTTCACCTGGGTGCAATGAGATATGATCAAAATGAGGGAAAATGAGCAAGACAAGATGCAAAAATAGTGCCAACTGGGTAGTTGTCGCTTCATTACAAACACATGATTCTCACTTGTTGCCTCACTACAATCACATGGTACTCACATGTCGCTTCCAAATTTTGGAGCGAAAATTCATATATAATGCATTGCCAAATGTTGCGACCGTTGTCGTAACATGATGAAACGACAGGTGTTTCCCTGTTGTGTAAATATAGATTAAAATAATACAAGGAGTGATAAATCCATCTTTTTTAAATCCTTTCCTGAACATTTCTCTAAAGTATATAGAAAGCTTAATGTGATGATTTTTGGTCCACATCTTTCTCAAATCATTTTCTAGAATCATGCTTTCACTACTTAAGATATTTAAAATAATGATTCTGAATTGTATGGTTTATTAGAAATTGAATATTATGTCAATTAAACCAAGTTATGGCTATTCCAATAAAAATAATAAGTTTGTAATGATTGACAAGCATTTTCTAAATCATGTGCAAAAATACTTAAAATCTAATTAAATATTCAAATTCAGTTTTGAATTAGAATTGACCAAGCTATATGTATTTTACTCCAAAATGTGACTTTTTTCTCAAATTTGCCATAAATCTGTCAAATATTGGGAAAATATTTTTTTTAAATCTCTTTTAATGTAAATATGATGATTCCAAATCTAATGAGCTATTCAGATTGAGTTTTGAATCTGAATTGACTGAGATATTTCTAATTTAGTCCAGAATGTGGGTTCTTTCAAAGAATTGCCATATCTACATTAAATCTTGTGTAAAAAGTGTCTTTAAAATATCTTAAAAGGCTAGTATGATTTCTCTAAATTTAATGAGATATTAAGATTGATATTTTAGGTAAAATTGCTTAATATAGAGGAATTTCAATCAAAAATGTGATAAATTTGTGGCTATTTTAATACAAAATGTGATTTTTTGACAATAATTTCCATATCCCTATCAAATATTTTTCAAAAGCTATAAATGAACTATATGGGAAGCTAAGTATGATTAATAAATATCAAATTATACAATAATATTTTAAATATAAAAATTTCAAAATAGATATAACTATTACAATCTGAAATTGATTATATCACTAATTATTGACATCTCTATATCAAATATTTTGTTGTAATTGTAATTGATAACTATTGAAGGTTTTTATGTGATTTCAAATCTATTGATCTTCTGTTAATCATTATTAGTGTAAAGTTTTTCCATCTCTGATTACTTAATTGAAAAAATTAAATTTTCACTAACAATTTTTGTATCATTATAAAATATTTTTCTGCAGTTTTCTTTGAACTATAATAGGGTATTCAATTTAAGTATTGTAAGCTAAAGAGCCATTATGCTTCATAATTAGGTCAAAATAGGTCATTTTCGAGCTGGCTCAATCAAACATTTGATTTTCTCACTAGTCTTCTCCACATATCTACTACATCATTTCCTAAAATTCTCTTTGCACTGTCAAAGGCAGATAATTTAATATTTTAACTCTATTATGTTCCCATCTCTGATACATAAAATATATATATTTCAATATAAAGTATAATTTTATTCCAATAGGTTTCAAAAATTTACTTCATATATGGTGCCACTCTGTGGCCTCAGAAAAGCCTCACTGGTGTTAATTAATGTAAATATTGAGACTAGTAGTGAGAAAAATCTTTTTAATTAAAATATCTGATACTTGGTCAAAAATTATGTATAAAGAATATGACTATCTATTTATGTTTTTATTCATCAATATAGCCTTCCTTGAAAGTGCAAAGAGAACTATATAATTTCTGTAAACGATGTTTTAGTGATGTGGAAAATTCTAGTTAAAACATAAAATATTTGATTAAAATAGATTGAGATTGACCTATTTTGACCTAATTATGAAGCATAATGGCTCTTTAGCTTACAATACTTAAATTGAATACCCTATTATAGTTCAAAGAAAACTGCAGCAAAATATTTGATAATGATACAAAAATTGTTAGTGAAAATTAAATTTTTTTAATTAAGTAATCAGAGATGGAAAAACTTTACACTAATAATGATTCACAGCAGATTAATAGATTTGAAATCACATAAAAACCTTCAATAGTTATCAAGTACAATCACAACAGAATATTTTATATAGAGATGTCAATAATTAGTGATATAATCAATTTCAGATTGTAATAGTTATATCTATTTCAAAATTTTTATATTTAAAATATTATTGTATAATTTGATATTTATTAATCATACTTAGCTTCCCATATAGTTCATTTATAGCTTTTGAAAAATATTTGATAGGGATATGGAAATTATTTTCAAAAAATCACATTTTGTATTAAAATAGCCACAAATTTATCAAATATACTTCAAATCTCAATCTACCCATTCAATTAGAGTTTTAATCATTATATAAGTCTTATAATATATTTAAAAATAAATTTTGGACAAGATTTGACTGAAAAATGGAAATTATTTGAAAAAAATCACATTTTTATTGAAATTACTCTATGTTAAGAAATTTTGCCTAAAATATCAATCTTAATATCTCATTAAATTTAGAGAAATCATACTTGCTTTTTAATATATTTTAAAGACACTTTTTACACAAGATTTAATGTAGATATGGCGATTCTTTGAAAGAACCCACATTCTGAACTAAATTAGAAATATCTTAGACAATTTAGCTTCAAAACTCAATCTGAATAGCTCATAAGATTTGGAATCATCATATTTACATTAAAAGAGATTTAAAAAAAATATTTTCCCAAAATTTGACAGTTTTATGGCAAATTTTAGAAAAAAGTCACATTTTGGAGTAACATACATATAGCTTGGTCAATTCTAATTCAAAACTGAATTTGAATATTTAATTAGATTTTAAGTATTTTTGCACATGATTTAGAAAATATATGTCAATCATTACAAACTTATTATTTTTTATTGGAGTAGCCACAACTTGGTGAAATTGACATAATATTCAATTTCTAATAAACCATACAATTCAGAATCATTATTTTAAATATCTTAAGTAGTGAAAGCATGATTCTAGAAAATGATTTGAGAGAGATGTGGACCAAAAATCATCACATTAAGCTTTCTATATACTTTAGAGAAATGTTCAGGAAAGGATTTAAAAAAGATGGATTTATCATTCCTTGTATTATTTTAATCTATATTTGAGTAGTGCATCATTTATTTTATAGTCTGATTTTTATGGTTTGAGAATCTGGTATATTTTTGATGGTCATTGGTTCAAGCCCTGTATTAAGAAATATTTTTCATATCAATTTAACTCTCTGAAGCTTATGATGCATTTCTACTATGCATTAGTAGACTGGTTTTGATCTAGCTGGCACTTGTATTATCTAATACAGCACTCTAACATGCATTGGGAGACTGGTATTGATCTATCTAGCCTTTGTATTGTCTTAGATGAATTTCTAAAAAAATTTAGTTGGTTTTGATTGATATATTAAGTCCTTGAATTTCCGTTTATGACTTAAAACATACATTTGTGATTCAGTTTGAATCTCCATAGCTTTTTTATTGTCTAATATTCATTCTTCATCACTAATACACATTTCCAGGCACTTATAATTTTTATTAATTAAAAATATTGTAAGAATAGAAGTCACCTATTGGTACTTGTGTTCAATTATTCATATTTTTATCATTCACTATGCAATATAGGGGGTGGACTTGCTAGCAAGTCCTCAACCTGAACTCAGATGGAACTCAGATGGAACTCAGACTGAACTCATACTGAACCCATACTGAACTCTACTTGAACACCCACCTAAAACTGTTCTGCTGAGTGGTGTTCATCCCTGATTGAATGGTTCCTTTATCAATAGCTCAATGTGTGTTCAATCTATGGTGAGTTTGGGTCCAAGGTTGCGGACTTGCTAGCAAGTCCGCCCCCCATATTGTGTGGTGATTCCAAGGTAGTTGTAAAGTTTTAATTTATTAGCTCTCCATAATACTTCTTAGTAATTTATAATTTTTGTAACAAAAAGACAGAATATAAGAAAGAAAGGAAAGGGAGTTTAAAAAAGATTGAATCACTAAGTGTGTGAAAGAAATTTATTCAGAAATTCATCAAGCATAAGGGTATTATGAAGTAAGGATATTTTGTGAAGAAATACATGAGAAGGATAGGGAGAAAGGAAGAAAGTCGGAAAATCAGACATATGAGAGAAAGGGATGAAAAAACTAAGAAAAAAAGTGAACTATGTCTGAAAAGAGAGCAGGATATGGGGTAAGAGACTATGAGATATGTTGATGGAAATTTGTGGCAAATAAAAAAATAACAGCCTGTGAATGGTCACTTCTAGGGTCATTGCCTTGGCTCAACCAAGGTCATTCCATGGTATTCCCTTGAAACACACCTTGGTATGGAATAGGGTCAAAAAACTGAATTAGATGTCTGGATCACCATTTTTTTCCCTGTGTAAGTGATCTCCCATAACCAGACAAATCCCCCTTTACTTATACCAAAATCCACTGGAGTGCTCAAACCCTCAGTCCAAATGATTCCACTTCTATCCCCAGAAATTACAACAATTTGAGGGCTCATCACCTCCACATGACATCCACATCAAGAAGTTTCATTACACTGACCTCCAGTTTGGGCCCTTCATCACAATTATTGATATCATACAACTATGCCCTAAATAGAAGAAACAGATAAAAGTGGATACCAAAAAGGAAACAAGGAAAATAGCTCATCCAAAAAAAATAGTATGAAACCAAAAAGATATAAACAAAAACAATATATGTTTCCAAGCTCACATTAAAATCCCAAAGCCTCCACATTAACCCACTAATCATATCCTAACCCATAATTCTGTGAAAATTCATTGATGGAAGCAGATTAAGTCTTCCAAACTGGATATATGCACCTGAAAAAAGTTTATATGCTTGTGTAGGCAAGTTGAGTCCATTTAATACATCTATATTACCTAAAATAAGCAGAAAAATAAAGCTTATAGGCTATTTAGAGGGTTAACCCCACATATAGGCCTATATATACATAATATGACTATATATGTCAGCCTAGGTATCTTCAGGACTGAGAAATTCTTATGTTTAAAATAAGATAACCTTAATTACATTAATATTATAACTTAAAATAAGTTTAAAATACTTATATATATGGTTATAATACATATATATATAATTATTACACTATTATATGACTTGTAGTAGTTTAAACAGCTTATAAATAGCCTAGTAATACTTATTAAGGTGTTAATGGAGTCATAATATACTTATCTTAAGTTATATTAAGTAATTATAGACATACATCAGCTTATATGTATACATAAGTCTCATATTCAGTAAAATATGTAGTTATATTATGTATATTTAAGTCTATAAGTGGGTTTTAACCTCTTAATAGCCTATAAACTTTTTTTCTACTTATTTTATGTCATTTGGACGTGTTCAGTGGACTCACAATGCCTACACAAGCATATACACCTATTTCAGGCACATATATATCCAGTTTGGACAACTTAATCTGCTTCCTTGGATGAATTTTCACAGATTTATGAGTTGGGATATGATTACTGGGTTAACATGGATGCTTTGGGATATTATTGGGGGCTTGGAAAGTTAATTTGGTTCCTTTATATGCTTTGGGTTTCATTATATACTCTTTGGATGAGTTATTTTACCTGTTTATGGTATCCGCTTTTATCTGTTTATTCTATTTATGGTATGGGTCTGTGGTATCATTAATTGTGATGGAGGGTACTTACTGGAGGTCTGGGCATTGAAACTGCTCAAAGTCAACGCCATAGGAGGTTATGCGCCCTCACAGTGCTGTAATTGCCAGGGATAGCAGTGACATCATCTGGATTGAAGGTCTGTGCACTCCAGTGAATTTTGGTATAAGTAAGGGAGGATTTTGACGGGTTATTGGACATCACTTACTTACTACACATCAAAAAAACATTATAAAACAATTATTGTCATATATAAATATATTATAAAGCATTTATAGATTGATATTATCTTTATATAAGCTATAACTATATTTTATTATTCTATTTTCCACCACTAGCACGCATAAAATCCAAGTATTGTGAGTTTATATTGAAAATAACTATTTTATTAGTCTTCCCATGAGTTTTAATCACTAAATCATTTAGCAAAAAGTAGTAGGACTATTAATATTTACTATTAAATCATACTTAAATACTAGCACACACTGACAATATATTTCACTGAATATGAGGTTTATGTATACATATAAGCTTATGTATGTGTCTAATTACTTGCTATCACTTAGGATAAGAATATTATGACCACACCAGCACCTATTAAGTAATATGGGGATACAGGTGAGCTATTTAAACTTATATAAGTCCAAATAATAGCATAATAAACACATATATAAGTATAATAAAAACATATTTAAATTATAAGCATAATTCATTTAAGATTATCATATTTTTAACATATGGATTACCAATTTTTGAAATATCTAGGCTGACACACACTCTCTCCAAAAAAAAACAATAAAAAAATGCTAAGACATTTTTATTTCTTCTTAATTCTTAGGGAAGAGGTGGATAGAAAATCAATTATATACATTTCTATATTACATATACTGTTTTATTAACAGTATTGTTTGGGTTTAAATTTCTTTAAAAGTTTTTCATGATCAGAGATTTTATTTTCTGGAATCCACTGGTCAAACTCACTTGATTTATTTTTAAACCTTTGTAGATACTCAACTCCCTTTTCTTTAGTAAGGTGTCTCATTTTAAGTATCTTCTCAATTTCTGCCTTTCCATCAATTTCTTCAGGTTTCTTTTTATGCCTTCCTTATCTTCTCTTAAATAAAGAAGTATCCTTAGAATTGTATGGCTTTATAAGAGAAATAGAAAATACTGGATCTTTTCTATCATATAGTGCATATAATATAAATTCAACAGCATTGTTACCAAACATATTTTTCACTACAACTGGTTCAATGAATGGATCTTTCAATTTGAAATTAATATTTAAATTAAAAAGTAGCATTGAAATAAGGACTTCATCAACTTCTTCGAACATTTTTTCTATATGGCTTTATCCCACCTTTTCTTCTCATACTCAAATGCCATATTAATACATTCTTGAGCATGCTTTCTGCATAATTTTTGCATTTGAAGAAAACACTTTTTAACAGGATAGATATCTAATCTTGGCAATTTATTTAGAGTTTTAAAGGGGGTATTAGGTACATAGCCCAACAATAACTCAAATGGCTTTTTGCCAGTGACAGAATGCATTGAGCTACTGTATGCGAATTCCAGAATAGGAATATAAGTCATTCAATCATGTGTGAATTTTTTATTGTATTTAAAGTGAGGACCAAAAGCGTAGTATCTTCTTATCATATCTTCTAAAGTTTGTATCATTCTTTCTGTAAACCCATAAATTTGTGGATGGTGTGTTGTAGAAAGTTTTAATTGACAACCTGAAACATCCATAAGTGATTTCCAGAACTCAGAAGTAGATTTTGGATCTCTTTGTGATACTATAGCTTTGTAGAAGCCTGCTATATTTAAGATTTGTGTCCACCATATGAAAGCTAAGTCCTTAGCAGAGACCTCTTTGTGGGTTGGAATAAATTTACACATTTTTGTAAACCTATCCACAATTAACCAGAAGGAGCTATAAATTATATGCCCTGATATTGGAAATCCAGTTACAAATTCCATGTTAAAAATTTCGCATAGAGCCTTTGGTTACTCAATTTGTTGTACCAAACCAGCTCTTTTCCTTGTCAATCTTTCAGATTTTTGACAAGAATCACATGTTTCTACATATCTCTGAACATCATTAGACATGTTCATCCACTAAGGTGCGTTTTTTACTCTGTTTAATGTTCTATGGAAGTCAAAATGACTTGCTAATATAGCATCATGAAATATGCTTAAAATTAACTTATTCATTGAATGCAGAATTATAACTACAAAACCTAATTTTTTCCTGTAATATATGAAACCATCCTGAATGAAAAACTTTCCTTTCTCCAACACTTTCCTGTACTTTTGTGGCATTTTTTTTAAATTAAAGCACTCATTGAAGCATAAGATGGATAATTTAATATTGTAGTAAGTTTACACAAGTCAGGATCTGAAGCATAATTATCAAAAATTGTTCACATATATTTATCTTCAAGGTCTACAATATAAATTCCAAAAATGTTAATAATCTCTGCTTCAGGAACATAAGCATGATTATCATCACTATTAGGAAGAGGTATTCTAGATACCAAATCAACATTAGAGTGTAAAGTTCCTGCTCTATGTGTAATAGTCAACCTTCTTATAAACTCTTGTACAGCTAATTGCCATCCAAACATGTGCTTATTAGGAGTTTTCATGTTCAAGAGCGACTTAACTGCACTACAATAAGTCATCAGCTCAAATTTTTGGTCCTCAAGATCCCATATCACTGAAAAACACTCAAGTTAAGTAGCAGAATATTTCAATTCACTTCTCCTCAGAGCTCTTGACATGTAAAAGATTACTACTTCTGACATTTTCCCTTCAATAAGTTGTTTTTGATGTAAGGATGCCCCCAAAAAAATAAAACATGCATCAGGATAAAAAACAAAAGGTAGTGAGAAATCTGGTAATCAGAAGATTAGATCTTTCATCAAGCATTCTTTTAACTTATCAAAAGCCTTTTGTCATTGATTATTCCAAATGAAAGCTTCTGATTTCTTTATCAGTGTGGTCAAGGGTGAAGAAATTAATTGGTAGTTTTTTATATATTGTCTATAATAACCACTCATACCAATAAAAGATTTTTCATCCTTAAAATTTTAAGGAATTCCAATATTCTTAATTGCAGCAACTTTGTTTTGGTCAAAATATATTTGTAAGCCAGATAATTTATGACCAAGCACCTTTAAGGACTCAAACCTAAATCATCATTTCTTCAATTCAAGGGTCATTTTTATTTCATCCATTTTTTCAAAAAACTTCTTCAAATGGATTAAGTGTTCAAAATATGTTTTAGAGAACGCTATGATGTCAACAATGTATATTACTAACCACCCTTCAATAAATCTATTATGGAATTTGTTATCCATTAATTTCTGAAATAGTGAAGGAGCATTTTTTTGTCCAAATTTAATCCTGACATATTTGTAGATTCCCATATTGGTTGTTATCAACAAAAAGTTCTGTGAATTCTTTTCACCAGGAATTTGATGGTATCCTTCACCACGTAATATGGGGGGAGGACTTACTAGCAATTCTGGAAACTTGAAACTAAATTCATATCTAATTGAGCACACATTGAGGTAGTGATAAAATAATAAGGAATCAAATGTGAGAATAAATTGAACCTCTGATGAAGCTAGCTTGATTATTTATTAATGTACATGTGAAAATTTTTTGAAAACATTTTGAAGCATTAAAAACACAATTTTGTAATGGTATGTTGAAATTAGCCCTCCCCAAAGCTAAGCCAGTCTGGAAAGCTAAAAAATTTTTAAAATTATCTTATACTTTGTTGCATGTAGAGCTAGACACACCCCAATTAAAATTGAAAGAAAAGTGATCTTAAATCATCAAATAATTTAACTTAATTGTTAATATATGGTGAAATTATAAGGCACTGTAGTAAATCATTCAAGAAAAATATTTTGGTAATTAATATCTTCCATTAAAATTCCCCAGGAATAAATTGAAACAAAAATTGAATTATAATTGTTCAAAAAGATTTTATTAACCATTATTAATATTCAAAACATCTTAAAAATGTAAAACACTTATAAAATTGAAGTGAATAATAATTTGGTGATAAAATTAAGCTTTAATATAAATATCAATTCTGTTTTCTATTCAATAAAAAAAGATATGCATGTAATAGTATTTTTTACAATAAATTAACCCTTTATCTTTTAGATATGAAAAATGAAAAAATAAAATAAATTTTTTTTAGAATGAATAGTATAAAAATAGTTTATTTGATTTTTATTTTTTTTATTTGATTCCATTCCTTTTTCCATGCTATATAACATATTTCTCATGTTTTATTACTATTGTTATTATTTAAAACACTATTACTTACCTCTACATCCTACCTTCTGTCTTACATAAAAAATTATCTTCATAGTTATTCACATGTTAAAAATCTCTTTTATTTTATCTCAACACAATTTTTTCCATGAATATAAACCCTTTCTTCTGCTATCAAACACTCTCTGACCCTTTAAAAGCATCCCTACCCCTTTCCACCTCTTCCCATCCATATTTATCACTTCACCAGACCTTTATGCCTGTTATAGCTCATAGAAACCAAGAGTAGTTTTTTGAGAAGGAATTTATAAGGGAATGATGAGAGGGTAAGTGTAGCAAAAGGCAAAGGGTGATGATAAAAATTGGAGATAAGGATTAAAAAAATAGAGTAGATAGGGAAGTAAAATGGGTTTAAATAAGCTGTAAATATAATTGAGGAAAGAAAAAGGGATCAGAATGGGTTTGATTGTTGAGTGAAGGGTATTGGTAGGAGTGTGGAATAATTTTTTGGGATGAGAAACAGGTTAAGATTTGTGAGATAGGGAGTGAAAGAAAAAGGAGAAGAGAAAAGTGAAAGGTGAAAGGAACATAGAAAAAAATTTGTGGAGAAAATATGATCACATCAAAAGGTGATAGTAAGAGTGAGAAAATTAGAAAAAGTATTTGAGAAAAAATGAAATAAGATTTTTATAAATAAGAGGGTGGATGCTATAGTATTACCAAACATCAGAGTTCACCTTCATCTTATATTTATTACTACAGAAGAAACTTCATTTCAATCATATTAAAACTGAGTTATTGAGTTTAATTCATCACCCTGTTATACAAAAGTGAAGCCCTCCATTTTGAATTTAACTGAAATTAAATTCTAGTTTAAGGATTTGTATGGAACTTCAGTAATTTAAGATACATAAGTTTTTACTACTTATATCAATAATAAAATTGAAAAAATCAGAAGTAATGAAATATTAAAATTAATCAATACATAGTAATACATAAATTCTTTAAAAAGATTTCATTTTATGAGTATAATAATTATACATATCTTTGAAAAATCAGTCAAATAATATTATCTATAAAATATTATGGGAAAAAAAAACTTACAATAAAACTCAAAAATCTTAAAGATATTTAGTTTCAGCCTGGATATCCCCAGGACTGAGTAAAAAGTACTTATAACTTATGTTAAACACATGGACTATACATGGGAACAGCAAGTAAAGTTACACAAGTTGTATACATAAGTGAAAATACAATATATGACATTATAACACCTTATATACATGCATATATCCACCTTTTATAAGTCTTATTTACTCAATACTAAGTTTTAATATCCTATGGTAGTCTTAAGAGCCTTAAAAATAAGGCTACATAATTTTTAGGTAGACTTAAAGCTGTTGTTTTCATTGTTTCATGTGAAAAACAAGAAATGCACTTTAAATTAATTACAAGTTGACTATACGTGCTATAAATTTAAAAATATTATAAAGGTACTTTTATAGATCAATTTTTCTTAATTAAGTATATTGAATTGGCTACCCAAATTTATAAAAATAACAATTTTCAAATTTGGTTTTTTTTATGCAAGAAATGGCTTCTGTGTACTGGCCACATACTGCCTGCATTTTTCCCATGTGAATAGCTTCATTTTTAGAAAAGTAAGCTTTTTTACAATATAATTAACCCACATTCTATGCCCACTGTAGGGAAACAGGCTGAAATAGGCAACAGGTGCTTATTTAGTGTCCTAATTTAACTATAGGTGCATTGACCTTATTATATGCACTCATTTCATTAATAACCTCAAGCTTGGTGCCTTTAATTCACTACTATGCTTAAATTTGCCTAAATTAGTCAAGGAACTACACATGCAAGCGCCTTCCAAGGACTGCATGTAGTTACCCCACATCTCATGCCCTTTTATAGGTTTTTCAGTGGCTTCCCAGTCAATATTAGTTATTTTTGAATGGGGATTTCATGCAGTTTATTGTCATAATTAGCCTCATATTTTCTACTATTAATCCACCATAATGTTTTGTAATATTTAGTGTTATTATTTCTCTTTTTATTCTTTTATTTTAAGGTAATACATGCATACACTCTATTTTTTGTTTATTCTTTAATTTTGATGGATTGTCCCTATCACTACAGGATTTTGGCAGGTGATATCATTCCAATTATGTTATTGGTAACTATTTATGTTGTTGGACAGGTGTATTAGCTGAAAGTTGGTGTCATTAGCTGTGTATACATCTGGTAAATCAAGAGGTTCATAGGAGGAATTATTGGGTATAAAAGGAGGGAGTTTTTGGTCTTGTTTTCTACATTCTTTATCATTACAATCAAATATATAAACAATACAATAAAAGTATATATCAATAGTACTTATAAATTCTTTTAATAGTATCTGAATCATTACATCTATTTTTCTACCAACTATAAGATTGTAAGCCATATATAATTAGTGAGATTTAAATTACTGAGACCCTTATATTGAGTTATATTTTAATACTTATTGGATTTTTACTACAGTATTCATATAGAACCATTTAAATCTTCTATAGAACTGACTATTTAAGATATTTCACATCTCTTTACTTGATCTCAGCCTGATAATTGGGGACCTTTCCTAAAGAATTTTGTTGGTTATTTTCCAAAAAGTAAAAATTCAAAAAGAGGCTACAAGTAAATAAAATCCCTATATAAATCTTTGGATAATTAAAACAGGTTGGGGTCACTTATATAGTGATTCAAGAAATAGAAGCCCTGTTATATAATAAAATTGTGATATTGAATCAACAATTTTACCACTATTTTAACATAAAAATTGTTCTTAGTGGAAGTCTGTCAATAGAGAAATTAATTTTATGATCTTTGCAGATAATAAACCAGATAATAAAAGCTGATTAATTTTTTTCTGATAAAAAGTATTATTAATCCCTTTTTATTGGTTTGTAAAACTCATTTTATTTTTAAAAAGAATATTACTGACAAATTTTCTTTTTTAAATATAAAAACACGGCTACATATTGTAGGCCAGTTATATCAAGTGACCACATAAAAACATATTTGACTTTTAGCACTTATAAGTTCACTTAAAACCTACAATTAAGTAAATAAATTGTCTTCAGTAGTGCTAATTGATACTGATAAAACTACTTTTTGAAGTTTTAATAACTCATATTTCAAATCTTTGATTTAAATTCCATGTTAAAATGTGTGACAACAACAATTACATTGTGAGTAATAAAGGAAAGCCTTATAGCTTAAGACTTAGAGCTAAAAGACCTGTTACAGGAGGTTCAAATGGAAGGCAAGAATTCTCCCACCAACAGCAACAATCCATAGATGTCTCTGAAGGAAAGGGAAAGACTTTTAAAACAAGTATCAGTAAAGAAAACAAAAAATAATTTGCAAGAACAAAGTCACTCCTTATCCACTCTTCTAAACACCCTAAAAATAAGAGTCAACAATATAGTAGACCAGATGAAAAATCTGGATAAAAGAGCTGCACAGCGTTTTATGAAAGTCAACCAAGCTCTAGTGGGACTAAAGGCTCAACAAACAACTGTTGTATAAACAGTTCAACAGTGGCAACAGCAACAACTACAGCCCAAGAAGAGGATCAAAATATCACAGTCAGAAAATAGAAGTGGGAGTGGTATGCCCAAAATTACAAAAACCTCCACAGCAGGGATCCAGCAGTCACCCTTACAGGGAAAAGGAAAGGAGAGGCAGGGGAAATGGAATAAGACCTTGGTAAGTCATCCATCTTCTCAATATCAATTATATGGCACTAAAAATGAATTACTCATAAGTAATGAGATTGATAGAGATTTATTTGATATAATTGATAAATATTTAAAAAACTATTCATTTGAAAAAGCATTTTAAATTTGTCTTTACATTATGAAAATGTAAATAGTTATATTGATCACCAGGATAATAATAGTCATAGTAAAATGGAACCAAAGGAAGTAAATATTGATCCTGATGATGAGTCTTCTGAGTTGGACACAGAAAAAATTGAATATTTCTTAAAAGAAAATCCAATGGAATCAAAAATCATTAGCGAATTGTTATTAAGGATTGAAAAATTAGAAGGATTCTCTAAAGAGTCAAACAATAATACAGAAAGTGTATTATTAAACCTTACACAATCATTGAGTACCACAGCCAATGGATTAAAAATCATTGAAAATTCAAATAATGAATTAATAAATGAAAATAAAAGATTAACCTCTGAGATTAAGAATTTAAAAGATAAATTAGAAAATTTTCAGAATTTGATGGCTACCACAGAGGGACGTGTAAAATTGTCTTTTTCAAATGTGAATGATACTTTAACCCATGTGCCTGTAATAAAGGATAGGTTAAAAAGAGTGGAAATTGAAGTAGCTAACATTTTAAAAAATATTGATAAAGGAAAGGAAAACACATCCTATGTGGAAAGAATACCAGTATATATGAAACATTCAGATGATAAACCAATTACTGAACATGAAAATAGTGTCATGGGCTCTGAGAATATAAAATCAGTAAAAGATGAAATAAACGATCATCTTTCCAAAGTAAGTGAGTTACTTAATATTCCTCAGGATTGGGAAGTAAAAAATAACCAAAAGAACTGGCCTAATTTAGATCAGTACCCTTTGTTTGAAAGGGATTCAAAGTCTGATTGGCAACAATTCATTCAGAGAATTGATAACTTAAAATTTTCATGCAAATTACCTGATGAAGAAATTACATCAAAAATGATATCTTTATTTACATATGTGACCTTATTATAGCTTAAATCTGTATTGAGCGATGGAATTAACCACTCCTGGAATGAATGGAAGGCACTAATTGAAAGGCAATTTGGTGGCCCAAAATGTAGAGTCACTCAACAAAGATTGTATAAGAAATAAAGATATAATCCAAATTCTGGGGATAAAACAATTGTATTTTTAATGAATTTAATAAAAATCATGAAAGCCATGGATCAAAAAATGGATTATGATGAGTGGAAGGAGAAAAATAATATATAAATTGCCTATATCAGTCAGAGACATTATTGTAGCTAGAACTGAAACCATCAGAGATACTTCTGGGTTTATTAATAAATGAAATTAAATATTATTGAACCACAAATATTAAACCAGGTATAATTATAAAAATCAAAATTTTGAGGTAGTAAAGCCTACTACAAATAATTTACCAGTGGAGAAGAAAAAACCTTCAGCTCCCCTTGTCACTAAGAGACAATAAAGTAACATTTGCTGCAAATTTAATGAGACTTGGGTTAAAGGTCATACTTGTAAGAAGAGAATAAATATTATTGAGCACTCACAAGATTATGCACAAATTAATCATGAAGATGAAAAGGAAGAGTCTTGTCAGTACAGTCTAGTATATAAGTATGATATAATAGTGTTATTTTATGGTCCTACTACTTATTAATAAATGATTTAGTGATTAAACCTCAGGGGAAGACTAATAGAATAGTTATACTCAAATTAAACTCACAATACTTGGATTTAAATGCGTGCTAGTGGTGGAAAATAGAAGAATAAAATATAGTTATAGCTTTTATAAAGATAATATCAATTTATAAGGGCTTTATAATATATTTCTGAATGTTAATAATTGTAGTGTAATATTTGTTTGAAGTGTAGTAATTGAATGATGATAATAAACCGTCAAAATTCCTCCTTACTTATACCCAAATCCACTGGAGTGCACAGACCTTCAATCCAGATGATGTCACTGCTATCCCCGGCAATTACAGCACTGTGAGGGCCCATCACCTCCCCATGGCGTCCACTTCAAGCAGTTTCAACACCCAGACCTCCAGTAAGGACCCTCCATCACTATTAATAATAACACAGAGTCATACCATAAATAGAAATCCCAGATAAAAGCGGATACCATAAAGAAACAGGTAAAATAAAAGATCAAAAAGAGATTTAATGAAACTAAAAGCATATAAAGGAAACAAATAAAATGTCCAAGCCCCCAATAACATCCCCAAGCATCCACATTAACCCAGAAACATCTTTCCAACCCATAAATCCGTGAATAACCATCCAAGGAAGTAATTTTAGTTGTCCAAACTGGGTGTATGCGCCTGATATAGGTGTCTATGCTTCTGTAGGCGTTGTGAGTCCACTGATTTCGTCCATATGACCTAAAATAAGCAGAAAAACAAAGGTTATAGGCTATTAAGGGGCTAAAACTCACTTATATACCTAAATATACATAATATACTGCATATTTCACTGAATATGAGATTTATGTATACATATAAGCTTATGTATGTCAATAATTACTTCATATCACTTAAGATAAGTATATTATGACTCCATTAACACCTTAATAAGTATTATTAGGCCATGGATAAGCTATTTAAACTATTATAAATTATATAATAGAATAATAATTATATATATATATCATAAAATAATATATATTATTATTTTAACCTTATTTTTAAGATATAAGCTTAATCTAGTTAAGGTTATCTTATTTTAAGCATAAGAAATACTCAGTCCTAAGGATATTTAGGCTGACACTCCCTCACCCCAAAAAAACAATAAAAAAAATGTTAAGACATTTTAATTAATCTTAAGAAATGAAATAATAAAATAAAAAATAATTTTTATAATACATATACTGAATGAACAGTATTATTTAGATTTAAATTTTTTGAAGAGATTTTTAAGATCAGAGATTTCATTTTCTGGAATCCACTGGTCATATTCACTTGATTTATTTTTAAATCTTAGTAGATACTCAACTCCCTTTTCTTTTGTAAGGTGTCTCTTTTTAAGTATCTTTTCAATTTCTGCTTTTTCCACTATTTCTTCAGGTTGCTGTTTATGCCTTCCTGATCTTCTTGGAAAGAGAGCAGTATCATTAGAATGGTATGGTTTTATAAGAGAAATAGGAAATACTGGATGTTTTCTATCATAAGGTGCATATAGAATAACCTCAACAGCATTATTACCAACCATCTTTTTAACTACAAATGGTCCAATGAATGGATCCTTCAATTTAACATTACCATTTAAATTGAAATGTAGCGTTGAAATAAGGACTTCATCACCCTCTTTGAACATTTGTTCTTTATGGGCTTTATCCCATCTTTTCTTTTCATACTCAAAAGCCTTATTTATACATTCTTGAGCATGTTTTCTGCATAGTTCCTGCATCTGAAGAAAAGATTTAGTACCTGGATGAATATCCAATCTAGGTAACTTATTAAGAGTTTTAGCAGGGGTATTAGGTACATAACCCAACCATAACTCAAATGGCTTTTTGCCAGTGACAGAATGTACTGTACTATTGTATGCAAATTCTAAACCTGGGATAAGGGTTACCCAATCATGCGTGAATTTGTCATTGTCTTTAAAATTAAGACCAAAAGCACAGTATCTTCTTATCATATCTTCTAAGGTTTGTATCATTCTTTCTGCTAGCCCATCAGTTTGTGGATGGTGTGCTGTAGAAAGTTTTAATTGACACCCTGAAACATCCATAAGTGATGTCCAGAACTCAGAAGTAAATTTAGGATCTCTGTCAGAAACTATTGCTTTGGGGAAACCTGCTGTATTTAACATTTGTGTCCACCATAAAAAAGCTAAGTCCTTTGCAGAAACCTCTTTGTGGGTAGGAATAAATTTACACATCTTTGTAAATCTATCTACAATTACCCAGCAGGAGTTATAACTCTTATGCCCTGCTATTGGCAAACCTGTTACAAAGTCCATGTTAATGATTTCCCATGGAGCTTTTGGTTGCTCAATTTGTTGTAATAAACCAGCTCTTTTTCCTGTTAATCTTTTAGATTTTTGACAAGAATCACATGTTTCAACATATTTCTGAACATCCTCAGACATGTTAATCCACCAAGCTGTGTTTTTTACTCTGGTTAATGTTTTATGGTAGTCAAAATGACCTGCTAATATATCATCATGACATATACTTAACATTAACTCCTTCATTGAAGGGGGAATTACAATTACATTACTTAACTTTTTCCTGTAATATATAAAACCATCCTCAATGGAAAATTTTCCTTTCTCTAATGCCTCTTTATACTTATCTGGTAATGTTTTTATTAAAACATTCATTGAAGCATTAGATGGATCATTTAATATTGTAGTTAATTTACTTAAGTCAGGATCTGAATTATAATTATCAAGAATTGATTGCATAAATTCATCCTCAAGATCTACAATATAAATGCCATAAATGTTAATAATCTCTGACTCAGGAACATAAGCAGGATTATCATCATTATTAGGCAGAGGTACTCTAGATAACAGATCTACATTAGAGTGCAAGGTTCCTGCTCTATGTGTAATAGTCATCCGTCCTCTGTATTCTTGTACAGCTAATTGCCATCTAAACATGTGTCTATTAGGAGTTTTCATGTTTAAGAGTGACTTAACTGCACTACAGTCAGTTATTAACTCAAATTTTTGGTCTTCAAGGTAATAATGTAGCTTTTCAAGAGCCCATACTACTGCCAAACATTCAAGTTGAGTAGCACCATATTTTAATTCACCACTTCTCAGAGTACGTGAAATATAGCAGATTACTACTTCTGACATTTTACCTTCAATAAGTTGTTTTTGATGCAAAGCAGCACCCAGTCCAATAAAACTTGCATCTGTATATAATACAAAAGGTAATTGGAAATCTGGTAATCCCAAGATAGGAGCTGTCATTAAACATTCTTTCAACTTATTAAAAGCTTGTTGTCTTTCGTTATTCCAAATGAAAGCTTCTGATTTCTTTATCAGTGTGGTCAGTGGTGCAGCAATTGATTGGTATTTTTTTATATATTGTCTATAATAACCACACATTCCAAGAAAAGATTGTACATCCTTCACATTTTGGGGAATGCCAATATTCTTTATTGCAGCCACTTTATTTTGGTCTACACATATTTGTAAGCCAGATACAATATGACCAAGCACTTTTAAAGATTCAAACCCAAATTTACATTTTTTCAATGCAAGGGTCATTTTTATTTCATCCATTTTCTGAAATACTTTCCTTAAATGGATTAGGTGTTCATCAAAAGTTTTAGAGAACACTATGATGTCATCAATGTATACCATTAACCATCCCTCTATCATTTCATTATGGAATGTTATATCCATTAACTTTTGAAATACTGATGGAGCATTTTTTGGTCCAAATGGCATTCTGACATACTTGTAAATTCCCATGTGTGTTGTTATCAACAAAAAGTTCTGTGAATTCTTTTCAACAGGAATTTGATGGTACCCTTTATTTCCATCTAGGCAACTTATATATTTAGCACCTTTAAGGGTAGCATGTATAGAGGCAATCCTTGGCAAGGGATAAATATCATCTACTGTAAATGTATTTAATGCTCTATAATCACCGCACAGTCTTGCTTTATCTTGTTCATAAGAAATCAGCACTGGTGATATTACACAATATTTTGGTGTAGTTTCAACCTTCTCAAGAATGTTCATCTTTAATAACATCTTAATATTATCCTCTATGTCTTTCCTCTTCATTGGTGAAGCAGGATATGGTTTCTTTTTAAGACTAGCAGGAATATTATCCATGTCACAGGTTAAACTAATTTTCATTTCATGATCTTTTACAAGGCCAAGTTCATTTGTACCATGTGCAAAAGCCATTGGAAAAGCTTTAATTAATTCCAAAATATTATTTTTCTCAGTTTCACTTATCTGAGTGCCAAATGATGCTTTTGAAATTTCTGTTTCCAGAAGTTCCAACTCATTGGATTCTCTTCCTTTAGACGGGGAATTTGTTACTGACTCAATGTGTAAGACTGTGTTAAAAGAATTTATTTTAAATTTCCTTTTACCATTCATGCCAATTGTAAAATTGTTATTAGCAGGGTCTAATTTTACACCAAATTTAGTCAGAATATCATTTCCAATGATAAAACAGTTACTACAATTTGTATTATCCATTACTACAAAGTCACAAGTTACCCTTACATAACCATGTTGGTGTTTAAAGAAAACAGCAGCTTTGTATTTACCAATGGGGTGTAGTACTGATCCAAAACCTCTCCAATTTTTATTCTGAAGTGGTTCAAGCTTAAACTTATATTCACTATCAATTTTCTGTAATGTATTAGTGGAAACAACTGAACCAGCAGCTCCTGTGTCTAATACTATATTAACATTTTCACCAGAAATGATAGCTGGAACCGTGATAGGTGTCATTCTAAAGTTATCAGCTTGTATATCCTTAATGATTTCAGCATCCTCAAAATTCATTAAAGATTCATTTGAGTCCATATTTAATATTGGATTTTCAAAGATGGACAAATCATCTTCCAACATACAGACTTCATTTTCATCACTATATGAGATATTGCTGTCATAATCACTTGATTCTTTACTTTTTTCAGTTTCAGTTTCAGATTCACCTTGATTTTCAACAATATTTATATTTTTCTCACATTTGTGACCTTTGACCCAAGGTTTGTTACACTTATAACAAGTATTTGTTTCATACTTTTTAGGTACTACAGGTGCAGTAGGTTTTTTCTGCTTCTCCTGAAGTGTTTTTGAATTCTGAGTTTTTACAGGTTCAACATTTTGCTTATAAGTGGAATACCTTGATTCATACTTATGGTTCAATAATATTTCATTGCAAATATTAATAAAGTCAGAATATTCAGTAACATTTAATGTTCTAGCTACAACAATGTCTCTGACAGATATAGGTAATTTGTATATTATCTTATCTTTCCATAAGTTAAAATCCATATGAGGCTCAATGGCTTTTAATATTTTGTTTAAATTCATTAAAAATACCATAGGTTTGTCACCATTCAACGGATTATACCTAGTCTTCTCATACAGTCTCTGCTGAGTAAGCCTGAATTTAGAACCTCCAAATTGTTTTTCAATAAGTTGTTTCCATTCAGCCCAAGAGTAGTCTCTACCCTCACTTAAGACAGCTTCAAACCATAATAAAGCAACATCCTTAAATAAAGAAATTAATTTTGATGTTATCTCTTCATCTGGTAACTTATATGAGAATTTCAAGTTGTCGATTCTTTGAATAAAATGTTGCCAATCAGAGCTGGCTTCCCCATCATAAGTTGGGTACTGATCTATTTTAGGCCAGTTCTTCTGATTGGATTTTATCTCACTAATCTTAGGTAAATTCAACAACTCATTTACTTTTGATAAATGGTCTTGTATTTCTTCCTGCACGGATTTGTGACTTACATTTTCAGATTTGACACTACCACCAGATGGTTTTAATTGTGGTGGTACAGGGAAGGAATGAGATTCACTTTTGCCAATGAAAGGATTATTATTATATTGATTATACTTATGATTATCCTGGTTCATTAGTAGATTGGCAGTTTCAATCTCAACTTTAGTTAATCTTTGTAGCAGCTCAGAGACACTTTGATTTGTCTGTGCAAAAGATAACTTTGTTCTTGATTCAGTTTTTAATAAGTGTGTTTCATATAATTTTTCTAACTCACAAAATTTGTTTGAAAGGTCATTATATTTATTACTCAATGAATCATATTTAAGAGTTAGAGACAAATGTTCTTTCTCTAATTCTTTATTACGTGTTGCTAATTGAGAAATGTTCAATGTTAAGGATGAAATTGTATCACTAGTGAGCTTAACTGTCTGTTCCTCACAATCAGTCATTCTATTCCACAATGCTGAAACAATTCTATGGACAGTTGGATTATTGTTAAAATATTCCATGTCCTCCTTTTCAATTCTCTCACTCTCCTGTGAACTTCTCATCTCACTAGTAGGTGGTTGCAACTGAGGATTAACTGTATTATCATTGTATATAGTACTGTTATTATGGACAAAAGACAAGTCAGGTGTATCTACTCTAAAACCTAAATTTCTTAAATCCTCCTCTATTTTTTGTACAGATTTAACATCAATAGAATTACCTATATTGTAATTATCAGTATTATGTCTAATCTGAGAGGGTAAGTTACTTACCAAGGGATGGTTGCCAGTCCTGATTTTTGGCACTTTTTTCCCTTGTAAGGGTGAGCTGAGGAAGTCAGATGAGGGGGTGGATCCCTGTTGCAACTGTGGCTTGTCCACTGTTGGTGAAACCAGTCCCATTTCCATTTGTCTACCAGGATTTTCTCCTGGGAGTGAGTGGACCCTCCTTGGGTAGGGGGTTGCTGATTTGATTGACTGGGCTGGCCTCCCTTTAATTCTGCCATTGCCTGATTCATCTGCTGAAATCCTACCTTGCAATTGTTTTGCAACTGCTCTACTTCTTTGAACATGAGAGATTTTGATTCCTCTAGCTTCAGAACCTGTTTGGCCAGGTGGGACAGTTGATCCTGAAGAGGAGGAGACGTCTTTTTGATAGTTATCTTTTTTAAGAGGGCGTCCTTTTCCTCTATACTCATGCTTTCTGGCTGGGGGTACTGTTGTCCCTCCATGGTGATGTCCTGGAAAGTTTTTATTAGCTTTAGACCTGGTATTATAAGCAGGCTGTTCACTTACACTATCCTGAGGAGCACTCATATTGTTCAGAATAACAATATTTTACGTCTACAAAAGGAAAAACTCTGTGGAATTAGTAGACAAAAGATATTAGTAATTATATTACTAATAAAAAAGCCATGGAGCTTACCCTGAATTTATATCTTTATTTATTTAAATAAAATATAAGAAAAATTCGAAAAAATCTGTTAAAAATATAATAATAAGTTTAACTAGACCTCTATAAGGGTGAATAATTAGCTTACCAAGCTTTAGCCAAATACCAATTTTATTGGGTGTTATATTGGTGTCCAAATACCAAGTGAAATTGGGTTTATATTGGGTACAGTTACTACTGTAAATATCTAATTTTTATGGTAAAAAATTAGTACAATTATTATAAGGGTTCTTTTCCGCAATAAATGAGCTATGATGACCCACTAATATGCCGCAGACCCAAATATTTGGTTAATTTTGAGTTGTACTAAGGTAAAAATCACGTCCCAAGGCTTATACTAAATAATAAGTAAAATATAAGGAAAGACCCCCAATTGTCAGTACAGTCTAGTATATAAGTATGATATAATAGTGTTATTTTATGGTCCTACTACTTATTAATAAATGATTTAGTGATTAAACCTCAGGGGAAGACTAATAGAATAGTTATACTCAAATTAAACTCACAATACTTGGATTTAAATGCGTGCTAGTGGTGGAAAATAGAAGAATAAAATATAGTTATAGCTTTTATAAAGATAATATCAATTTATAAGGGCTTTATAATATATTTCTGAATGTTAATAATTGTAGTGTAATATTTGTTTGAAGTGTAGTAATTGAATGATGATAATAAACCGTCAAAATTCCTCCTTACTTATACCCAAATCCACTGGAGTGCACAGACCTTCAATCCAGATGATGTCACTGCTATCCCCGGCAATTACAGCACTGTGAGGGCCCATCACCTCCCCATGGCGTCCACTTCAAGCAGTTTCAACACCCAGACCTCCAGTAAGGACCCTCCATCACTATTAATAATAACACAGAGTCATACCATAAATAGAAATCCCAGATAAAAGCGGATACCATAAAGAAACAGGTAAAATAAAAGATCAAAAAGAGATTTAATGAAACTAAAAGCATATAAAGGAAACAAATAAAATGTCCAAGCCCCCAATAACATCCCCAAGCATCCACATTAACCCAGAAACATCTTTCCAACCCATAAATCCGTGAATAACCATCCAAGGAAGTAATTTTAGTTGTCCAAACTGGGTGTATGCGCCTGATATAGGTGTCTATGCTTCTGTAGGCGTTGTGAGTCCACTGATTTCGTCCATATGACCTAAAATAAGCAGAAAAACAAAGGTTATAGGCTATTAAGGGGCTAAAACTCACTTATATACCTAAATATACATAATATACTGCATATTTCACTGAATATGAGATTTATGTATACATATAAGCTTATGTATGTCAATAATTACTTCATATCACTTAAGATAAGTATATTATGACTCCATTAACACCTTAATAAGTATTATTAGGCCATGGATAAGCTATTTAAACTATTATAAATTATATAATAGAATAATAATTATATATATATATCATAAAATAATATATATTATTATTTTAACCTTATTTTTAAGATATAAGCTTAATCTAGTTAAGGTTATCTTATTTTAAGCATAAGAAATACTCAGTCCTAAGGATATTTAGGCTGACAAGTCTAGTGAGGATTGTAAAAGTAACATTTCTTACAGTGATGATGAAAATGAGATATATGTATTAGAACAGGATATTGTGTACCTGAATGATGCAATACCTCAAACAGATACATCTTTAACTTCCAATGATGAAGCTGAAATAATAAAAGATGTAACTAATGATACTTACAGAATCACAACTATTAGAGCACCTGTTACTATATGTGGAAAAGAAATGAATGCCATTCTTGACACTGGGGCTGCAGGTAGTGTAGTTTCTATTTATATATTTATGAAACTTGATAGTAAGTATAAAGAAAAACAGGAACCTGTAAAGACAAAGAACAGGAGGGGTTTTGGTTCAGTATTACATCCAATTGGAAAATAAAAAACTGCTGTATTCTTTAAATATCATAATGGATATGTAAGAGCAGTATGTGAATTTGTAGTATTGAATAATAATAATTGTAGTGATTGGTTTATTATTTGCAATGAACTATTGACTAAATTTAGAATAAAACTAGATGCTGAAAATAGTTGCTTCACTATTGGTATAAATGGGAAAAGGAAATTAAAGATTTGCTCTGAAAATTCAGTTTATTCCATTGCTCCTAAAGAAGAACAACTGCAAGGTGCAAGAACCACCTCTGAAGTGGTAGAATTGGAAAATGAAATCCAAAAATCCTCTTTTGGTCGTCAAATCTCAAAAATTGAAGAAAAAAATATTTTGAGATTGATAAAATCTTATCTTATGGCATTTTCTCATGGTTCAAATGAAATAGGATTTTTCAAAGACCATGAGATGAAAATATCTTTGAGTTTTAATTTGGATAATATTCCTGGCAGCTTAAAAAAGAAACCTTACACAGCTTCTGCAAAAAAGAAAGACATTGAAGACAAAATTAAAATGATTTTAGAAATGGGTATTGTTGAAAAAGTAGACACAACACCTAATTATGGTGTTATTTCACCAGTTTTAATCTCTTATGAAAAAGATAAGGCAAGATTATGTGGTGATTAAAGAGCTCTGAATACATTCACTGTGGATGATAATTACCCTCTACCAAGGATAGCTTCTATCCATGCTACCTTAAAAGGAGAAAAATATATTTCCTGTCTAGATGGAAACAAAGGTTACCACCAGATTTTAAATCATTTAAACAAATTAACAAGGCTAGAAATACACCCTGGTACTAAATATTTTATTCATATGAAATAAATGTGTAGAGAGCATGCAGAAGAATGCATTCAAAAAGCATTTGTATATGAAAATAGAAGGTGGGATAAATCTCATAAAGAATTTGAATTCCAAAAAGTAGATGAAGTCCTAATTTCAACACTACATTTTAACTTACAAGGTAATGTTAAATTGAAGGATTGCTTTTCAGGACCTTTTGTAGTCAACAAAATGGTTGGTAATAATGCTGTAGAAGTCATATTAGGGGGTGTCAGCTCTGGCAAACCCGCACTTAACTTAAGTGCAGATTTCAAACCAAATCAGCACATAAATTTTGCAAAAAAGTCACTTATTTCAAAAAAGGGTGTCAGTTATGACTTCAAATCAGCACTTTTATCCCATTTTTTTCATGACCACATTTTGGACACAACATCCCTTCCTTTCTTACCCTATCCCTGTCACATGTGACACACTGACCTTCCTTGCTCCCTACCCATCAATCCTTGGCACACACCCCTTCCTAACATTTTCAACATTTTATTACAACATTTTGACCAGGCATGTTTACATTCTATTTTACTTATTTCTTCTGCCTCTTAATCTCTTTTCTTGTTATGTACCAGTTTTATAATGCCTCCCAGACATTCCAAATCTCAAAAGGTAACTCAAAAATATGCTTTGTCACAAAAGTCTCCTTGTAAAGCAAGCCCCACACCTGAAAAATCAAAGTCAGGTCAGCTAAAAAAGGATGATTATCTCATCATAATCAACTTCCTTAAAATAAAATCAAATTATAATGCATGTTTTGGATGTGAAAATTCCACTCATATTGGACGTCCACCTTCTTCAAAGGTTAATGGCTACTTATTGATGGCCTATGAAGTAAGGAAGAAAACAAGGGGGAGAATCTATATCAATCCTAAAAAATGAAGGAGAGATTTAAAAGTTATAAATCAAAATATAAAAAGGCTCATCATGCTGCAAATGAAACTGGCTTTGGTATTGACGATGACAATTTGAAGATTGGAATTACTACTGTTTCCAAAAAGCTCAATATCATGTGTCCTTTCTATGAGGAAATGGATAATCTTTTTGGCTTCTGAGTTGATGTAAACCCTTGGTTTCAACACAATAATACTAAGGATATACCCTCTGGATCCAAACCTTCCTATAATCCTCCCAACACACCTTTACTTGAAGGAGATCAATACCCTCCACCTTCTAACCATAGTTCAGCTGAAGATGATCCTGACTATCAAGCAGAACAATTATATTGCAGCAGATCTAAATCCTCAGAGCCCCAAAATTTAAATGTATGTTTACTTTTTCTTTTTTCTTCAATTATTCTCTAAATTTCTCTTTCTTTCTAGTCTCCTCCTACTCAAACTCAAACTCCATTAAGTAATCTTGATTGTGGTAATGTGAATCCCGCTTTAGAAGCTGCTTTAGATAAAATTCCTGAAGCCTCTTGTTCAAACTCCAAACTAAAGAAACGACCCTCAACTTCAATGAGCTTGAAACATCTTTTATAATGTGGTAATACTTCAACAAGCTCAATTGGCACCCTTGAGGATTATTTTGAAAAAGAAGATATAAGTAAGATTTTTTTACTATATATCTTATTCATTAACTTATTTTTTCATTTCTCTTTTTGTAGCAAAAATCTGTATTGCAAAAAATGCCCTTGACTTTGAGAAGATGAAGTTTGATCATATGCTAAGGAAAGATCAGCAAGCCTTAGATTTGGAAGAAAAAAAATTTGAGGCAGAGCAGATGGAAAGAGTAATTGACCTTCAATTTCAAAGAGAAATGGCTACTTGTGAATTTGAAAAACAAGAAAGTTTTTTAAAAAAGATTTCATTATGGAATGTGTAAAAAATGGCCAATCTTATGAGGACATTAAAAAATTGCTTGACCTTTTCAATTGATAAATTTTTCTTCTAGTTAAATTAATTTTGTTTGATTTCTTTTTGGTAATATTTTCTTATATGCTGACTTATAATACAATTTTTCTATCTTTACTATCAAGTCAATAAGTTTGCTTATCTAAATACTGCTAATTCATTAAAATTCTATATCTCTTTTGAAAATTTGGCAATACCTCCCCTTGAATTTTATTGAAACAAGGGGTGGGTACCACCAAATTTTTCTAAGTCATCAATTTCACATGTCAGATTTAAAAATTTGGCAATACCCTCCCCTGCATTTTATTGAAGTAAAAGGTGAAAGTCACCAAAATTTAATATAATAACATTAATTAATTAATATATAAATAAGATATGTCAAATCTACTACTTTTAAAGTAATGACAATTCCTCATGCCAAAATGCAGATCAAGTCTAGAAACTAAGTTTGGGACTTTCCACAGGTATAGGCTAGAAGAAACCCATGAAACAAATTAGTGTTGTTATGATTACCTTTTATCTAACCCAAGGTCATTGGCTCATTACTTTAATTTAGTGAAGTGACATATCAGATTTATTTATTAAAAATTTATGGAAGAAAATTAAATATTTTGAGACTCTACAAATCCCCATACTTTTTAGATATACCTAAATAATTTTTAACTTTATTACCTTTTTATTCTTTTTTTAACTTGTTTATTTGTTGGATTAACTTTTGACTGATATGAAAAGAGCAACCAAAATGTGTGAAGTCTTGACACGATTCCAAACCTGGAGGAACCTTTGTGGTTTGGTGATTATTGTAAGAAGAATTCCAAACTGTTTTGATAATTCCATTTCTTAATCCAAAATCAATTATACATCTATGATCCGGGAAATATAATCCATGTCCTTTAATTTTAGCAGGTGACAGAATAGGTTGTCCAGTGATAGGATTAATATATGAGAAAATTACATAAGTAAGGTAATTGGCATCATCTGAGTCGGTGTGAATTTGGTTATGAAATCCAGAATGAATGATTATAACATTTGAAAACATTAGATAATCACTGTTAATATCTTCACATTCAGTGTTGCACCAATTTGGTATTCCAAGTCTCGTAGCAAGTTCATGATTTTTTTCAAAAGCTTTACTGAAGAGTTTTTTAGGTCAAAGAGCAAGAAATGAATCAAATGAAGGTAATGTATTCAATTTTCAAAAATCATTATCTAATTCAGCTTTAGATAAATATCTGAGTATAGAATATATGCATATATAATTAAAGTCAGTAATATGATATTAAAAAATCCCAAAAAATTTTATACATACCAAGAGAAAATCCTTTATCAAATCCAGGTCTCCATCCAATACCAATAATAATACCACCCAACAATTTCTTATTCCTTAAAGGTAAGCGAACCAAAGCCGTTTGATAGAGTGTTATGATGAGATTTCAGAGTTGATTAAATTTTTCATCTTTTAAACCATTAAAAGAATGGTTTTCAAAAATAAATTGAGGTTTAAAAGTATTATTAATAACAGCTATAACTTCATAACCTCCAATTTTGGTTAAATAATGTATATTTTCAGTTAACATTTTTGGAAAATTGTTTTTTTTTCAACTTTAGTTTTATAGTACTTAATTTTTGAAATATGGCCAAATATTTGATCCAAGTGAA
The DNA here is from genome assembly GCA_030280995.1 of Hemileia vastatrix. Lineage (NCBI taxonomy): Eukaryota > Fungi > Basidiomycota > Pucciniomycetes > Pucciniales > Zaghouaniaceae > Hemileia > Hemileia vastatrix. Next base: position 25,697,313 of record JASXTE010000009.1, on the reverse strand, counting down.
TTTTTTTAAAAATATCTTTTATTTCGATACTCTTCATTTTTTGTCAATGTTTTAGATGATGATTGAAAAGAAGTTGAATTTGAAGATGATAATGATGTTAAAGAAGAAGAGAGTGAGGTAAGTGGTGAATCTGAAGTTAAAGACATGTATTTTTCTACATAAAAATTTGTTACTTTTCAAATACCCAAAATTGTACATTAAAAAAAACTCACTTAATTTAAATTAAAAAAAGAATTCCTCAAAAGACAAATAAGAATTTTTTTTATTTCACTTGAACTTGAAGAATATTTCTCTCTAAAATTCAGAAAAAAAAATTCAAAAAAGCTGTGAATTTTTTTTATCCCTTCCCCATTCCCCTGAATTCCCCCTTCAAACCCCCCTCTCACCTCCCCAAAACCCTTGTACGAACCCCCCCTCCAACCTCCCCACATCCCCCAAATAGCCCCTCCAGATCCCCCCCAATCCCTCCCCCCTATCCCCCCAAATTCCCCCCTCCAATCCCCCTCTTCAATCGAGGTGATGACCTGGTTGTTTCCGCAATGCAAAACTGGCATGATTAATGTAAAAAGCGAACAAAATTGTACACAAACTATATAAAATGAGTACAATAAGAACCAAAGACTTTTTCAGAATATAAAAATTTTTCTTGTTGGATGTAGCCTAAATAGATTTTGACATGCAAACTGTAATTGGAAGTACGGTAATCAATCCAAGTGAGCTGAAGAAATAGGTGTGAGAATCAATTTCATCAAAGATGCTTGTATCTGTTTTAATGAAAAATTTGAGAATTAATGAGCAACTTGAATTTTTGGTATGGTTGTGTATTGAGCCCATTTCAGAACTTCAATTATCTGAGACTTAAATATCTTTAACTGGGGATTGAGGAGGACTGATAGGCACAATCATATTTGACCAATCCATGCATTTTTCAGTAGATTCCTTTGTATTTTTATTGGTACATATAACACCTTTCTCTTCAGATATCTGGTGCGCTGATCTCAAATCATCTTGCCTGAAAAGCTGAGATTCGGTGTTCCCTTTATGGATCCAATCTAATTGAGAGAACTCTACAGTGGAAACTGCCTTCATTTTAGGAGTGTGAAACTTTAGGCCACTTAATACAAGTGATAAGACGTGGAGTGGAAAAAACAAAAATTAGTGATGGAAGCGTTTTTCAAACTCCTGTAGGGCCACATTGGAAAGTTCCAGACTGTCAAAGAGGAAGAAGACACATGTGATTCTGTTTGATGTTTGTCAGTGGCATAAAAAGATGTTGGGTCGAGAAATATAACTTGAAGCCCACCTTTCAAAAATGATTGATTCTCAATCTGACCCATTAAAGAATTTTCATCTCTATAATCAAACGAGGTATTAAAATTGGAATCACTGTTATGATTTTCAGAATAATAACCAATACTTGTGGCTTTCAACATGTGGTTCGCCAATTTACTCAAAACATGAATCGGACTTTTGCGCAACTGTTTGTTTTCTTCCTTTAAACTTTTCAAGAGTTGCTCATCTTCTGCTAGCTTTTGGTTAACTTTGTTGAGGCAAGTTTGCAGATCTAAAAAGTGTTCTTCAGAAGTTAGGTGGAAAGAATCATCTGGTTTAACAGAATGCTTGACTGCCTTGGAGAGCTGATGCAAGGGCAAATTAAGTTTCTCCCTGAGACCTTTGACTTCCATTATAGTTGCACTACGTTTCTGGATCAAATTTAACTCTTTTCAGAGCCGTTTGATGTCTTTTTTCAAGTCTAATGCCGCCGGAAGTGGATGCTCAAGTTGAGATTGTAAGTAAGAAACTCTTAATAAAATAAAGTGATGAAAATGGCTGAGGGGCTAAATGAGTGAAGCCATACTGTAGAGCACTACTGAGGTAGAGTTCAAGTAATGCGCCGAGGAGGAGAGGGATGTGCAGAACCAATTGAGGAGAATGGCACCAAAAATGGGGGAAATAATTGAAAAAAGAAATGACACTATCTCCGTCACTTGAAGTTCAGAGGTAAAAGCAGACAGGTTGGGCCAGAATGGCAGCTCAGAGCCTGTTTGGCGAAATGCATCAAGGATTCACATTGTGCATGAGATGGTATATATTGTCCAAGGAACTGTGATAAAAGTTACCACAATATTTTCAACAATGATCAGGGTCAATGGTCAAACCAATCACAGAAAAAGAAAAGAAAAAAAGTTCACTTTTAGCGGACTGGTAAAGGAAAAAGCTTGTCAAGAGGGCCATCAATCCATTAGTCCACATGGCAGCATTTCTGAAAAGGATGCCACCCAAACTAGGACCCAGGAAAAAGACCAAGGGAAACCAGTGCGAGCCACCGAGTTGGTGCTGCTCCTCAACAAGTTTTTCAATCTTATGAATTTCAATTTCCGGTGGATCAGCAGCAGCAAAAGGAGCGCCAGGCTGCAGGGAAAGGGGAGATTTTGGTTTTTGAGGATGAAGGGAAGGAGTGTTGGTCATGCTTCCAAGCAAAGATGAGGGTCAAGAAAACAAGCCAGATCATTTCCCTCTTGACCCTTCCATTTGATCTCTTCACCTCGTCTCAAAGTAGTTAACGATTTTCTAATGAATCATTAAGGAGGAATGAGGGGGGGGGTTTCGAGGGGGGTATTGGGGGGATTTTAAGGGGGATAGGAGGGGGGATTTCATGGGGGGTTTGGAAGGGTTCTGAGGGAGATTAGAGGGGGGATTGGATGGGGGGATAGAAGGGTTCTAAGGGGGATAGGAGGGGGGGATTGGGGGTTATTTGGAGGGGGGATTTGGGGGATTTGAAGGGGGGTTGGAGAGGAATGAATGAGGGGAGGAAATGAGGACACCAATAAGGGGGAGAAAGGGAGAGATTAGACCGAAGAGGGATAAAAGGGAGGTTAGGATGAGCCAAGGAGGGGGGAATAAGGTAGCCAAAGGGGGGAAAAGGGGGATATATCCATTCCAAGGAGAGGGTAAAGGTAGGAAAAAGCCCAGGCCAAGGGGGGATAAATAAGAGAATTAATGAGGGAAAAGAGGGAAGAGAGAGAAAAAAAAGGTTAATTTTACCTATAAATTTAAAAAAAAGCACTTACAAAAAAAAACCAAAAAAAAAACCAAAAAAAAAATTAGCAAAAAATCAAGTAAAAAAGAAAAAATGACTTACCTGGAGAGATGAGTTGAGAAAAAAGAAATAGAATTGAAATTTTTTGAGTGATTTAAGAAGAGAGGAGGAAAAGGATATGAGTGAAGAAAAAAAAGAGAGCGACTGAAAAAATATGCGTTTTCAGAAAAGATGTGATTTCTGTTGAGTTGATGAAAGAAAACACAGAGAGATAAAAAAATAAGACTTTAACAGCAAATTCAAAAACAAAATAAATATGCAAAAAAATTTACCATTCTCAGTGAATAAAACATGCAAATTGATCATTTGAAGAGTATGAAAAAAAATTAATATTGTGTTGAAAAATGTTGGAGTGTTATTGGAAGAATTTTTGCCCTTATACTAGTTGATTGAGAAATAGAAGTTTTGGATATAGTCGGAGGTGAATCAACTTCTTTATCATCATACAGCTCTAACCATTGATCTTTGAGGTCAGCAAGTAGGTTATGAAGTATATTGCAACACAGAATTCAGCTAATCACCGCCTCCATTTCAGATTTATTTCTAAGAGGACTTCTCAATTCCCTTAAACTAAAAAAACAGCCTTTCAAGATTCCAATAGAATGTTCAATACGGACTCTTGACTTTGCCAAATGATTGTTGAACTTGGCATTTTGACTGTTTTCTGAATCTGCTCCCCAAAAATCAGGAAGTACATAATTTCCATTTGCATAAGCAGAATCTGCAAGAAGATACTGATCTTCATCAAAGAATTTTTTAGGTTCATTTGAAATTTGCATTCTTTGGAAGACGTAGGAGTCATGACATGAGCCAGGATAGCCAGAAAAGAATGATATAAATTTTTTGTTAACATCAAATATAAGCTGAACAGAAATTGAATATCTATAAAGAAGATACAGTTGTCTGTGTTAGTTTAAAAGAGACTGAAAGGAGTTAAAAATAATCTACCTCTTTTTATGTTCAAAGTAATTGTTTCCACATTGAGCAGGTTTCTGGCTCAAAGAAATAGTAGTACCGTCAACAAAACCAATACATCCTGGAAAGCCCTCTGCTTGCATAACCTGAGATGATTCAAGTCTCTCTTTTTTTGTTGGCCAGGTGAGAAGTTGAGATTCCAAGGAGTTGATGGCAGTGATGCATTGCTTGGTATAAGTGTTAACTGAAACATACCCTAAATCAAAGACATTTTCTAAACGTTTGAAAGCGGCTCCATTACCATTGGAACTCAAACGACATAGTGTGATGGCCAATTGAATTGAAGGATGTTGTTGTTCTTTTTGAGAATTATTGTGAAATATGGGATGATCCTGAATAAGCTCAAGCAATTTAAAAAAAATTCCAGAAAATTCCTGAAAAACTGTCTAAAACTGGGTGTAGATAGGTTAAGAAGTTTTTGTATGGTGTACTTGGGGATATGAAGTACTTGAGGCTTTCTGGGAAGAAGGTGACATTTAGTGGCCATTTTTTAAAAAAGACAAAATATTCTTCTAGATCAGAATCAGAATCACAATTAGAGTCCAAGAGAAGTTCAAGAGACATGAAAGTCATTGCTTTATGTAATTTATCATGATTTGAAAGTGAGGAAGGCATTACTCTTATATGTTATGATATGAAAATGTAAATGATGTACAATGTTTTGAGTTATGAAGTGTTATGCTGCGGAGTTCTGTGTATGATTGGGATGATGCTGACAAATCAGTGAAATGGGACTTGATGGTGAAATCAGCACTTTTGGTTGAGAAAGTGTGGATTTGAGTGAAATAAGTGACTTATTTAATTTTGAAATCCACCAGTATTGGGGCTAGTGTGTTTCAGAAATCGGCACTTAAATAAGTGCAGATTTGATCAAATTTAAGTGCAGATTTGTAAGTGCGGATTTGCCAGAACTGACACCCCCTATTATATGCCCCATATAAAAGGAAACATCCAGTTTTCCCTATCTCATTATTGAAACCTTACCATGCAAATGATCCTGACTTATTTCAAAAAGAAGAGGAATGCCTAAAAAGCAACCTGAAGAAATTGTGGAAACAGCAGAGATTGAAAAAATACTCAAGAAAAGAATCCTTACTAAAGAGAAAGAAACTGAGTATTTATTAAGATATAAGGGAAAATCAAATGAATTTGATAAATGGATACCTGAAAAAGAAATTTCAAATCTATCCTCCCTTCTTAAAAAATTTAAACGGAAATAAAATTCAGTTCTACCAGCTGAGGTGTTAAAAACCAGAACTCATAATATTTTATTATCTTTTTTTTATTTAAAGAATTAGTCTTTAATGCCACAGAGTTTTCTGAATACCTGAAAAATAAAATAAAAAAATTTATAACTTATCATTTTTTATTGTTTTTTTGAGTGGGTGAGGTTCAGCCTGGATATCCCCAGGGCTGAGTAAAAAGTACTTATAATTTATGTTAAACACATGGACTATACATGGGAACAGCAAGTAAAGTTACACAAGTTGTATACATAAGTGGAAATACAATATATGACATTATAACACCTTATATACATGCATATATCCACCTTTTATAAGTCTTATTTACTCAATACTAAGTTTTAATATCCTATGGTAGTCTTAAGAGCCTTAAAAATAAGGCTACATAATTTTTAAGTAGACTTAAAGCTGTTGTTTTCATTGTTTCATGTGAAAAACAAGAAATGCGCTTTAAATCAATTACAAGTTGACTACATGTGCTATAAATTTGAAAAAATTATAAAAGTAATTTTATAGATCAATTTTTCTTAATTAATTATATTGAATTGGCTACCAAAATTTATAAAAATAACAATTTTCAAATTTGGTGTTTTTTATGCAAGAAATGGCTTCTGTGTACTGGCCACATACTGCCTACATTTTTCCCATGTGAATAGCTTCATTTTTAGCAAAGTAAGCTTTTTTACAAAATAAGTAACCCACATTCTTTTACCACTGTAGGGAAACAGGCTGAAATAGGCGACAGGTGCTTATTTAGTGTCCTAATTTAACTATAGGTGCATTGACCTTATTATATGCACTCATTTCATTAATAACCTCAAGCTTGGTGCCTTTAATTCACTACTATGCTTAAATTTAGCTAAATTGGTCAAGGAATTACCCATGCAAGCGCCTTCCAAGGACTGCATGTAGTTACCCCACATCTCATGCCCTTTTATAGGTTTTTCAGTGGCTTCCCAGTCAATATTAGTTATTTTTGAATGGGGATTTCATGTAGTTTATTATCATAATTAGCCTCATATTTTCTACTATTAATCCACCATAATATTGTGTAATATTTAGTGTTATTATTTATCTTTTTATTCTTTTATTTTAAGGTAATACATGCATACACTCTATTTTTTGTTTATTCTTTAATTTTGATGGATTATCCCTATTACTACAGGATTTTGGCAGGTGATATCATTCCAATTATGTTATTGGTAACTATTTATGTTGTTGGACAGGTGTATTAGCTGGAAGTTGGTGTCATTAGCTGTGTATACATCTGGTAAATCAAGAGGTTCATTGGAGGAATTACTGGGTATAAAAGGAGGGGGTTTTTGGTCTTGTTTTCTACATTCTTTATCATTACAATCAAATATATAAACAATAAAATAAAATAAAATAGAATATCAATAGTACTCATAAAGTCTTTTAATAGTATCTGAAATATTACATCTATTTTTCTACCAACTATAAGATTGTAAGCCATAAATAATTAGTGAGATTTATTTCTGAGACCCTTATATTGAGTTATATTTTAATACTTATTGGATTTGTACTACAGTATTCATATAGGACCATTTAAATCTTCTAGACAACTGAATATTCAAGATATTTCACATCTCTGTAATTGATTTCATACAGAAATTTAGTTACAATTGGATGAAGGCATTTACATTAAATAAAATATATAATTAAGACATTTAAATTAAATAAAATATATTATTAAATATTATTCCACATATTTAAGCATGAGTTTTGGGATAAATTTATTGAATTTTAATCTCCTATAGTGTGCTGATTTTCAGTTACAGAAGTTGTTCCTAATCTCCCAACAATTCCACTTGAAATTTCATTCAAGACCTTTTTACATGTTTTAAGTTTGAGCATCAACTTTTAATTTTTATATAACCACCTACAAAAACCTAATTCAATTTATTTTCAATAAATTCAAATACAATTTTTAAATATATTGTTTTAATTTTAATCCTTCTATTGCCTAAATAATTTTTTTTTAAAAAAAAGTTAGTTTATAGAATCATATCTTTATATTTTTTAATATCTTATCACAAGGTTAATGTCAGTCTTGATGAATCTCTGATTGAACTACCAATTCAATTCTAATCCTTAGGATTCTTCTAATTAACTTAAAAATTAAACATATTTAATGTCTTTAAGTTTTTTAAAAAGGTTTTAACAATAAATAAACTGGTATATGGTGTAGATGATAAGCTTTAAATTTAAGTACATAGTAATCTGGGAATAAAAAGACCAATTAAACTCATTTGTATTCAGTTTTTATATACGAGAGCTATAAGTGCCCTATTCATGAAGAAGTATTTAATTTACCCTTATATATATTGATAAACAGCTTATCAGGCTTCAAGGTCTGTTTGTATTTTATATTCTAATGTATTGGTATATCTATATTCTTTCAACTACATTTGAAAAACCTAGCTCATTAAAAAAGTTAATTTTTTTGATAATGTTTCTTAATGAGTTATAAATTTTCCATAATTTTCATGATGATTTTAAAAAAATTATTTACTTTAAATCATTTTATTTTATTTGATCTAATTTTGCTTTAATTTATTCTATAATACTATATAATAATGTATCATATTATATTATATTATATTTCATTTTGTTTTACTTACTATTATTCTATTCAATTCAATTCAATTTTGATTTATTTTAGCATATTTTACTCCCTTAAATCTTAATTTAATTTTAATTGTCTTATTTTATTTCAAAAGGTGATATTACATGTACAAATAACTGTATTTGAATTCTCAAAATGAGCTGGTGAGCTCTGATTTAAACCCATATATCAGAGTTCATAACCCAATTTTGTGCATGTTGTACTCTGATCTACATCCATAGATCAGAGTACCGCATCAAATTTTAAGCATGTTACCTCTGGTATATGGCTGTACATCAGAGTTCACTTCCCATTCTTATGCATGTGAACTCTGATCTACAGCCATAATTAAGAGTACCACATCCAATTTTCTGCCTGTGAACTCTGATCTACAGCCATATATCAGAGCTCACAAACCAATTTTAAGCAAATTAATACTTCTACATGGCTATACAACAGCATCCATAAAATCTACTAAAATGAATTAAATGAAATTAAGACTTATTATAATGTAATTGAATATAAAAAGGACAGATAAATTAGTATAATAGCTAGAATTAAAAAAGATAAATACAAACAGTATAAAATGAGATAAAACAAAATAAAATATTATTTTATATTTTGAAAAGGAATGTAATAAAGTGCAATAAAATAAAATAAAATTATATATTACATAACCAAATAAAACTCAATATAATAAAAAAACATTACAATACAACTTAATTCAATTTAATTAGAGGTAATGAATTAAATAAAATGAGTGTATTAATATAAAATAAAATGAATTTAAAAAATTACATAATATAACATAAAATCAATTTATACTGAATTTTTTTTAAATATTTTATTCAATATAAATTTTAATATTTATATGCAATTTAATTTTTTTTATGCATATTCATTATTTCATTTCATATAAATATTCAATATGACATTTGAGAATGCATATTCAATATGAATTTCCATGTGCGTATTTAATATAAATTTTTTATGCATATTTTTTTTGGATAAATATTCAAAATTATTTTCATTATACATATGAATTATTAATTTACATTTACATACTGAATACCACTCAGCAAGTGAATATTCAATTTCACTTTTCCTGACTCAAAATAATGATACATGAATGAAAAATATTAAAAAGTGAATAAAAAAAATCAATTTATAATAGTTCTTTGAAATGTGTAGTTTTCAAAATTCTGGTAATTTTTTTCAAATAATATTAAACATTTAAATATGATTTTTAATATGTTTCAATCTATTTTAAATAAGTAATAAATTAGAGTAAAAATATCACTTGAAAAATAGAAAATTTTAAATGAGTTTTCAGCTTCATATTGAATAATAATCTAAAATATCAAGTCAAAATTATGCACTCAAGATGTAAAATTTTTGGAATGATTACTGAAACTATTTTCATTCAAAATTTATGATGAGTTCATTTCACTTTCACTATGATACCACAAAAGATTCATCTAGGTTTGTACAATAGTTCAAGTTGGATTTTAAGCACAGTTCAGTAATACTTCCATCAAAGTTCAGTCTGAGTTCTATCTGAGTTCCATCTGACTTCAAAAAAAGACTTGCTAGCAAGTCCCCCCAAATATTGTGCGGTACTTAATTCCCATCTAAGCAGCCTATATACTTAGCACCTTTCAGGGTAGCATTTATAGAGGCAATCCTTGGCAAGGGGTGAATATCTTCCACAGTGAATGTATTTAATGATCTATAATCACCACACAGTCTTGCCTTATCTTTCTCATAGGAAATAAGGACTTGTGATATCACACAATATTTGGGTGTAGTTTATACATTCTCAATAATGTTTATTTTCAGCAAAATTTGAATATTATCCTCCATCCCCTTCCTCATCATTGGTGAAGCAGGGTATGGTTTATTTTTAAGGCTATCAGGAATATTGTCCAGTTCAAAATTTAAACTAATTTTCATCTCATGATCTTTCACAAGGCCAAGTTCATTGGTTCCATGTGCAAAAGCCATTGGAAATGCCTTTATTAGATCCAAAATATTTATTTTCTCAGTTTCATCTATCTGGGTGCCAAATGATGCTTTGGAAATTTCTTTCCAGAAGTTCTATCTCACTGGTTTCTCTTCCTTTTCAAGTAATTTCTACTTCTGAATCAATATTCAAGGCTGTGTTAAAATAATTTATTTTTCATTTTCTTTTACCATTCATGCCAATTCTGAAAAAATTATTAGCAGGGTCTAATTTTACACCAAACCTTGTCAGAATGTCATTACCAATGATAAAACAGCTACTACAGCTAGTATTATCAATTACTATAAAGTAAAAAGTTACTCTTACATATCCATGTTGATGTTTGAAGAAAACAGCAGATTTGTATTTACCAATGAGGTGTAGTACTGATACAAACCTTCTCCAATTTTTTCACTGAAGGGATTCGAGATTTGACTTATATTCACTATCAAATTTCTGTAAAGTACATGTAGAAACAACCAAGCCAGAAGCACCTGTGTCTAAAACTATATTTACATTTTCTCCAGAAATTATTACTGGAACTGTGATAGGTGTCATTCTTACGTTATCAGCTTGTATATCTTTAACAATATCAGAATCTTCAAAATTCATTAAGGATATTTTTGAGTTCATACTTAATATTGGATTTTCAAATTTAGACAAATCATCTTCCAGCTTATAGACTTTATTTTCTTCACTATATAAAATATTACTGTCACAATCACTTGAATCTTTACCTTTTTCTGTCTCATGTTCAGATTCTTTCTGATTTTCAACAATATTTAGATTTTTCTTACACCTGTGACCTTTGACCCAAGGCTTATTACACTTATAAAAATTATTGTCTCATAATCTTTTGGCACTATAGGGTCAGTAGGTTGTTTCTGCTTCTCCTGGAATGGTTTGGAGTTTTGAATTTTTACAGGTTCATTATTCTGTTTATAAGTGGTGTACATTGCTTTATACTTATGGTTTAATAGTAGTACATTACAAATATTAATAAATTCAGAATATTCATTAAAAATTATTGTTCTAACTAAAACAATGTCTCTGATAGATTTAGGTAATTTATATATTATAGTATCTTTCCATAAGTTAAAATCCATGTTTGGTCCAATGGCTTTTAATATTTTATATAAATTCATTAACAATACAAATGGTTTATCTCCATTAAAATTATTACATCTTGTTTACTCATATAGCCTTTGTTGAGTTAGTCTGAATTTAAAACCTCCAAATTGTTTTTCAATTAGTTGTTTCAATCAGCCCAAGAGTAATTTTTACCCTCACTTTATACAGCTTCAAACAAAATAAAGCAACATCTCTAAATAATGAGATTAGTTTTGAAGTTATCTCTTCATCTGGTAACTTATATGAAAATTTAAAATTGTCAATTCTTTGAATAAAATTTTTCTAATCAGAGCTAGCTTCCCTATCATAAGTTGGGTACTGTTAAATTTTTTGGCCAATTTTTCTGATTGGATTTGATCTCACTAATCCTGGGAAAGTTCAATAACTCATATAATTTAGATAAATGGTCTTGTATTTCCTCTTGTAAAGATTTGTGACTCACATTTTTTCTTTCAGATTTCACACTTCCACCAGATTTTTTTCCTTTTGGTGGTAGTGGAAGTGATTGAGATTCATTTTTGAAAATTAAAGGATTATTAATATAATGTGTGTACTTTTGATTATCCTGATTCATTAGTAGATAGTGGTTTCAATCTTCACTTCATTTACTCTTGGTAGCAAATCTGAGACAGTTTTATTTGTTTGTGCAAAAGACACTTTTTTTCTTGATTCATATTTTAATAAATGTGCATCAAAATTTTTTTCTGACTGACTGAATTTGTTTGAGAGTTCACTATGTTTATTACTTAAAGAATCATACTTAAGGGTTAGAGCCAAGTTTTATTCTCTAATTCCTTGGCTCTTGTTGTCAACTGAGATATATTCAATGTTAAGGACAAAATTTTTTCACTAGTGAGCTTAATTGCTTATTCCTCACACTCAGTCATTCTACTCCATAATTCTGAAACAAATCTATGAAATGTTGGGTTTTTATTAAAATAATCAACATCTTTGTCTTCACACTCTTCACTGTTTGGTGAAACTCTCATATCAAATTTATGTGGTGGAAACAGAGGGTTAAATTTAATATTATCATAGATAGTACTATTGTTATTGACAAAGGATAGATCAGGTGTATCTACATCAAAGCCAAATTTTCTTAAGTCCCCAATTTTTTGCACAGATTTTTAATCAATTAAATTACCTGAGTTGTAATAATCAGTATTATTTACAAATTTAGAAGGTGATCTACTTACCAAGGGATGGGAGCAAGCCCTGACTTTTGGCTTTTTACCTTTGGCTTGTAAGGCTGATTGGAAGTTGACAGGTGAGGAACTAGATCCTTGTTGCAATTGTGAGTGGCACAGTGTTGGTGAAACCAAGCCCATTTCTAATTTTCCACCAAGATCTTATCCTGGTACTGAACTGATCCTCCTGGGATAGGGGTTGAATAGTTTTTCAGTATGCTTTTCAACTCTTCCAGAGCTTGATTCAATCTCTGAAATCCTAGCCTGAAATTTTTCTCTAATTTCTCCACCTTTTGGATTACAGAAGACATGGATTCATTCAGTTTCAGGGTTTTCTTGGCCAAGTGCGACAGTTGATCCTGAAGAGGAAGTGAAGTCTTCATTATAGTGGTTTTTCTTAGGGGGAAGTCCTTTTCCTCTATGCTTAGTTTGTCTGATTGAGGGTAGGTTTGTACTTCCATGGTAATATCCTGGTACATTGTTATTAGCATTAGACCTGGTATTAAAGGCAGTTTTATCACTTAAATTGTCCTGTGGAGCACTCATGATGTCTGAAATAGCTGTTTAATACACCTTTCAAGGGGGAAACATGTATGGTAATAATTAGACAAAAATATTAGTAGTTTTAATACTCATAAAAGAAGTGGAGCTTACCCTTTATATATATTTTTATTTATTTAAATAAAATATAATAAAAATTTATATAATACACTTAACTAGACCTTTAGAATAGTGAGTAAGTATCTTACTAAGCTTTAAATAAATACTGATAAAGTTGGGTGTTATATTGATAACCAATTACCAAATCAAAGTTGGATTTATATTTGATACAGTTACTACTGTAAATACCTAATTTTCATTAAATAAAAATTAGTAAAATTATTATAAGGGTTCTTTTACAGAATCTATGAGTTATGATCACCCACTAATGCTCTTCAGACCTAAATATTTAGTTTATATGAGCTATAATAGAGTAAAAGTCATGTTCTAAAGTTATACTAAAATTATAAGTAGTATATTTGGAAAGACCCCCAATTGTCAGTGTATGCTAGTAAGTAAGTATGAGTTAATAGAGACTATTAATGGTAATAATAATTAATAGTAAATTAATTATGGATTAGACCACAGGTAATTAATAATAAAATTTTTATACTCAATCTTTAACTCACAATAGGGGGTATCAGAGTTAGAAATCTTCCATTTCAAAATACCTTATTTTTTTACAAAAGAAACCATGATTGTTTTTTAAAATATGCCATATTGTGCCACAAAAACGCCTTTTTACTGAGAATGAATGTCAAGTTTGTGGCTTCTATATGTGTTGCGAAATACCTTTCAAATAATTAAAAATTTCTAACTTTAATACCCCCTAATATTTTTATTGGTGCATGCTAGTGGGGGAAAATAGACTAATAAAATATAGTTATAGCTAGTATAAAGATAAAATCAATTTATAAGGGCTTTAAAATATATTTTTATATGATAATAATTTTTTTTAACTGCTTGATTGATGTTTAGTAAGTAAGTGATCTCCAATATCTAGCCAAATCCCCCTTTACTTATACCAAAATCCACTTGAGTGCACAGACACACAGTCCTAAGAATTCCACTTCTATCCCCTGAAATTACAGCTCTGTGAGAACTCATCACTTCCACATGGAGTCAAATTAAAGCAGTTTCCCTATCCATACCTCAAGTCTGGGCCCTCCATCACAATTATTGATATCATACAACTATACCATAAATAGAAGAGACAGTTGAAAGCGGATACCATAAAGGAAACAAGGAAAATAGCTCATCCAAAGAGAATATTATGAAACACAAAAGATATAAAGGAAACCATATAATTTTCCAAGCTTTCATTAAAATTCTCAAGCCTCCACATTGACCCAGTAATCATATCCAAACCCATAAACCTGTGAAAATTTATTGAAGGAAGAAGATTAAGTTGTCCAAACTGGATATATGTGTGGGTAAAAGGAGTGTATGCTTTTGCAGGAATGGGTTTTCCACTAAATACTTGCATATGTCCTAAAATAAGCAGAAAAATAAATCATATAGGTTATTTAGAGGGTTAAATCTGCATGTAGTCCTATATATGCATAGTATAACTGAATTTTCATTAAATATAGACTTTATACAAACATATAAGCTTATATATGTGTCAAATTACTTAATATAACTTATTAAAAGTATATTATGACTACACTAGCACCTTAATAAGTATTATGGGGCTAAAGATAAGCTATTTAAACTTATATAAGTACATATAATAGCATAATAAAAATATATATAAGTATAATAACCAAAGATATAAGTATAATAACCATATATTTAGCTTATAAGCTTAATTCAATTAAGGTTATATTATTTTAAATATAATAATTACTTAGTCCTGGGGATAAATAGGCTGAAACTTCTCTTGATCACGGTGTCACTTCATTGACTATTGGGATAACTAGAGCTCTGCTTCTAATTCCTGATGGATACTCAGTATTTTCTGAATCCATTCTTCAGCTTCTAAAAATTGCAGCATTGATTGGTTACCAATTGAAAATGTTGGGTGGTATCCATATTTGGCATAGAAAAATGATATGCCAGTTGCTGCATGTGTCCTGTTGTTGTATGAGAATCTAGCCAAGGGTATCAGCTGCACCCAATAATCTTTCTAATAATTAATGAAATGGTACAGGTATTGTTCAATTTCTTTATTCACTACCTCAGATTTCCTGTCAGTCTGCAGATGACATGCTATTGACAAAAATGGGCTTAATATTCAGTTGCTCATACATTTCCTTCAACAACTTAGAGTTAAAAGTACTTCCCTTGTTAGATACTATACTTTCAGGAAATCCATGTAACTGCCAGACATGTGCCACCATTAATTCTAGAATACCCTCTGAGCTAAACTTTGTAATTGTGGGGACAAAGTGCCCCATGTTGGTACAGCAGTAAACTTCTTCAAGGATAGCATTCTTTCCTTGAGACTTGGGTAACTCCAATATAAAATTGTAAGAGAGTTCCTTCCATGAATACTTTAATATTCTTAGTAGAGCTAGTGGAATAGCTTTTGGGCTGACTTTGCTCTTCTGGAAAGAGTACAATGCTGCTACATAGCACTGGACATATGCCTTCATGGACTTCTAGTAAAAGTTGAAATTTTCTAGCTCCACCATCCTCAGAGGTCCTGTGTGTCCTTCTATTGAGGAGTCAAGCCTTGATACAACCACCTTTCTCTTGAGATCTTCCTCATTTGGAACCACTATCCTCCCATTTAAATACAGTGCTTCCCCTTCCAGGTGATACTCCTCCAATCCTTTCATTACCAATACCTCCTTAGATAACAGCACCTTCACCATACCTGTAATCTGTCATCCTTTTCCTTCCCCTTACTCACCCATTCAATCAAAGCCTCATCTGCCAATTCCACCTCATCTAGGATTACACCCTCTTCAAGGTCCCCTTTCAATAATGTTGCACCAACATTATGTAGCTGGTTTGGCTCTGGGCTTAAGTCAGGGCATTTTGATAGCACATCAGGTTTGCCACTTTTCTTCCCTGGTTAAAATTGAACAACAAAATTAATTCTACTTAGCTGTTCTGCCTAGCACACTTTCTGGAAATTCAAATATTTAGTGGTCAGGAAGGTTTCCAAATTTTTTTGATCTGTATAGATAATAACTTGGAAATGGTGTGGTCCCCGTTCCAAATAGTCACACCAGGTGAGTGCAGCTTCTGCTAGTTCAAATAGCTCTTTTTCATATGTTTCATAGTTCAATTTGAAGTCTACTAGTGTACATGAAAAACATGATACTGGGTGTAAGACATTTTCAGTATTAAATTGAGATAATACCACACCTAGTTCAAAGTCTGGGAAGTCACATTCCAGCAAAAATGGCTTTAGAAAGTCTGGGATTTCAAGAACAGGGTCTGTCACAAATTTTCATTTAAAGTAGTCAAAAGCATTTGTTTGGCTACTTGTCAAATTGAATTTGACTTCCTTCTATTTGAGGT
The DNA here is from genome assembly GCA_030280995.1 of Hemileia vastatrix. Taxonomy (NCBI): domain Eukaryota; kingdom Fungi; phylum Basidiomycota; class Pucciniomycetes; order Pucciniales; family Zaghouaniaceae; genus Hemileia; species Hemileia vastatrix. The sequence continues at coordinate 25,681,034 of JASXTE010000009.1, read as the reverse complement.
TTTGAAGTGGGTGAAAGATATGAGAGTAGTTTTTGATAATGTGAAAGTAAAATTTTGAAAAACCTAAAAATAACTTAAGCTCCTTAACTTACACTGGTTTTGGCCACTCTGTTACTGTCTTTACTTTCTCCTGGTCCATTTTCACCTTATCCTTTGAAATGATCATACCTAGATAGGGGATCTCCTACTGAAAAGACACATTTTTCTGGTCTTAACCATACTTGCACCTCCATCAAGTGATGAATTTTTTTTTTCACACATATATGATGCTCCTCTATTGATCTGGAGTAAATTGATGTGACATCTGGATACACTTCCAAATCTCTCCCTATCCTTTCTATGAAGATACTATTGGTAAATTTTTTAGACATGTTACATGGACCAAACAGAGTTACCAGCAATTTAAAATGGCCAAATTTAGTGCAAAAGTCAAGTTTATGTTAATCACCTTCTTTCACACATATGTTATGGTAACCTACCCTAAGATCAAGGGATGTGAAAATCTCTACACCCCAAGACTGTAAATCAGCTCACTATCCAGTGAAAGAGGGTATCTCTTTTTAACTGTAAGTGCATTTAACCTTTTGAAATACATGTATAGTATCAATCACCCATCCTTTTTACCTGAAAATATCATGGGGACCACCCAGGGAGATTTTGATTCTCTGATTTAAGAATTTTTTAAATTTTCATCAATGATCTCTTTTAGTGCTGTTGACTCCAAGGGTGACAGTGGGATTATGCAGATAAATTGGGGAGTTTTTCCTGGAATCATATCAATGGCAGAGTTTTACGGACATTGTGGTGGGAGGGTCTTGAATTTTCTGTCTTCAAAAAGCAATATAAATTCCTAATTAGCTTCAGGGAAAACTTCCTCGAGGCTTTTTGTTATATTTGAGGACTGGACCTTGGCTGCAATCTTGGAAGATATGTTGTATGCTCTTGCATTGTATTCCAGTTCCTCCTCTTCCTCTGGTACCCCCTCTAAGTCCTGAAACTTAGAATCAAGAGAAATTTTCAGTTCTTGCAGAAAGTCTACTGATGATAATAAAACACCAGAAGACTTTTAGGAAGGGGCCCCTGACCTCTTAAGTGTCCAGGGAGAAAATGCTTTATCTGTGCCACCCACCTTTAAATTATTTGCCTCCCCCTTCTTTTTTGTGCCTTCTCCACCTCTTGGAGCACTTCATCCCCTCTATAGCGCTCTCTGGCACTTCAAATTGGTGACCCATCCCCAGTAAGCTCATTAGAATAAAGAGAAATCATCAGTTCTTTAAGAAATTCAACTGATGATAACAAAGTGTCAGAAGACTTTCCAGGATGGTCCAGGGGGCCAATACTTTAGTGCCAGTATCTTTCTTCCTTCCCATTTATACCCTATTCTCTTTTCAGTCAATGTGCAGGTTGTAATGATCCAGCCATGTTGTCCCCAGTACCATCTCATACTTGTATTTCAGGTTCTTTGCATATGCCTTGCACAGATATTCCCTTCCATCACACCATATAATTGAAAAATCATTTCCTTTTAATTCTCCTCCCCCACCTGGTGATCTATCAAACATAATTAGACACCTGAGGTGGGCCAATTTTTCTTTTTTCATTTTATTCCTCTGTAAAAACTTATTAGAAATAAAACAGTCTGTGGCACGACAGTCCAGAAGGGTTCATAAATTTGTTTTAGCATCAAGGGTTATTAAAAGCAAGTTCAGTAAAATATGATTATTGTTTGCTTAAAGTGACCTACACACTAATAATTCTTCTACCAAATTTACCTTATATTTTTCCTCCAATCTACTTTAGTGGGGCACAAACTTCACTCCCAAAATCTGTCTTATATCTGCACCTTTCCTGTGCTATTCTCCACTTCACTAACCCTTAATTTCCCTCTATATTCCCTTTTCAGGTGACCACTTCTTCCACGCCTTAGACATAAAATTTTTCTCATGAACCTTTTGTATTCTTCATCTCAAATCCATTTTCTCCCACTAGAGCCCCATGAATTTATTGCATCAATATCCATGGAATTCGGGTCCCTGGTGCTGGCCCCACTTGATGATGCATAGTTGCGCCACTTACAAGCTCCACTCCCACCATCCATTTGCTGATGCATAAAATTTTTATCGATTTGAATAGCCAGCTCTATAAGTGCTTGGAAAGAGGTTAGACAAGTATGATCTATTAGGGCATTTCTGATTCTTGGTGAGAGCCAATTCCTGAAGTTAAAAATGAGTGCCCCTTCTCCCCATCTTGGGAGGTAGATGGTGTGGACCCAAAATTCAGAAATGTTGTAGAAAAAAGAGTTCTATAATACTAAGCTATAGAAAAAATCTGAGATGGTTTGGTTCTCCTATCCAGAACTAATTTGAGACAGAAGCTCCTTCCACTCTAATTTTAAAGACAGTGAAAACACAGATGCAGGTGTGGTGGAGGAAAGAAGAGTAGAAAGAATACTTTATAAGAGACTTTTAAAAGAAAATAAGTAACTCTCACTCTTACTTTGAAGCACTCTTTCTAATACTATCCTTACTGTAGTAAGAAAATAACTCTACAGTGCTACTTCAGGTTATGTACGCCTGCTATGCACAGAAAAATAAATTATAATTATGTTTTTCTAATTGGAAAAATACTCTATATCTAATTTTCTATATTTTTTCTCAAAATCTATATAAAAAATCTTCCTCCTCATAGAACTCTCTTCCTTTCTCTAAACTCACTGCTTCAACATACTTACTTTCCCAGCTACCATCTCTAGGCACTACTAAGACTGCCACTACCATAATAAAATCATCACCCATAATCCTAATCCCTATATTTATATTTAAGCAATAATATATAGTTGCTGAATAATCCATTAAAAATTTTGTTCCTAAAACTGGTTTTAACACCCCCATAGGAGCATATAAGTGTAAATTTCTTGATGCTCCTGCAACTTGCCTCTTAAAATATTCATCTACTTCTATAACTGGTAACCTACCACCACCAATGCCTGAAACTGTGCCTTCAACATCTTTAACTGGTAAACCTAAATCCACTGCATCTTCTGCTGAGACCACATTGATCTGAGAAACAGTATCTACAAGCTCTCTGATCTTCTTTCCATTAATTGTGAAAGTCAAATACCCTAATGGACCTGAATAGTTTAGAACCCAATGGATTTAATAAATTTTCCTCCACATCATGCTCAACACAATTAGCAAATATTTACTTCCTGAACTTATCTACTATTCAATTTGCTACATCTGGAACTACTTCTGTTAGAACCCCTAATGGAACAGAAATTTTCATATTTAAATGTTGTGCAACTAAATCTTCAGCTGCCTTTGGAAATTCAGAATGAGCTGGGTGCTGCATCTTCTATTTTGGTTGAGCCACCTTTGCACCAGATTTTTCCCTTCCAGGCAGATTATTTGGAGTATTATGCCCTAGCTCCTGGAATCCCTTCTCCTTGAACTGCTTTTTTCTGTACTAATTTTGGCTCCTCTAACAATGGTTGGTTCTTGACCAATTGATCCATGTCATAGTCCATTTTTTCCCCAGTTTTTTCTTCCATTTCTACATACTCACATGGTACTGGTGTATTTTCTCTTGTAGTATAACCTACCTCTGCAAAAGTTACCTCAAAATTGACTGACTTTGAATACTTGTCCTTTGATTCAGGCTCCTTGAATTTACTAGATTTACCTTCCATAGCTTTCTTATTAACATGGTCAATAAATTTAGCCCACATCCCTCAATCTTCATTAGATGTGAGTTTTGTACCATCTTAAAGAATTAGAGTAGTTCCAACCTTGTAAATTACTCTATCCTCTTTATCTTTTTGAAGAGTGTTACAACTAATCCTAGTATGTCCCTCTTTATTTCAATAATAACATACCATACTTGCAATTTGAGAAGTTTGAGGAGGGTATTTTGGTTTGAATTATTCCCTCACTTTTGCCACCTCATTTATTTTTTCTCTAGCTCCATAATCCTCTCCAAAACTGAATCTGGGTCCTTATTTAATGCCTTACCCTCAGGTGAGCCTTCTTTTGACAAAGTTTCTATTACTTCTTTTTCTTCTAACAAAAACCTTTTTGCCCTCCACTAAGCTTGATGTGGATTCCTTTCTACTTCTTTCACCTCCTCTAACCCAGGATACTTGTAATTCCTGCCTGTTTCTTAACTGATCTTGTCAGTGTATGCTAGTATCTAAGTATAATTTAATAGTAGTTATAAATGGTCCTACTACTTATTTATAACTTATTTAATGATTAAACCTCAGGGGAAGACTAATAAAATAGTCATGTTCAGTATTAACTCACAATATTTGGATTGGTGTGGACTAGTGGTGGAAAATAGGTTAATAGAATATAGTTATAGCCAATATAGAGATAATATCAATTTATAAAGGCTTTAAAAATATTTTTATATGATAGTAATTTTTTTATAATGTTTATTTGAATTTTAGTAAGTAAGTGATGTCCAATAACCCATAAAATCCTCACTTACTTATACCAAAATCCACTGGAGTGCACAGACCTTCAATCCAGATGATGTCACTTCTATCCCCAGAAATTTCAGAGCTGTGAGGGCTCATCACCTTCCAATGGTGTTCACTTCAAAAATTTTCAACACCAAGACCTCCAGTAAGGACCCTCCATCACAATTAAGGATATCATAAACCCATACCATAAATGGAGAAAACAGATATGAGCTGATACCATAAAGAAACCAGTGAAATAACTCATCCAAAGAGTATAGAATGAAACCCAAAGCTTATAAAGGAGTGAAATAATCTGTTCAAGCTCCCAATAACCTCCTCAAGCATCAATATTAATCCAGTAATCATATCCCAACCCATAAATTTGTGAAAATACATCAAAGGAGGCAGATTAAGTTGTCCAAACTGGATATATGCACCTGGAAAAGGTGTATATGCTTGTGTAGGCATGGTGGGTCTATTGAATATGTCCATATGACCTAAAATAAGCTGAAAAATAAAACTTCCAGGCTATTTAGAGGTTTAAACTCACTTAGAGGCCTATATATACATAATATAACTACATATTTCAATTAATATGAGGTTTATGAATACATATAAGATTTTTTATGTCTATAATTACTTAATATTACTTAAAATAAGTATATTATGAATTAATTAGCACCTTAATAAGTATTTTGGGAAATGGATAAGCTATTTAAACTCATATAAGTCATTTAATAGTGTAATAAATATATATATAAGCATAATAACCATATATATAATTATTATAACCATAATAGGGGGTATCAAAGTTAGGAATTTGAAATTTTTTAAAAGGTATTTCACAACAAAAAAAACCACAAACTTGAAATTAAATCTCAGTAAAAAGGTGTTTGGGGGGAACAATATGTCATATTTAAATAAAAAATCATGGTTTATTTGGTGGAAAAAAGAGCTATTTTGAAATGAATGATTTAAAACTTTGATACCCCCTAATTTTTACTTATAAGCTTAATGCAATTAAGGTTATCTTATTTTAAACATAAGAAATACTCAGACCCGGGGATACCTAGACTTAAAGATCTTCTTTGTTATCTAGGTTCCTTTTTTCTCAGTTCTCTACTTCCAGTTCTAAAACCTCACAAAAACAAGGCAAAAATGTGCTAACATCTCCAAAATACTTGTTACTGACCAAATACTCCACTATGTGGGCAAATTTTTCTTTAAAATTTCTAAAATATTTGGGATCTCAAATACCCCCTCTAGCTTTAGCCTTGTTTACTAAGGGGTCCAAATTCTGAATTGTGAACCTAGCTTCCTCCATTTTTTGGGGCCATCTTTTAAGAATTTGAACCTTCAGCACTGATCAGTCTCTTTTTCTAATTAGCCTCTAGATCCTCTAGATCATCTTTGAACTCAGCTTCCACAAAAAATTAAAATTGGCATACAATATCATACCCAGTAGCCCCATGAACTTCTTCTGCTTGCTAAAATATTCATAAACACTTTTTAGTATTGATGAAAGTGAAACACAAAATTTCATCTTTTCATCTAATTATTGTCAAAACCCTGGGTGGTAACAACACCATTGAGTTATGTGATTTTGCCTTCTCCTGAGTAACTCTAGAGGTAGTTGCTGTAGGATACATACTACCCTGTCTAGCTCTAAAGACTTTAAAAGAAAACAAGCACTTATAAAAATATACTTACTATATTTTTTCAATAGAGCCCTATGCTATAATTTGATAACAGCTTTATTTGATCCACCCATTGTATACCCTAGGACTCTTCCTTGAAGCACCAGCTTGATCATGTCCTTGTGTAAAAACCCTAAAAAATGATAGATATAGAAAATAACTGAGCTTACAATATAGTTGCAACTTTTGGGACACCAATTATAGAAAAAAGAGAGTTCTATAATACTAAGATATAGAAAAAATCTGAGATGGGTTTGTTCTCCTATCCAAAACTGATTTAAGACAGAAGTTCCTGCCACTCTAATTTTAAAGAAAGTGAAAATACAGATGCAACTGTGGTGGAGGAACGGAGAGTAGAAAGAATACTTTATAAGAGACTTTTGAAAGAAAAGAACTAATATATTTTAAATATAAGTAATCTAACTGCTGGTTAGATCTATTCTCAATCACTTCTACTTTGATGTAATATCTCTAATACTACCCTTACTGTAGCAATAAAGTAACTCTACAGTGCTACTTCTGGTTATGTACACCTGCTATGTACAAAAAATAAAAAAAATTATGTCTTTCTAATCTGAAAAATACTCTATATCTAATTTTTTGTATATTCTCTCTCAAAATATATATATCTTAATCTATCAATATATAAAAAATCTTCCTCTCCCTTTTTTAAAGAGTGAGTTCTATTTTGTATATACACTGTATTTCTAGAACCCTTTCCCCATGCTTTCTTCCCCTACTGGATTTCCTACACAAGTTAAATGCCAATCTAAGTTTATCAAACAGTAATCTAGCTACCTCATTAATCTAAATACAGCGTTAGTATCAGTCCATTCTAATAGTGTTTTCATTATCAAGGTGAAATCAACTATCAGCATGTTATACTACACCTATTATTTACACACCCTACACTTCCTGAGGTTTTTAGCGTCATAATAAGTACTGTACTGCCTTTTATACTTATTATGGAATGTGCACTTTCTGTGTGAGTATCCACTAATTGTAAGACACTCAGAGCTGTGTAAGTACCCTCCCCTATCTAGTGTCTTACTTTTATTTCTATTTATCAAGTGCTGCCTATTTTCCCTGCTTGCTATTTTCTCATTCCCTAGCGTTGTGTCTGAGAATCCCTATAGGTTTCTATTAGCAATGGGAATATGTAAACTTACATTCAAGTACCTTTGCAATTATCTAAGTGAGAAACTTATAATCTTGCTTGGCACTGGCTCCTAAATATATATTATCCCTTTAGTTCAAGCCATATTTTCTTCAAGTAAATACCATACTCTTATCCTATAGTGTAGTATACACTTTCCTCTATTTTTTTGCTCTCGGAAGCCTATATATCCATACTGCACTAAAAAACTGTACACAGAGAGTATAATTTTTTGCACTTCTGAAAACTCTTTGTTGCACTCTTTAAGCAATCCTTCATAGCAACCCCTTTGTTGCACTTGCTGCATTACTGTGAGATGTGTACAAAAAATACTTTACCACTGAATATTTCTGGCTTAATTACTTTAACACAATTTCTGAGGCTGTGGCCACCTCAGGATCACCAAAATCTAGCTCAAATGCCTCCAAGAACTGTTAAAAAGTTGTTGCCACATAAAAACCTTCAAGGAGTTCTTTTGTATATGGCCTCACCCAGCATGCTGCCTTGTCTGTGAGGTGAGATGTTTCAAACTAAATTTTTGATTGCTCATCTGGGAACTGGTGACTGTTTAACAGGAAATATAGGTCTACCTGTGATTAATACTGATCCCCTCAGGGGCCTTTCTTTTCATAGAAGATTTCTGGGACTGAAATATTTGGGCTTTTGATGGGTGGCACTAGTGTGGTGGGAAGTGCCTGTGCTTCAGCTTCAACATCATCCAACTCTGCTTATGTGGGGTGGTTATATGAGGGTTTTCTTCTTCTTTAAATTCCATGAGTCTGAAATTCTGTTCTTTAAAGTGTGCCATATTCTCTTTCATTACAGCAAGAAGTTTTGCATTGGGTTGGCCTGGGGGTTTCATGACTCTTTTTTAATGTTCCAGTTATAGATCAGACAAAATGTTAAGAACTAGGAGGGAAGACTACTACTAGCAGTAAAAATAGCCTGAGAATAGACTGACTATGCTGATACAGCAGTGAGAGAAACTAGCCTGACTATTTTGCGGCTTCCAAAAGTGAGGGTTACAATCACAAGAGACTAAGAAGTAACTGGATTACTAAATAAGCTGTAAAGTGAGGAGTACCCTACAGCGCTTGCCTCTTAAATCCCTCTTATTCAATATTCCCTTCTCCCACCTATTACAATTCATAGAACCCATAGCACTCCTACTTGTCTCCCAACCCAAATCATAACAGGCTATAGACTGATGAAGACTGATAAAGATGATGTACCTAGAATACTGAGATATTTATTATACTGTTTGATATACTCAGCAAAGAGCTAAACTGGTGAAAGAGAGCCAGTAGGGTAGGAAGCATTTTGTAAAGGGCACTTATTATATAGGATATATAAAGAAATCACACTCTTTAAAGAAAAAGGGGAACTTACTTCAGTAATGACTGATACTTACTTAATTATGTCTTTTTATAGAAGTGAAGTAGTCATTAGAGAGATAAAGTATATAAAGAAATACAGGTAAAATAATTTATCTTTATTATGGTCACTACGCAATATAGGGGGTGGACTTGCTAGCAAGTTCTCAACCTGAACTCAGATGGAACTCAGATGGAACTCAGACTGAACTCATACTGAACCCATACTGAACTCTACTTGAACACCCACCTAAAACTGTTCTACTGAGTGGTGTTCATCCCTGATTGTATGGTTCCTTTATCAATAGCTCAATGTGTGTTCAATCTATGGTGAGTTTGGGTCCAAGGTTGCGGACTTGCTAGCAAGTCCGCCCCCATATTGTGTGGTGGGTGTGCCTGTGCAATTACAAGCTACAGTATACACATTAAAGAGATAGGGTTGTATATTCATTTGATTGCTATGGTAATTATAGAATTTAGAGAGTGTGTTTCAAGAGGTAGTAGCTTAAAGTATGATCCCTTACTGAGAGTAGATCTAGCAAGTAATTAATATCCTCTTGTTTTCCTGTTATTTCTAAGAACTCTCTTTATCTTATTTTATAAAAACTTTTTTCTTACTCATAAAAATTTACAAATCATTAAAATGTATTATAGATATTAGAGTGGCAGGCACTTATTCTCATTATAAAAGAACCAACCCATCTTTTTCTGTGTCTATAGCTTAGTATTATAAAAAAGTCATTTTCTACAATTGGTGTTCCAAAAGTGGCATAATTGTAAATTTTTTTTATTTTTAATAGTTTATTGTTTTCTAGGGGTTTTCAGCAGATATAATTAATTTTGTTGTTCTGAGGAGGAGTTTTAGGGTCTACAAAATGTGGATCAAGAAGCAATTATCAATTGATAGCATATGGCTGTATCATGAAATATAGTAAGGAAAGTTTTTTAACACTTTTTTAAGTTTAGTTTTTTTTAAATTTTAAAGGGTAGTTATGGAACCAACAGTGACTATTTCAAAATTTACTCAAGAAAGGGATAAATTTCCTAATTCACAAGCTTTGTTTCCTTCCAGGGTATTGACAATGATAATATGTAAAAATTAAAGCCTTCATTTTACTGGAATTAGTACCAAGAAGTTCTTACAAAGGTTTGAAAAAGCTGTGGAGGTTTATGGGTCTACAGACTATGATACATTGCATCAAGTATTATTTTCTGTAGCAAAAAATTGTAAAGACTACCTAGAGGATCTCAAGGATCATGAAACTTAAAATTTGATGGCACTGAAGGTGAAAATTTTAAAGAGGTGGCCTAAAATACTGGAGGAAACCAGGTAAACAATTTAGAATCTGGACACCCTTGTGAATAAAACTAAATATAAAGGGACTATTTGAGATCCCAAATATTTTAAAAAGTTTCTAGAAGAATTTGATCAGATAGTTAAGTATTTGGTAATTAATGAGGCTTTTTGTGACTTTGAAACATCATTACTTTGGTTTTTAAGGCATTAGTTACCAAAGTGGAAGATTGGGAAAAGAAGCACCTAGATCAAAATGGAACATTAGTTAAGAAGTGTGATGGAAACTACAAAAAATTCTGGATTAGAGCAGATAGAAATGAAAGTAGAAACCAAGATTAAGTTGCACTGAGTGGAGCACAGGGTGGAAAGAGTTTCACTTGAGGAAGTAGAGGTGACAGAGGTGTCATAAAAAGAAGATTCAACTTATCCAACTTTGACTCTTAATGCAAAGTTACCATCTAAGGAGCCATATTCAGTTATGGAAAGAATATATGAGCTTAAAAATAAAATAAGCAATTCAGCTAATGTGAAGGAATAGTATAAGCCAAAATACTCTGCTCAGACTTTGTATTTTTTAAGAACAGTGTGCTATCATTGTAATAAAGAAGGACATACTCCAATGTGGTGTAATGCACTTAAAAAGGACAAGGAGGATAGGGTGTTTTGTGAAGATGGAATAGAAATGATGTTGGAAAACAGAACTAAGCTGACTGTGGATAAGGATCAAGGGATGCATGAAAAGCTCATTGATTACATTAATAAAACAGCTATGGAAGAGAATTCTAGTAAGTAAAAGGAGCCTGAATCCAAGGATAAAGGTAAAGTTGAAAAATCATTAAATTTTTCAGTAAAATTCACTGTATTGTATCTCAAGGTTAAGAATGGTTCAGTAGCAGAGCACTTACTATAGATCAATTGGAGATGTTTGCTACCAAGCATAAGAATATGAAACCTCCCACAGTAAATAGACCAAGGTGAGGGGGCTCTAAGTATAAAAACCCTGAGGATATTGAGGAAGTAGAGTATAATAGTAGGGAGAATACACTTGCACCTCTAAAAGATGTGGAAATGGATGATAGAAAAAGAGAAAGGATTGATTATGATATGGATAAGTTGATTGAGGAGCAACCAACAATTATAGACAAACCAGAAGTAGTTCATCACAGAGCAGTACCAGACGTAGGAATTCCAGCCACAAATCATAATACTCTTAGAAACCCTCCAGGTGGGCCTAAGGCAGGTGTGAAGATGATTCAACCCAAGTAGAGAATGCAGATTCCAGTGCATGTTAATTTTTCTAATGTTTCAGAAGAGTTTATTATGCAAGGTTTAAATAAAACAGTTTTAGTTCTATTAGGGATGCTGAAAGAAGTGGCATCAGATGAAGTGAATGGGTTAGTAGATAAGTTTAGAGAAAAGAGGATTACTAACTGCATAAAATATTATGTTTCAGGGAAGGAATATCAGCTGGCTTTAAAGTTACTCAAGGCACCTCATTATTTAGGAACTCTGGTATAATTAAACTTATCTACTAATGGTAAAAAGATTAGAGCACTGGTAGATAATGGTTCTAAGATTCATGTTTTTTTCAGAAGGTGACACAATAGAGCTAAGTCTTTTTGTGAAAAATGGAGATAGGAATGTAGCCAGAATTGGCAGAGGAAGATTAGATGTTATAAGGGTAGCTGAGTAATTTAAGACTTGAGTTGCAGGAGAAGAGAGAGAACTACACTTTTATGTTCTGATGGGAGTGGTAAAACCAGTTTTATGAACACCATTCTTAATAGATTATTCAGAAACTATTGATTAGCACTTGAATAAAAATATTTGAATAAGGATTATGAAGACTGATGGTATCCCAGTTATGGCAATTTCAATAGTGCCAAAATATGGTGGCTGGGAAATTAGGTATGTTGGGTCTACTAGGTTTGAGAAAGAAAAAGAGTTTTATGAAGATATTTCAGATGAGGAAAATGGAAAACCACTGGGGATGTGCCGAATTTTTCATTAGGGGCTTGAATTTTAGGTTTTTCAATCTCCCAAGATGAGATGAACCTGGATAGTGAAAATTCAGCTCAGGAAAGGATATGTTAAGTTGGACCTCATAGGTTTCAGGAAAATACTAATATAGAGTGCATTATACCAGGAACTTTTAATTTCATTAATTTTGGTTTTTTTTATTAATTTTTTAAAAAGAAAAGACAAAAACATGACTTAGGTACAGATTATATTTATATTAGTAATAGTTTGATTTTAAGTAATGAATGAAGTAGTTGGCACAGACTAGTATTAAAGTATAAACCAGTTGTGGTCAAGGTCAGACCAGAAAAAGGTTAAAATGTTTAGTTTAAATCTTCCTTTTCAGAGGCTTCAGCTATCAAGGAGTCCTTATGATACACCATTAACTAAGTCTCTGCCAACATATTTTCCCACAAAGATTAAACATGCGCATCTTAAGATGGTAAACTTTGGGCCATATGATTGGTTTTTGCAAGAGGAAAAGAATTTATTGTTGTATTTAATGGTGCTTAGGTAGAAGGCTATTTCATTCTCAGAAGAAGAGAGGGGTTTGTTGAAGTATTCATATAGGAAAGCTTATATTGTTCCAGTTATACCACATTTTCCATTTCAGAAGAAGGCATTTTCAATACAAGCAAAAATAAGGGAAGAATATAATAAGATCATTAGGGAAAGGTTTTTCTCAGGATTGTAAAAACAATCTGTATCTATCTATTCAAGCCTGGTATTTTGTGTAGTTAAACATAATAGAAATTTAAGACTGGTTCATGGTGTTAGGGAGATAAAAAATTTTACAGTAAAGGATGCAGGGCTTCCAAAAATGCAAGAAGAGTTTGTGGAATTGTTTATGGGCTGTGCATGTATTGGATTAGGGGATATTATTGGTCACCAGAAAAAAAATGTGTCCACCTGATAACAGGTGCCAATCCCTATCTTTGGTTTGATTCAGCTCAAGCTTGGCTTTAATTCTTCCTGGAGGACTGTGCACTGAAAAATGAGAATTATAGATTTCATGGCATATAATATAAGTTATTTACAAGTCACAAATGTATTGAGGGATTGGCACCTGATAGAAGGTTCCAAGTGTTTTTTGTGGTTGATGGTTACAAAAAACATGTGTTGGATGTTTTGTCAATGCTCATGACAATTTTTGAAACTCCATTGGAGTCCTTTATGCTAACTAAGTTTCCACAGGGTGCCACGAACTCAGTGTCAATTTATCAGGTGCAGATGGTACTTTATCCTGTTAAATTTAGTTGAATTGATTTTATAAAGCATGAAAAATAACTGATTTCCATTAGCTCTTTGACTGATTGAATTTGAGGTAGTATTAAGTCAATATTTCTTGCATAATAATGAAAAAATTTCCAATAATTATGTGCACTGACATATAATTCAATATGCTTTAATTCAAACTCAATTTTGAGACATCTTGTATGAGATGTAATACACATAAAGAGTAGATATTGCATGAGAGTAGGCAAAGGAGCACAAGACATAAGTAGTTACAGAAAAAACTGAAAATATTTTGGGCTTCTATATCTCCAACCCCCTTCCAAAAAATGAGTTTAGGTCACTTTTGGAAGGGAATAAATGGCAAGAAAACCACAAGATTTACCAGTTTAGCTGCAATTCTGAAAAACTGCAGAAGCTCATATTTACTGCCAATTAGCAAAGGCTAAATGAATGCTAATTTATGTGACTCTTGAAACTTGTAAATTATCCTAATCTCTTAACATCATGCAAAATTTCCCAATTTAATCTTTCAAGACCTATTGTACATGCTCTTATAAGTTTTTCACAAAGTTTAAATGATGTGTAGCACAAAAGAAAAATCTGTGAGCTCTAGAAGATCTCATACATCCTGCATGAAATTATGAAAAATCTCAATTAAATTGTCAATTTACAAAGTAGTATTGGAAAACTTTGATTACCACTATTTTTACTATTGGTAAGCACATCACACCAGGGGAAAAACCGTGCCATGTTTGTATTTTGTGTTGCACTTTCTATTAATAGTATGACATGGTATGAAAAGCCTGATTATGTTTTATTACAAGAAGTAAGGCCCTGTAATAAAACATGACATCATGAAAGACCTCATGTTACATTTTAATACAAGATCTTATTCTATATTTTGTAAGCTAGACACTTTCACCCAAAATTTATACATGACACAATCCCCCATGAGACACAGACAATATTTTATCATGTTTGAATTACATTAGCAACTTTCTTGTAACAAGGTGTGACATGATTGAAAACACCATGTCATGTTTTTGTTTGCAGAATATTTCAGCTCAAAAAACAAAATGTGACACTGTTTTCCCTTTGTTGTAAGTGCAACTATTTCTAACCAGTAAACTTATACTTTATAAGAACATATACCCCCCTTTCATTAAACCCCTTTAGCATGCATATTTTTTGGCATTTTGATATAAACCAGAACACTTGTTCTATTATATCCCCCTTTAAGTATTTTATTCCATAAAAATTCTTTAGTCTCTTTTAAATTTACCAGAGAGCAAGGCATGTGCTTCTTTAATTCAATATTGTGTCTGCCAATTTTTTCAAATCCTCATCTTGCCTCTTGACCAGTTACATACATTTAAAAGCCTGCTTCATTTCTTTACTTTCTTTACACTAAACTGTAATCATTACAAATCAATTCTACTCAGCACAATTTTATACTAAAAGAGCCATGTTCAATGTCAGACATGGTACTTTTGGGTGAGGTTGATTGAGTAGAATGGGCATGTGTGCAATGTATGTACTGCAGGACAGCTGTGTGATCTCATGTCATGTTTAATTGTGGAACATTGCCACCCTAAATGAAAATTTGACTCAATTTTTCCCAATGTGATAGTGACATGTGTGACATATCTATTGCAACACCATTCCCAATGTGAAACATACCCAATAGGTATCACTACACAATATAGAGGATGGACTTGCTAGCAAGTCCTCAACCTGAACTCAGATGGAACTCAGATGGAACTCAGACTGAACTCATACTGAACCCATACTTAACTCTTCTTGAACACCCACCTAAAACTTCTCTTCTGAGTGGTTTTCATCCCTGATTGTATGGTTCCTTTATCAATAGCTCAATGTGTGTTAAATCTGTGGTGAGTTTGGGTCCAAGGTTGCGGACTCGCTAGCAAGTCCGCCCCCCATATTGTGTGGTGTATATTTATTATTTTTTCCATACCTTTTCTGGTGGTGTGGGAAAAAAAGCTCTCAAAAAAAAAAACTGCATTATTTTCCACTAGAAGCAAAAATGACAAAAATTAAATAAAAAAATCAACAGAAGTAAAAATAAGCTTTAAAAAATTTAAAGTCAAACCCAAACTGCTAATACTATGTCTTTTAGCTTACAATTTAACATCCTCATCTTCCTCTCAATAGCACTACTGAACAGGTAAGATATACCTGATGGAGATATTCAAGTGTGTGTTAGAGATATTCTAAGGAGGGAGATAAAGACTGAAAATTAAGTGTAAGAAAAATAAGGAAGATGTTAGGATTTGGGTTGAGGGGCAAGAAGGGGGAGCACTATGGGTTCTATTTATGGTAAGAGGCGAAAAAAGGAATATTGCATAAAGGGGTTATGTGGGACAAGTGTTGTGGATTTCTCCTCATTGGACAACTTATATAGTAATACAGTTACTTCTTAGTCTCTCATAGTTGTAACCTTCACTGATGGTAGCCCCAACATAGTTATTATAGTTAGTCTCACTGCTCAAGTAGCATATTCAGTCCCATCTTAGGCTAGCATTAGCACTATTAGTAGTTCGCCCTCTTAGGTCCTAATTTTTTTTTTCCAATACCTCAATAGTGCACTAAAAAAGGATTATGAACCCCTCAGATCAACCCAAGGCAGACCATCTTGCTGCAATGCAATAACAGAACACCAGACTCATGGAAGATCTAGTGGAGGAACAGCCCTCATACTGTGGCCCCACTGAAGCAGAATTGGATGTTTCCAAGGCCACACAACAGGTAAAGCCTGCCACATCAGCTCCACCTGTAAAAGGCCTAAAGATTGCAGTCCCAGAAGTCTTTGATGAAAACAAGGCCTGTGTAGATCAGGGTGCAATTAAGGTAAAGTTTTATGTCCTGATCAATATCCATCAGTATCCAAGTGAGCAATCAAAAATTGGATTCACAATCTCTTACCTTATAGATGAAGCTACATTCTGGGCAAGGCCATATATAAAGGAACTCCTTAGAAAGGGCAAGTTTGAAACAACATTCCATAAGTTCATGGAAGCATTTAAATTAGACTTTTGCAACCCTGATCTAGCCACAAACTTTGAGAATGCACTCAACCAGTTACAAAAGAAACAGTCTGTTTCCAAGTATGTGTCAGAGCTCCAGGGCCATTCCAGCTATTTTACAAAATGGGGAGAAGGAGAACTCATGTTTCACTTCAGAAATTGATGTTTGCAAAAAATTAGGAATGCCTAAATTAGTAATCCATTTCCCACCTCTCTCCAGACACTTATGGCTATGGTCATCAAAATCAATAATGAATTTACACGCCAATGCATGTATGGAGCTAGTGATGCTTGCTACTGGAACAACTACACAAGTGAGTCTGACACTTGGGATCCAAATGCCATGAATATTGATGCAGTGAAGGCACCTGGTGCTAGTGGGAAAAGAAGGTTATCTGATAAGGAATACAAAAGGTGTATGAGGGAATGAATGTGCCTCAGATTGTCACACGCCATGTGACACTCGAGGCAAAAGCAGCTCATTAAATCAATAATACAGAGGTCTAAATCCATAATCAAAGCGCAGAAAGAAATTCTACATAGCAACTGCGACTTTCCTTTGTGTACTCACTATTCAACCGCGCTAGTCTAAACTCTAAATCTAAGTTAGTCAATCTCTCAATAGTGTGTGTTAGTCTTTTCCTCAATAAGCGATGCACAGCGCAATAGTCAATGTAATAGTCCGCTAAAAGGTTTATTAAGTATCTGTGGATTATTAAAAGGGGTAGTGAGCATGGACGGAATGGTTAGTGGAGGATTAAAGGGTTGATGGATGTTAGTGAGGAGGGTCCAGGTGTAACAGGTGTGTTTTTTAATGGTCTGTGGTTTACTAAATAGTGGATGGGTATGAGGTCAATGCAAGGAGGAGTAAAGGATATAAAAGGGGTTGGATTTTGGTTCGACGTTTCTTTAGAATTAAATTATAAAACGTATATATATTAAATAGTGGTAAAACTTTAGGTTAAATAATTATTATTGTATTTTTCCTTATTTTATCAGTAATCATTTCTAAATCATAAATATTTGATTATTGAGTTTCCAACCCTTTGTGAGATCTTAAGAATATTAATATTACCCTTAAGTTATATTAGAATTCTTCTCGAACATATCTCGAAGCAGTAGCTCTTCCTTTGAGTAATCTTCAAATCACTTCCTCAAACATTTCCTCTGTGCCTCAATTACGTTTCTAAACTCCTCCCTCCATCTCACTTCCAGGAACACCCTCGACCTTTTGCGTAGGTCGTCCAGTGACACAGATGTGGGAGTAGTGGTCATCTGGCATGAGAATTTAGGGGGAAATTAAGGGTTAGTGAAGTGGAGGAAAGCGCAGGAATGGTGCAGATAAAAGAAAATTCTTGGGAGTGAAAGTGGCGCCCACCTTGAGTTGATTAGAGGGAAAAGACAAGGTAAATTCAGTAGATGAGTTATCAGCATTTAAGCCAATTCAAGTGAATGATAATTGTATTATCCTAAACTTGAATTTAATTAGCCTTGATTCCACAATCAAAATACAAGCCCTTCTGGATTGTGGGGCAACATAATTTTTTATTTACAACAAGTTTCTACTGAGGAATAAAATGAAAAAAGAAAAATTGGTCAACCCCAGACACCTAATTATATTTTATGGATTGTCTTGAGGGAGAGGAGAAGTAAAATAAAAGGTTTTTTGCAGGCTCTGGTGTGATGGAAGGGAGTCTCAATGCAAGGTATATTCAAAAAAACTGAAGGACCAGTATGAAATGGTACTGGGGATAAAATAGCTGGTCCAATATAAGCCACACATTTACTGAAAGGAAAAAAAGGTTCAGATGGGAAGGAGATGAGAGGTGGGCGCTAAAGTATCGGCCCCCTGGCCCATCAGAGAGAGTCTTCTGATTTTTTGTTATCATAAGCTGACTTTTCACCAAAACTGATGCTTCCTCTTTATTCTAAGAAGCATCCTAGTCATGGTTCACCAAAGGAGAGTGCCAGAAAGGGAAAAAGAGGAGAAAAAGTGCGTCAAAAGGAGGAGAAGGTGCAACAGGGGAAGGTGAAAGCAGAAAATTGAAAGATGGATAGTGCAGAGAAATAATTTTCCCCCTAGTCCCTCCTGCAAAGTTTTCTGGTGTTTGAATATCATCAGTAGACTTGCTGCAAGAACTGACACTTTCTCTTGATGCTATGTTTCAGGACTTATAGAGACACTGGAGGAGGGAGAGGAACTGAAATGTGACACAAAAGCTTGGAGCATATCTGTCAAGATTTCAGCCAAGGTCTGGTACTCAAAGCCAACAAAAAGTATCAAGGAAACTTTCCCTAAATCTTATTGTGATCTCTTACTACTGTTTGATGATGGAGGAGACAAGACCCTTCCACCTCATTGACCATAAAATTGTGCAATTTATCTGATTACAGGTGCAGCCCCTCAATTTAGCCTCATAATCCCATTGTCAATCTTGGAGTCAACAGCACTAAAAAAGATGTTTAATGAAAATTTACAGAATATTTTCAACAGAGAATCAAAGCCTCCCTGGGCAGCCCCTGTGATTTTTTTAGGTAAAAAGGATGGATCACTGATACCATGAATGAATTTCAGAAGATTAAATAGGATGACAGTTAAGAACAGATACCACCTTCTTCTGACTAGTGAGCTGATTGACATTATTCAGGGTACCAAAATTTTCATATCCCTACATCTTAGGGCAGGTTACCATAACATATGTGTGAAAGAAGGAGATGACCACAAACTGTAATTTTGCACTAAAGTTTGTTCATTTTGAATGGTTGGTAATGCCATTTGGTCCATGTAACATGCCTTCCACCTTCAAAAAATTCAACAATAGCATTTTCAGAGATAGAATAGCAATAGATGTGGCGGTTTATATAGACAACATCTTGATTTACTCCAGATCAACAAAGAACACCAGATATGTGTGAAGGACTGTATGGTTAAAACCAGAGAAATGTGTCTTCTCAGTGAGTGAAATCTTCAACCAGGATATGATCATTTCAAAGAATAAAGTGCAAATAGACCAGGAGCAAGTAAAGGCAGTAAAATAATTGCCAACACCAGCATCATTTAAGGAGCTTCAGTCATTTTTAGGCTTTGAAAAATTTTACTGCCCCTTTATTAAAAATTATTCCCACATTTGCCAACCACTGTACAATCTCATGTAGAAGGAATCCAAAAATCATTTGGGCAGGTAGTCAACAATATTTGTTTGAATACCCAAACAGAAAATTTTTACAGCCCCTATTCATTTGATCTCCAACCTACTAAAGCCATTAATTCTGGAATGCAACTTCTCAGACTTTTCTCTAGGTGCAGCATTATCCCATTATGATGCTGAAAATGTCTTACACCCAGTAGTATATTTATCACATACACTTCTAGGTACCAAATTAAACTAAAAAATATATGATAAGAAGGTATTGGCACTAGTAGAAGCTGTATGAACTTGGAGCCACTATTTAGAAGGTGGAACTCACCGTTTACAAGTTATTATTTACACAGATCATAAAAACTTGGAAACTTTCCTGGCCACATATAAGCTGACTTGCCAGAAAGCATGCTGGGCCAAACTTCTAAGCAGCATTTATTTTGTTGCACAATTCTAAGCAGGGAAGAGAAGTGGTAAACCAGATTCACTTTCAAAAAATCCTGACATGCACCCAGAACTTTACCAGCTACATACAGTTGTAAAAACACTATTGAATTATGACCTCAAAGACTGGGTAATACTAGACAAAGAGACACTTTCAGATGATGATTTAATGGAATGGGTAAGGAGGGGGCAAGAAAAAGATGAGGGAGTTCAGGAGTTGGTGAAGGTGCTGTTATCTAAGGAGGTAATGGTAAGGAAAGGATTGTAGGAGTATCCAATCAAAAGGGAAGTGCTGTATTGGGATGGGAGGATAGTGGTGCCAAATGATGAAGACCTCAAGAGGCTGGTGGTCTGATCAAGGCATATTTCCCCAATAGCACAACACCCAGAACTTCTGAAGACTGTAGAGCTGGTTAATTTCAACTTCTACTGGAAGTCTATGAAGGCATATGTCCAGTGCTATGTAGCAGAATGTGACTCTTTCCAGAGAAACAAGGTCAGTGCAACAACAACACCACTGACCCCACTAAATATTACCAAGAATCCATGGAGGAAGCTCTCCTATTATCTTATAGTGGAGTTACCCAAGTTTCAAGGAAAGAATGCTATCCTAACAGTAGTTGACTTCTTCACCAAGATAGTAAAATTTGTCCCCACCACCACCAAAGTTACATCAGAGGGTATTGAAAACTCAATGGTGGTGCATTTCTGTAAATTACATGGATTTCCTGAAAGTATAGTATCAGATAGGGGGAGTATTTTCCACTGTATGTTGTTAAAATAAATGTATGAAAAACTGAACATTAATCCCATCTTGTCAACAGAATGGCATCTGAAAACTGACAGGCAATCTGAGATAGTGAACAAGGTAATTGAACAATACCTGAACCATTTCATTAACTATCAGAAAGATGATTAGGTACAGCTTTTACCACATTCCCAACTTTCATACAATATCCAGACACATACTGTAACTGGGAAGTCACTTTTCTATGCTAACTATGGATATCACCCAAATTTATCAATAGTTAACCCATCCATGTTACAAGTCCTGGAATTGAAGAGCATATTCAGAAAATACTGAGTATACATCAAGAGCTAGGAGTAGCACTCAAATTATCTCAGAAGTCAATGAAGTGTCATCATGATCAAGGGAAGACCCAACATCAAACACTAAAGTTAGGTGACAAGGTTTGGGTAAGCTCACGATTCCTATCTACATTGCGCCCAAGAGCTAAGTATGATCACAATAAAAGAGGCCCATTTAAGGGAAAGCATAAGGTATCTGACTCAGCATACATATTGGAGCTACCCATCTCAATGGAACAAGTGAACCTAGTCTTCAATATCTCATTACTCACAAGACTCCAAAAAGATTCAATACCAGGGAACCCAGAAGAACCACAAGCAACAGTCTATGTAGGAAATTAAGAGCAGTTTGAGGTTAAAAATAATATTTCTGAGTAGGTGTACCAGAAAAAGGTTTGGTATTTGGCTCACTGGAAAGGTTATAGAGTAGGAGATAGGTCCTAAGAACCATTAGAGAACCTAGAAAATTCTAAAAATAAAGTAAAAGACTTTGATAAGGAGTGCAGGGGGCAGAAGGGGTAAAAGAGGGGGTAACATAAGGATTTGGGTTGAGGGGCCAGGAGCTGGGGTGCTATGGGAGCTATTTATGGTAAGAGGTGGAAGAAGGGATATTGCATAAAGGGTTTATATGGGGCAAGTACTGTGGAGTAATCCTCATTGGAAAACTTATATAGTAATCCTTTTACTTCTTAGTCTCTCATATTTGTAACCCTCAGTTTTGGTAGCCCCAAGATAGTTAGTCTAGTTAGTCTTACTGATCAAGTAGCATAGTCAGTCCCATCTTAGGCTAGAATCAGAGCTAGTAGTAGTCCACCATCTTTGGTCCAAAAAGAAGATAAAAATAAGTGTAAGAAAACTATGAATAAGAAAAATGTTTTCAAACAAAAAATATTTATGATTTATTGTTTATTTTTCTCAAAAAAAATAAGTTTCCTTCATTCTTCGTCTTTCTCTTTCTCTTTCTCTTTCTCTTTCTCATTTTCATTTTCATTTATTCTTTTAGTTTTTTAGTTTTTATTTTCTTTTATTTTTTAATTTCATTTTTTCATTTTTTCATTTATCATTTTTTTCATTTTTTATTTATTTTTGTTTCTATTTACATAAATCTTTTATCTTATTTTATCTTTTGTTTAATTTTTGTTTCATTTTTTTCTAACTTTTTTTTTAATTTTTTAATTTTTTTGTATTTTTTCTTTATTTTTTTATTATTTATTATTTTCTTATTTATTTTTTTTTTGATTCTTTTAATTTTTTATTTATTTATTTCTCTTTTTTTATTTTTTTTTATTTTATATATTATTATATTTTTCTCTCTATTTCTTTTTTATATTTTTATTTTTATTTTACAATTTTACAATTTTACAATTTTACTTTTTTTACTTTTTTTACTTTTTCTTCTTTTTTTTTTTTTTTTCTTTTTTTCTTTTTTTCTTTTTTTCTTTTTTTCTTTTTTTCTTTTTTTCTTTTTTTCTTTTTTTCTTTTTTTCTTTTTTTCTTTTTTTCTTTTTTTCTTTTTTTCTTTTTTTCTTTTTTTCTTTTTTTCTTTTTTTCTTTTTTTCTTTTTTTCTTTTTTTCTTTTTTTCTTTTTTTCTTTTTTTCTTTTTTTCTTTTTTTCTTTTTTTCTTTTTTTCTTTTTTTCTTTTTTTCTTTTTTTCTTTTTTTCTTTTTTTCTTTTTTTCTTTTTTTCTTTTTTTCTTTTTCTCTTTTTTTATTTTTTCTTTCTTTCTTTCTTTATTTTTTGTCTTTCTTTCTTTCTTTCTTTCTTTCTTTCTTTCTGTCAGTCAGGATATTTCAGGAGCCCAGTAAATTGTTATACTAATTTATTGGAATCATTTAAGGGAATAACATTATGTATTTTATGTATTTGAAATAAAATATTTTATTGAATAATAAAATTATATAAATATTTTATAAATAAGTAAAATAATTATTATATTAATTTTATTATTAATTAAATTATTTATTACATAAAAATAAATTATATTCTTTAAAATCATGGCGCATTTTAATTTATTAAATATTTATAAATTAATAATTATTTATTTATAAAGTTATATTATAAGTGTAATAATAAATTTAACTTATAATATAATTACAATTTAATTAAAAAAATCTATATATTAAATACAAATTATCATATATTATTATCCGTAAATATTGAGCACTTTTTTGACCCTTAGTTGTGTCAGAAAAATTATTAAATAAATTAAAACATTATTTAATAAGATAGTATTCAAATTCTCACTTTAAATTAGTAATATCATTAAATTAATTATTTGTTTCAATTAATTATTTATTAAATTACTTAAATGGTTAAAAAAATTAATTAATTTCTTCTTTATACTGAATTAAATTGATTACATAAATTTTGGTGTGAAAATAATTTACTTTGTTTTAATTAAACCCTTTACATCTTACTGTAATACCCATTTAGGATTTTTTTCTCACAGTTCTAAAGTTTCATACTCACTTAGTTACTTATTATATTAATTAATTTTTTTGGGATGTTAATGGTGGGGAAAATATTTAATTACTCACAGGTTTAGTTTACTGTTTCATTTTTTTTCTTTTCTCTTAATTTCTATGTTTTAATTTAATTAGTTTGATTTTCTGTTTCACACTGCTTCTACTTTTGTATATACATTATTGAGGCGCTTCAGAGGTCTCCTTGCCTATAAAAGGGCCTTGAAAGTCCCTTTAGCTGCCATCACTTTACACTATTAAAAAAATTTAAATAACCTTTATTATTATATTTTTATAACACTACAAGTACTACAAAATTATTATAATTAAATTTTTGGTTACTTTAAGTCTATTAGTAATTATAACTGATATTTAAGCAGAGAGTAAAAATATTTACTTGATTATAAACACCCTGCTTAAACCATAAGTCTTGTCCAGTCACCAGTCTTAAATTTGTTGTTGCACTCTTAAAAATTCCTTTTTATTTTTTTTTATATCCTTAATTTCTTTTTTCCCCTTCTTCTCTTTCTTCTAGACAATGGGTCAATAATTGGGAACCCTTCCAAATGATGACAACAATTTTCAACAAACCACTTGACGCATGGACCACCTAGCGGGAAAACATAAATTTTTGCCGTGACCGTGTTATGAACTTGGATTAAACCTTTTAAGTTTATAATATATTGATTTATATATATTTTAAGGTGATTTCTTGATCACTATAGTAAGTAAACCTTTGCATCTATCAACTATATTATTAAATTTTTATTGAAATAACGGTGCCTTGGCTATTTTGCTGAGTTGCTGAGTGTAAGTGATCAACTTTCTTTAAATAAGATTTTTTTCTTAGTTGACCATAATAGAGTTATTCTCTTAGTCCTAGAAGATCATTATTCTCTTAAATAATTATTAAATTAATTTTTTATTGAAATTTTGATATTATTGGCTGAATATAATAGTACCCAGTGCTTAGTCCCAATATTACCAATATATTTTTTGGTATTAATTATTTTTGGTTGAATTCTTAAAACTTTTTTTGGTTGGTCCCAAAATAATTATTGTTTATTTCTTAATAATATAATTTTTAATTACATATTTTTGTATTACATTTTTATTGTTAGTTGATTTATAATTTGAATAAAAATTATATTTTTATTTTTTAAAATAATTTGAATATTTTTTTTATTTTGAAAAATATAAGTTTAAATCATTAATTAAATCCAATTGATTTTTTTTCACAGTTTTCATGTCCAGTAGCTTGGCAAGCAGCATGGATTATCTTTATGTTGATGAAATTGATGTGGATGTTGACAATGAATCTGTAGTTTCTTCAAAATTAACTTACAAAAATTCTTCAGCTGGAAAAAAAACTTCATATTCTTCAGGACATAGAAATGTCAGGAGGAGTGGAAAACCCCCCTCATCATATTACTCTGAAAGAAGTAAAGCCTCATATCAATAAGGAATATCCTCTAAAGGGTATAAGAATAAAAAATATACCTCTGGAGCAACAAATAAACAATCTGTCCAGTCATATAAAAGAACTGAAGGCAGAAAGAATGAAGTACAAGGCAAGAGTAGACACACTCTGGAAACAGATACAAGAGCTCTTAATTCACAAGAAGGTTTGACCTCCTCCTTTATCAACCACTCGGCCTCAACCTCAGCCCCATCAGGCACCCAGCTCTTTAACTCAAAGTCAAAACACCCTACAAGTGGAACAGTGTAAATGGGACTACCTGATGAGTTATTACCAGAAGAATGTACAGCAGCCAGAAGCTCAACACCCTGGACCATCCAGGATACAAACCTACCATCAACCTTTTTAGGCCCATCCTTATCAGGGAGGCAGAAGAAAGAAGGCACAGGGGAAATTTCCTCCCTTTCCATTGTAGGTTATTTTTTTGATAACATGTTGGCATGTATAATAATAAATCTTCCTCCACAGGTAATATTGTTGATAATGGTGAAAGAACTGTTAAACCCATTAAGAGACAACCTCCTGTAACAAGTATCCCTAATGATGTAATTAGTAAATTGTCATTTTATGAGCCTTTACATTTAACTTAAACTTCTTTAATTAATCCTTCTCTTGCAATTAAAATTATTCTGTTTCCCCTGAAGTCTATACCTTTCTTGAGAAAACTTGTAAGGAAATATTAAAAGAAACCCTTGATTTTAATGTTGTAAAAGAAAAAATTTTGAGAGATGTATTAGTGCATGAATATGACAGATTAAATAATTTGCATTTACATTGTAAAGTGAGCTCTTTTGTACAAAATAAAGCTTATTCTAAAATAAAAGAAACTTTCAATATTTTTCTTAGTCAACAAAAACAAATAAGAAGTGATCATAGAGCTATTTCAGATAAAATAATTCATCTGCATAAAACTTTGAGAGAGTTAAAACTCCTTATTGATGAGAATTCTTCATTGAAGAGTGAAAATAAGTCTCTACACTATGAGTTGAAAAAGGTGAAAATTGACTTCCAGCCTCTGAGTAACAAATACTCAGTTCTTGAGGACAGATATGCTTTATCCCTTGAGAAAATTAATAACCAGATGTCTGAAATTCCATGGATAAAAAATCATTTGTCTGACCTACAAGTTGAATTATCAGCCTTAACTGTAAATCATTATGGTGTAGATCAAAATGCTACCCATAAGCTGAATATACATAAAGGAAAAGAGCTTGAACAAAGCAACTCCTTTCTTCCTCCTATTTCAGCCATTAAAAAACCTGAAAATGAGTCTGTGAAGTCTTTTGCAACTAGCAAAAAATATTTTTATGGTCATGAACAGCTGTTTCTATAAATAATGAAATTTCTGAACACCTGTCAAAACTTCAAGAATTATTAATCTTAAAAAATTCTAATCAAAAGATGGACCATCCCAGTAGCCAGAAAAATTGGCCTAAACTGGATCAGTATCCCACCTTTGATGGTGACTCTTCATCTGATTGGAAGCACTTTGTCCAAATAATTGATGATCTAAAAAACTCCTTTAAATTTCCAGATGGATAGATTGTTTCTAAATTAATTTCTATATTTTCCAATATAGCTTTGATGTGGTATGAATCTGTCTTATTGGACAATCAAAGTTATACTTGGAAAGAGTGGAAAATATTAATTGAAAATCAATTTGGTGGTTCAAAATTCAGACTTGCTCAACAGAATTTATATGAGACTGCTAAATATGTGTCCTCCTCTCCTGAAAAACCTATTGTTTTCCTCATGAAAATAACAAAACTTCTTAAAGAAATGAATCCAAAAATGGATTATGAGATTTGGAGAGACAAAATTCTCTATAAATTTTCAAATTCTCTGAGAGATTTGATTGTGGAAAGGACTGAGCATGTTAGAGAAAATTCTTCCTTTATTAATATCTGTAATGATGTTTTACTTAATCATAGATATGAACCAAGGAATTTTCCTTTAAAATCTTATCATGATCAGCAAAAGCCTTCAACAAAACTTCCAGACAAAACTGGTGAACCCTCTGCCCCAGTTACACCAAAGAAATATGCAACAAACACTTGTTTTAATTATAACAAACCTTGGTATAAAGGACATCTTTTTGACAAGAAAATTTATCTTGTTGAACAAACTGAAGAATCTGAAAATACTCAAGTTGATCTTGATAATTCCTCAAGTGACTTTAATAGTAATATTTCTTATGACCATGATTCTTCTCAATAAATACTAGTCTTAGAAAAATATATCCAATATTTAGATAATTGGTCTGAAAATTGTAATGTTGATTTATCATCTGTAGAAAATACTGAAATAATTAAAGATATTACTGACAGTTCAATTTTAATATCACCCTTGAGAGCACCAGTTATCATAAATGGTAAAAATTTTGAGGTTATTTTTGACTCTGGTGCTGGAAAAAGTGTAGTGTCTGAGAAAGCACTAGATTTAGTTGATAAAGATTATCAAAGCAAATTGCTATCTATAACATCTGAAAAATGGAAAGGTTATGGTTCTGTTTTATGTCCCATTGGTAAATACAAAACCACTGTGTTCATTAAATATAATGTTGGGTTTGTCAGAGCTATTTGTGAATTTGTTGTGCTGAAAAGTGATAATTTAAGCAATTGGTTTATTATTGGAAATGATATTTTAACCATGTTTGGAATTAAAGTAGATCCTGAAAGTAATTGTTTTACCTTGGGCATGAATGGGAAAAGAATATTTATAATTTCTTCCTCTAAAAAGCATTCTGCACCCTCATTAAAATCTTGTAATTCATTGATCCAAGGTAAGGGTAGACTAACAGATGAAATGGATGTATTATTTTCTGAAATAGACACACCTTCATTTGGTGTTCAATTAACTAATGATCTATAAGATTCAATAGTTGCTTTGGTTACATCTTTTCCTATGGCTTTTGCTCATGGCTCCCATGTGTTAGGATTGGTTAAAGATGAAATGAAAGTTTTTTTATCCTGTAATTTGAATGAAATACCTCCTAGCATAAAGAAAAAACCTTATCCTTCTTCTCCCACAAAGAGAAAAGAAATTGAAGATTATATTTCAACTTTATTAAGTATGAATATTATTGAAAAAGTGGATGTTACACCTAAATATTGTGTCATCTCTCCAGTTTTGATCTCCTATGAGAAAGATAAAGCTAGACTTTGTGAAGATTATAAAGCATTGAATAACTATACTGTAGATGATATTTACCCTTTACCCAGAATTAGCTCTATACATGCTACCCTGCAAGGTGCAAAATTTATAAGCTGTCTGGATGGCAATAAAGGTTATCATAAAATATCTGTTGAAAAATCCTCCCAAAATTTTTTGCTAATTGCAACTCATATTGAAATTTATAAATATGTTAGGGTGCCCTTTGGCCCTAAGAATTCCCCTTCAGTGTTTCAAAAAGTAATGGATAACACATTTAATCAGGAAATAATTGAAGGATAGTTAATGGTTTATATTGATGATATCATAGTTTTTTCTAAAACTTTTGATGAAAATATCCAACACTTAAGAAGAGTATTCCAGAAAATGGATGAAACCAACATGACTCTATCCTTAAAAAAGTGTAAATTTGGTTTTCAATCCCTGAAAGTCCTAGGTCATGTAGTTTCTGGATTACAAATATGTGTAGACCAAGGTAAAGTTACTGCTTTCCAGATGGTGAAAGCACCAACTTCTGTAAGGGAAATACAAAGTTTTTTGGGAATGTGTGGCTACTACAGAAAACACATTAAAAATTAACAAGTCATAGCCCTACCACTTACCAAATTGACTAGAAAGGATGTGGCTTATATATCGAATGAGGATACTCAAAAAGCTTTTGATACATTAAAGAAATGTTTAATGTCAGATCCAATCCTTTCCCTTCCAGATTTTCATAAGCCCTTCTTCCTCTATACAGATGCAAGTTTTATTGGACTTGGAGCTGCTCTACACCAAAAAAAAATATTAATGATAAAATTTCAGAAGTAGTAATTTGTTATATTTCAAGAACCTTGAGAAAGAGTGAATTGAAGTATGGTTCCACTCAATTAGAGTGCTTAGCAGTTTTATGGGATTTAGAAAAGCTCCATAATTATCTAGATGATCAAAAGTTTGAATTAGTTACTGATTGCAGTGCTGTGAAATCCCTCTTAACTTAAAAACATCAAATAGACATATGTTTAGGTGGCAACTTGCTGTTCAAGAATACAGAGGTAGAATGAATATTATTCACAGGGCTAGAAATTTTCATTCAAATGTAGATATTTTTTCTAGATTACCTCTTTCAAATGATGTATCCAATCCAGCTTATGTACCTGAAGATGATACAATACAAATACATGGTATATATATTGTTGATATGGAAGAAGAACTATTGCAATTAACTCTGGATTCATATTATAAATATTCTAATTTGAATAAATTGGTTAAAATCTTGAATGATCCAAAGAATGCTTCTATTCAAGCATTGATAAAACTCTTCCTACAAAGTACCAAAATTCTTTGCGTAAGGGAAAGTTTTCCATTAAAGATTGTTATATTTATTGCAGGAGAAAACTTACAAATGTCATTGTTATTCCTCCTTCCATGAAAGAAACCATCTTGAAACTTTGTCATGATGACATATTAGCAGGACATTTTGATCTTGAAAAAACCATAATCTGAATTAAAAACACTGCTTGGTGGGCTAATATGTCTGAAGAAACTAAATTATATGTTGAAACTTGTGATTCTTGTCAAAAATATAAAATATTGACAGGTAAAAGAGCAGCATTGTTGCAACATATTGAAGCACCTGATGCTCCTTGGAAATTCATTAATGTGGATTTTGTCACTGGTCTTTCTGTAGCAGGAAAAGATAGTTATAACTCTTGTTGGGTAATAGTGGATAGATTCACCAAAATGTGCATATTTATCTTCACCCACAAAGATGTATCCACAAAAGAATTAGATTTCTTATGGTGGTCTTACATGTTTAATATTGTTGGATTTCTAAAAGCCATTATCTCTGGCAGAGACCCAAAATTTACATCTGAATTTTGGATGTCTTTGATGAATATTTGTGGCTGTGAGTTGAAATTATCTACAGCTCACAATCCTCAAACTGATGGTCTATCTGAAAGAATGATTCAAACTCTCGAAGAGATGATTAGAAGGTATTGTGCCTTTGGATTAGAATATAAAGACAATTACAGATTTCCTCATGACTGGGTCACTCTATTTCCTGGTCTAAAATTTGCTTATAATATCAATGTTCATTCTTTCACTGAGTAAAAGCCTTTTGAGCTTTGGTTAGGTTATGTCCCAAATACTCCTGCTCAAATTCTCAATAATAAATTACATAAGTTGGAACTACACCCTGGTGTAAAGTCTTTTATGCAAATGCAACAGCTATGCAGAAAACATGCTCCAAGCTGTATTGATAAGGCATTTGAATATGAAATGAAAAGATGGGATAAATCCCATAAAGATTACACATTTAACAATGGTGATGAAGTGTCAATATCTACTATCCATTTCAATTTACAAGGTAATAACAAATTAAAATAACCTTTTGTAGGACCATTTTTTGTGAAAAGAATGGTTGGAGATAATGCAGTAGAAGTTGTATTATATTCTCCATATGATAGGAAACATCCTGTTTTCCCCATTTCCTTGCTTAAACCTTATACTACCAACAGTGACTTATTTCCCAAAAGAAGTGGAAGACCTAAGAAAAACCCTCAGGAAGTCACAGAAACTGCAGAAATCAGTAAAATTCTCAAGGATAGAATTATTACTTCTTAAAGAGTTATTGAATATTTATTGAGACATATAAATAAATCATCTGAACATGATGCATGGATACCTGGAAAAGCAATTTCTAATTGTCCTACTCTGTTAAAAAAGTATAGAAAGAAATAATCTTAGCATTTTTTTTATTGTTTTTTTTTGAGTGAGGGAGTGTCATTCAGGCTGTTTCAGGAGCGCAGTAAACTGTTATTATAATTTATTTTAAAAATTTAAGTGAATAACATTATGTATTTTATGTATTTACAATAAAATATTTTATTGAATAATAAAATTATATAAAGTAAAATAATTATTATATTAATTTTTTTATGAAGTAAATTATTTATTACATAAAAATATATTATATTCTATAAAATCATGGCACATTTTTATGTATTTAATATTTATAAATTAATAATTAATTATTTATAAAATTATATTATAAGTGTAATAATAAATTTAACTTATAATGTAATTACAATTTAATTAATTAAATTTATATATTAAATAAAACTTATCATATATCATTATCCATAAATATTGGGCGCTGTTTTGAACCTTATTTGTGTCTGAAAAATATTAAAAAAATTAAAACATTTATTTAATAAGATAGTATTCAAATTCTCACTTTAAATTAGTAATATCATTAAATTAATTATTTGTTTCAATTAATTATTTATTAAATTACTTAAATGGTTAAAACAATTAATTAATTTCTTCTTTATACTGAATTAAATTGATTACATAAATTTTGGTGTGAAAATAATTTTATTTGTTTTAATTAAACCCTTTACATCTTACTGTAATACCTGTTTAGGATTTTTTTTCTCACAGTTCTCATGTTTCATACTCACTTAGTTACTTATTATATTAATTAATTGTTTTGGGATGTTTATGGTGGGAAAAATATTTAATTACTTACAGGTTTAGTTTACTGTTTCATTTTTTTTCTTTCCTCTTGATTTCTATGTTTTAATTTAATTCTTTTGATTTTCTGTTTCACATTACTGCTACTTTTGTATATACATTATTGAGGCTCTTCAGAAGTCTCCTTGCCTATAAAAGGGCCTTGGAAGTCCCCTTTAGTTTCCATCACTTTACACTATTAAACAAATTTAAATAACCTTTATTATTATCTTTTTATAACACTACAAGTACTATGAAATTATTATAATTAAATTTCAGTTGCTTTAAGCCTATTATTAATTATAACTGATATTTAAGAAGAGAGTAAAAATACTTACTTAACTATAAACACACTGTTTAAACCATAAGTCTTGTCCTGTCACCAGTCTCAAATTTGTCGTTGCACTCTTAAAAATTCCCTTTTATTTTTATTTTTTTTATATCCTTAATTTCTCTTATCTCCTTCTTCTCCTTCTTCCTCTTCTCCTTCTTCTAGACAACCAGCCGATGCTTTCTTTCTTTCTTTCTTTATTTTTTTATTTTTTATTTTTTTATTTTTTTTTCTTTCTTTCTTTTTTTTTATTATTTTTTTCTTTCCTTCTTTCTCTCTTTTTTATTTTTTTAATTTTATTTTCTTTCTTTCTTTCTTTTTTCATTTTGATATTTTTATATTTTTATATTTTTATATTTATTTTATTTTATTTTTATTTTATTTTTTATTTCTTTTTTCTTTTATTTTTTCTTTTATTTTTATTTTTTTCTTTTATATTCTTTCTTTCTTTCTTTCTTTTTTTCTTTTTTTCTTTTTTTATTTTTTTTCTTTTACTTTTTTATTTTTTAATTTTTTTATATTTTACTTTTTTTTTCCTTTTTTCCTTTTTTTACTTTTACTTTTACTTTTATTTCTATTTCTTTTTTTGTTTCTTTTTTTTCTCTCTTTTCAATTCTTTACTGTTTTTTTCTATAAAAAAGATTCTTCTGGTTGCAAAATAATTTTTGTACAGTTATTTTTTCAAATGTACTTTTCTTACATTTTTTTTTCTGATCTTATGGCCCTCCCTACATTATTCCCAACTTGTGCCTGGATATCCCCATCAGGGATATCTTACTTTGTGCGTGGTGTTCTGAACTATATGTCATGGTGATGAAAACTTTCACAACTTTTTTCACACACTATTAAAAAATTACAAAAAAACCGTTTAAGTATACATACCTCACCTAAAATATACCCAGCCCAGTCTAGGATATACTTATTGGGTATATTTACCTTTGGGCATTGTGAAATTTAGTCAAATTGCAGTGTGAGTCAAAACACAAATGAGGGATCAATATTAGGGGGTGTCAGGTCTGGCAAATCGGCACTTAACTTAAGTGCAGATTTCAAACCAAATCAGCACTTAAATTTTGAAAAGAAGTCACTTATTTCAAAAATGGGTGTCAGTTCTGACCTCAAATCAGACCTTTTCTTGCTCACCTACTTCTCACCCCACATGCCCCTTGTTAGTTTGTGCTTCATAGATCATGTTCTCACTATTTGTTTTCCAATTGAAACATTGTTATCTGACCAATGGTAAGTTTTTTTTACTTCTTTTTTTCAGTATTTTTTCTTTTTCTCTTTTTCTTCTTGATCATTTAGGTATGTTTTTTGTTTTAATTTTGGTAAATTTTTCCACCTCTCATGCAACCACTCACACCACTTCCACCACCTTCTTGCTCACTACCACTGTCACCACCACCACCTCCTCCTTGCTCACTACCACCACCACCTTCTCACTCACTACCACTGCCACCACCACCACCTCCTCACTCACTACCACCACCACCACCTCGCTCATTACCACTGCCACCTCATTCACTACCACTACCATCACCTCCACCTCCTCACTCACTACCACCACCACCTCCTCACTCACTACCACTACCACCACCACCTCCTCCTTGCTCACTACCACCACCACCTCCTTGCTCACTACCACCACCACCACCACCTCCCTCACTACCACTACTACCACCACCACCACCACCCCGCTCACTACCACTACTACCACCACCACCACCACCTCACTCACTACCACTACTACCACCACCACCACTCACACAGCCATCACCAACTTGCTCACCCCCTCAACCACCTCACCCACCACCACAGCCAGCTTTCTCACCACTACAACCACCTTTCTCACCACCAGATACAGCATCAAGAAAAAGAGAAATGATAACTTCACTATACAACTGTGGAAAAAAGTGCACTAGCCTAATTAGCTATCAAAAAATAATAATAATGTCCTTATAGTTAAGAAAATGGCTGTACATGCTCTAAAATTGTAGCTAGGTGAGAGCAAATGAACTTCAGAAGCTTGAGATACTTCTAAAATCCTTTTTTTTGAATTTGAAATATACTAAAATATTTGAGACATGAGCAAGCAAATTTGGTGACTTGCTCATTAGTGTTTTGTACATAAGGAGCAAGAAATTTCACTCCTTCCTTTTTTTATGCAGTTAGTTTTGGGTGTTTGAGATGTTTGGTTGCTTATAAATCAATCATGAGTGAGGGGAAAGGGGTGTAATGAAGAGAGGGAGTGGAGTGAAAGATGGGAGTGAATTAATGAGCAGAGAGGAGTGAGAGGAAGAGGGGAATTGAAAGGGGAGGGGTGATAGGAGCTGCAAGTGGAGAATGTAACAAAAGGAATGGAGAGGTAGTGGGAGGTGAGGGAGAGGGAGAGTAGTGAGAATTGTGAAACCAGCACTTTTGGTTGAGAAAGTGCGGATTTGAGTGAAATAAGTGACTTATTTCATTTTGAAATCCACCAGTGTTGGGGCTAGTGTGTTTCATAAATCTGCACTTAGATAAGTGCGGATTTGCCAGAACTGACACCCCCTATTAAGTATAAATATTCCTTAGTAAAAGTTGCCCAAACGAGGGTGTGGTCATGCATTTTGGCAACAAACGACACAAGTAATATGCAATTAGTTGTAGAATATTTGAGGCAACGGGGGCAGATGCTCTCAATAATGTGCGAGTCTTTGTCATAAATTCTCATGTATCTGTTTTTTCTTCAAATCTAAACCTTCAAAATATTAATACTGGAGCAACTAGGTCAGCGCATCGGACCAGCTAGTTGCATGCTCAAGTGTGATAAGATAGGGTAAACTTACGCTTCATAAAAGATAACCTGAAGTGCAATAGGAAAAAACGTGGTAATACATTTTTACCTGTGATAGTCATCTAGGCTAAGCTGCATACGGTAATACAACAGAACGAACTATATTAATTTGTGCTGGCCATTGCGCTGAGAAGTGAAGGAAATTCGCGACATCCTCCTCAGTTCTAAAATTCAGAGCAATCAATCAATTTTCAATCTCTTCCGCAGAAAAAGAGCCATCTGAATGGCGACTTGCCCAATTCTATCAATTAAGCCTGTGCGTTTCACAACTTTCTTGAGCGGCAGTTTCCATGGATTTCGGCCTACTTGAAGTGTTACCTCGTACTCAACACAACGTCCGGGTCTTGCGGGGAAATGACCAATAGGAACACCATCGGCATCGGACAATATGGCTGTTCTTACGAAACTTTTCCCGTAATTGGTAACAAAAAGTTGAATTCTATTTGCGTGCCGCCTATCTGCATGACCCGTCGCTCGCCATACAACCTCACTTCTACTAAAAAGTGACCCCTGACTAGATGAAAGCAAAAAACTCAAAGCACTTAGAATAAAATGTATCCAGCAAGCATTACGAAGTAACGCCATTCTTTTCTTCGAAAAACGCTTGGTGTAGAAGCAACTTATACACTAAGTCGGAACAATGAGTGATTCCCAATTTTAAAGAAAAGAGTTGGCTGTTGATGTTGCTTTAATACCCTGAGCCGGAGAAACATTTGAAATAAATTAAAATGTCACGTTAAAGATGAAAGTCCCACAGCAAGAGTCTTTGAAGATAAAAATTTTCAAGTGAAACTTCCGACATTTTTTCATAAAATCATAGTTAAGCAAACTAGTGATGTCAGGAGCATTACTATATCAAGTCGATTTAGAAACTATGAAACAACAATTAATTAGATAAATTAACCTATCAATAGTTCATTCCATAAATTAAAAACTATAAGATGAGATTATGGGAGACTACAAATACCGTTCATATTTGCTGTTTTTGGCTATAATAACTAAAAACGTAGTTTGAGACTACCTCCATGTGGATATTGCAGCCGCCATGGATTTTATTATTTTAAAAACATTTTATAATCCTACCAATTTTAAAGTCTTATAGAGACTCACGAAGGTAAAGTTAGGGACCAGAAGATGAGTTATAAGATGTCGTGACGGAATTATCCAAAACATACAATTTAGTCAGATTCCATGTTTTTCCATACAGACAATTTTTATGGGATGTAAAATTACACAGGATCCAGTAGCAGACCATCATACTCTCAACTTCTCAGGTTTTCCCCATACTTTTCTGGGTTACTTGTTTATCTCTCTTGTTGAAGTAACTGATCATGAAACGCAGGATTCAAGTAGCGGAGGCTTAGAAATTTCAGGGTTAAGCCTCGAGAAAGTATACGATTTCAACCCTGAGTTTTTAACTAAGATTGACTAGATCCTAAAATAATAGGAAAGACATAATAAAATAGTAATTTCTATTCGCCGATAGTCCACAAGAGTAGCAACTTTAAAACATTTTCGGTATGACTAAAGAATTTGTAATAAATATTATTTATGATCTATCTGGAAGCAATAAAAACATGATAACAGTAAATGGTCTTACTTGAAGTAAAGTATGAAGATTTAAATTTGTCAAGGCATGATAAAAGAGTTAGCCTACAAAATAAATCAAAACTAACCCCCTTTTATAGCCATCAAAAGATTATAGTAAAATACATGAATGTGTAAAATATTGTCATAATAGAACTAGCAAAGACAAGATAAAAAGAAAATTGAGAGTGATAAAAGTTTAAATCATGATAAATGCAGAAAAAAAAAGTAATACAACTGTCCATGAAAAGGTTATCATCAAAACACCAATTAGGGGGTGTCGGTTCCGGAAAATCCACACTTAAAAATCTGCACTTATCTAAGTGTGGATTTGCCAAAACACAATACCCCCAACACTGGTGTATTTCAAAAGTGAAATAAGTCACTTACTTCACTCAAATCCACACTTTTTCAACCAAAAGTGCTGGCTTCACGATGAAGTCCCATTTCACTGGTTTGTCAGCATCATCACATTCATACACAGCACTCTGCAACATAACACTTCATAACTCAAAGAATTGTACATCATTTACATTCTTTTTACCATACAAGAGTCATTCCTTTCCTGCTCTCAAATCATGATAAACTAGATCAAGCAACTAGTTTCATAGCTCTTGATCTCCTCTTGGATTCTGATTCTGATCTTGAAGAAGACTTTCCTTGTATATTAAAAATGGCCAGGAAACATTACCATCTTCCCAAAAATCCACAAGTACTTCATACCCTTAAGTATACCATCCACACACTCCTAAACCTATCTGATCCCAGTTTTAGACAGCTATTAGGGGGTATCAAAGTTAGAAATTTGTAATTATTTAAAAGTTATTTCACAACACAGAAAGAAAGCCACAAACTTGAAATTAATTCTCAGTAAAAAGGTGTTTTTGGGGCACAATATGGAATATTTCAAAAAATAATCATGGTTGATTGGGTGGAAAAAAGAGGAATTTTGAAATGGAAGATTTCTAACTTTAATACTCCCTATTCAGGACTTCACAGGCACTTTTGATTAAATAGGTCAAGCTTATACAGAATCACCCCATTTTTCACAAAAATTCTCAAAAACAAAAACATGTTCCTTCAATTAAATTGGCTGTCTCGCTATGTCATTTGGGCTCCAATGGTAATGGAGCTTCCTTAAAATATTTGGAAAATGTCTTCTCTCTAGGATATGGCACAATTAATAGCTATACAAGACAATACATCACTGCTATTCATTTGTTACAATCTCAACTTATTTCTTGGCTGACCAAAAAAAGAGAGACTTGAATAATATCAGTTCATTTGAGGAGAAGGTTCAACAGAATGTATTGGTTTTTTTGATGGTACAGCTATTCAATTGAGTCAGAACCTTGATCAAGGTGGAAAAAATTACGTTGACAGAAAAAAGAGGTAGAATTTTCTTTTCTGCTTTAAAGCGTGCCAACACTTTTTTTCAACAGATATGTTTTAGGCACAAGAATAGGGGGTATCAAAGTTAGAAATTTGTAATTATTTAAAAGGTATTTCACAACACAAAAAGAAAACCACAAATTCAACATTAATTCTCTGTAAAAAGATATTTTGGGGGCACAATTTGGCATATTTTGAAAAATAATCATGGTTGATTTGGTGGAGAAAAGAGGTATTTTGAAATGGAAGATTTCTAACTTTGATATCCCCTAATGTTTCATTACTTGGTCATATTTTTTTAACAAAATGTAATTAAATACCAATAAAATCTGGTACATTGCTGAACTTTTTTTTGTAAACTAAAATGCATTCATGTAAGTGCATATATTCTTTTATGTCTGATGTAAAATTTATATTCCTTTCTATTTTATAAGTCTAACATACAATAATTTACTTTTTTTCCAACTTTTTTTAATAAATTCTCAAGTCAAAAAAATGGCAATACCTCCCCCTGCATTTTATCCTAGTAAGGGGCCCAGATTTCCAAATTTCAATTTCAATTCATAGATTAAAAATAAAAAAGATATCCATGACAAGACACAAAGATAAATTAATTAGAATTCAAGAAAATAAATGTGAATCATGAATAAATTCAAGAAACATTTCACAAATTAATGTAGACATAAAACCAGAGCAGCATAGCTTGATGGTATAAAAGCTCAAGTAAACAAAGTGGATAAATGACTTTTATATGCTAAACTAAAACATTGAAGGAGAAAAATGGCAAACTTTTGTAGAACCTGTACTTTGCTTGTCTACCTAAGCTTTTAGAAGTAAAAAAAATCTTCATCTCTTACCTTTTTCACCCTATTAAAAATATCTTGATTGGTTTGAAAAGAACAACCAAGATGAGTGAAGTCATCACATAATTCCAAACCAGGGGAGCTGGTATTTTTTGAAGATTTTGTCTAAAATGATAAAGAAATTTATCCATTTTTGTTGATTTGAGTAGACATTATTCTATAATATACAGAGAAAAATTGAATATATTAATAAAATATTTATAAAAATAGAATACTCACTTATTATAGTATATTCTGACAATGATAAACCCAAAAAATACAAGCCAAAAAGACACCGAAAGTTTACAAAAATAAATCCAAACATTCTCCAAGAGTGCAAATGAAATCAGTAATTTTTTTTTTTTAGAAATGAAAAATGACTGTTACAAATATTTAAACTATAGTGATATAAGCATTTCAGAAGCCCTATCATCTAATTATGTAATATAAAAGCAAATAAAAGGCTCACCTTTAAAGGACAATATCTCAGCAACCACTGAACCAAAGCTTCAGTAGAATCTTCAGTTAAATGTTCACAAGATTTGAATAAAACTAAGCCTGAATCCAACATTTTTTATCAAAATCAAATAAATATTTGAGAAGTGATAGTGAAAAATAACAAAAACAGAGGTTCAATAAGTCCACCATTATCTAGAGAAGTGTCCTATATATATTGGAGCTTTCATTCATGATAGAAAGAAAGAGATACTAGACAGGCACAAAAAAT
This sequence comes from Hemileia vastatrix, assembly GCA_030280995.1. Classification (NCBI taxonomy): domain Eukaryota; kingdom Fungi; phylum Basidiomycota; class Pucciniomycetes; order Pucciniales; family Zaghouaniaceae; genus Hemileia; species Hemileia vastatrix. The sequence continues at coordinate 25,641,753 of JASXTE010000009.1, read as the reverse complement.
TAAATGAAACTTACCTTTTCAGGCTTATTTCAAGTGCAAAGACATGAATAGCTTGATCAATCAGTTTTCTAGAGGACTTTAATGGTCCAGTATGAATAATTTTGTCTAAATCCAATTAAGTAATAAAATATAATTCAATTTAGTGATCTCACTAATTATAAATGGCATACAGCTTACAATTGGTAAAAAAATAGAACTAATTATTAATAACAATATTTAATAGACTTTAACATCACTAATGAATATGTATTGTATTGGTTTGGTTATATATTTTTAAGGTGATGTAAAAGAATGTAGAATATAATCCTAAAACCTTCTCATTTTATACACATGGATTCCCCAATGTTCCCCCTTGATTTAAAAATCTTTTACATGGCCAATGACAACCCAAACTAGCAGTTACACATTCCAAACCCAAGGATCAACCAATAACAAAAGAAAGAATCATATCACATTCCATAATACATAAATAACAGGTGTTAATCCATCAAAATAGAGTAATAGCCAAAATGAGAGTATATGCATGTAATTCTAAAAATAAAAGACTATATAAGGAAAGAAAGGACCTAAATATAATTTCTAATTAAGGGGGACTAACAGTAGAAATGAAGGTCCTAATTATTACAAATTTATACATGAAATCCCCATCTAAAAATGGCCAATATAGCCTGAGAAACCCAAAATAAGACATGAAATGTGGGGTGGCTGAATGCAGAATCATGGAAGGCACTTGAACAGGTAAATCCTTGACTAAATAGGCAATTTTAAGCATGGTAGTGAGTTCTGGGTTCCAATCTTGAGGTTATTAATGAAATTGGTCCATATAATGAAGTCAGTGCACTTATATTTAAATTAGGACACCAAATAACTTCCTCTTGCTTATTTTAGCCTTTTTACTCATATGGAGCATTTAGTGTGGGGAAATCATCATGTGAAATTATTAAATTTGTTAATAATGAAGCTATGCATGTAGGATAAATGCTGGAATAATGAGGCCAGTACACAGAAGCCATTTTTAGCATAAAAAACATCAATTTTTAAAAGTGTTATTTTTGCACATCTAAGTAGCCAAGTCATTAGTTCTAAATAAGAAAAATTGACATTTCAAAGAGAAATTTTAATATTTTAAAATTTATAGCACATATGTTCAACTTTTAAGTGATTTAAAGTGCATTTATTCATTATTTCACTATAATAATGAAAATAACAGCTTTAAGTCCACTCAAAAATTATATAACCTTATGTCTAAGGCTCTTAAGAGTAACTTAACATATTCAACCCTAATATTAAGTAAATAAGACCTATAAAAATGGATATATGCATGTCTTTAAAGCATTATAATGGCATATATTGTATTAACTGACTTATTTCACTTATGTATACATATTGTATACTTTCACTTATTGTGCCCATGCTTAATACATGTGTCTAGCATAATTTACATAAATTTTTTACTCATTCCTGGTGATAATTAGTCTGGCATACCTTGATGGAAAGGTAGGAAAAAATTGAAGTGGAAAGAGAATTTGAAATTTGGGTAAATTGAATATGGAGAAAGTAAAATTTTTAAAGAATCACCACACAATTTTTTTTTTGTGGAAGACTTGCTACCAAGTCCACAACTTGAAGTCAGATGAAACTCAGATGGAACTCTTAATGAAATCTACTTAGACCTCAGCTTGCACTATTGTAAAGACCTAGCTGAATATTCTCTAGTAAAATAATCAAAGTGAAATGAACTCATTTAAAATGTTGAATGAACAGAGTTTCAGAAATCATTCAAAAAACTGTACACCTTACGCACATATTTGTGACTCAGTATTTTAAATTATACTTCAGGATGTGGCTTAAAACTCATTTGAAATTTTTAATTTTCAAGTGATTATTGTACTATTATTTAATACTTATTTAAAATAGATTGAATCATATTTTAAACCATAGCTAACTATTAAATATTGTTGAAATTTTTTAAATAGAAATTTCCAAATTATGCATTTCAAAAACAAGTATAAATTGATGTTTTTTTTGATTTACTATATGATATTTTGCAATAATGTAACATTATTTTGATTCAAGAAAATTGAATTTGAATATTTACTGGAAAATTGGTATTCATTATGTAAATATATATTAATAATTAATATATATAGTAGGTGGTTTCAGTTGTGGAAAATACACACTTACAAATCTGCACTTAAATTTGACCAAATTCCCAACACTGGTGTATTTCAAAATTAAATAAGTCACTTATTTCACTCAAATCTGCAATTTCTCAACAAAAAGTTCTGATTTCACCATAACATCTCATTTCAATGATTTTTCAGAATCTAACCTATTCATACACAGAACACCACAGAATAACACTTCATAACTCAAAAAATCTTACATCATTTACATTTTTACACCATATAAATGCCATGCCATCCTTGCTCTCAAATCATGATAAGCTACATCAAGCAATGAATTTCATAGCTCTTGATCTCCTCTTTGACTCTGATTGAGATTCTGATTCTGATCTTGAAGAAGATTTTCTTTTTTTATCAAAAGTGGCCAGAAAAATGTGACCTTCCTCCAGGAAAGCCTCAAGTACTTCATACCCACAAGGGAATCATCCAAACATTTCTTAACCTATCTGTACCCAGTTTTAGACAGTTTTTTAGGACTTCTAAGGAATTTTTCTTAAGAATGGTTATTTTTTTGCATATTGACTTTGATTTTGAATTTTCTGTTATAGTCTCTTTTTTTCAAGTCTCTTTGTTTTCCTTCATCAACTCAACATGAAATTTCATATTTTCTGCCATTGCATAATTTTTCAGTCATTCTTTTTTTTTCTTTCATCACTCATATCCATTTCCTCCTCTCCTCTTTCATCAATAAAATAATTTGAAGTAAATTTCTTTCTCAACTAATCTCTCCAGATAAGTCATTTTTTCATTTTTAGTTATGTATTTTCTAATTATAATTTTTTTTGTTTTTTTTCTGTTTTTTTTTCTCTTTTTATCTAATTTTTTTCAGTAAGTGTTTATTTTTAGATTTTAAAGGTAAAAAAAACCTTGTTCCTCATCTCCCTCTTTTCTTTATTTTTTAGCTCCATCATCCTACTCTTCATCACTGATTGGCATGGTTATTATTCCCCCTTTCCCCTATTTCACCTTTTTTTGATTCCATGTCATTGAAACAAATACATTGCACATTATTTATGTATTTCACTTTCTTAATATTCAATTTCCCCCAAATTACAAATTCACTTTTCTCACTCTATTTTTCCTACATTTCAATAAAGGTAATTTTCATCTCACTTTTTTTATGTCTATATGATATCTCTTTTTTTCAATGATAATTTCATACTTAAATATATGTAGGACTCATATCTGGATAACAGTGGACATTTCCAACTCCTCATTTTGTCAATTTCATTATCACTTTTCAAGTTTTTGAAAAATTTTAAAAATCAGAGTTGAAATTAGAATTAAATTTATTTGAATCTGATTTCCTATTAACTGAATATTCTCATGTAGACTATCATTAATATTCCAAAAACAGATGTGAATTTGGTTCTGTGGTTGCTGAGATATTGAGTATTAAAGTTGAGCCTTTTTTTCCCAATATGACTTTTTTCTTTCATGTTTTGATATAGAAATTTAGGGTTAGGTTAATTTAAATCTCATTTCATTTAAATTAAAATTCTCTTAAATCCTATCCTTCCATTCCCACAAAAAGGTTAGAATTTGGTTCAGTGGTAGCAGGATTTTGACCTTTAAAGTTGAGACTTTTTTTCTAATTTCACTTGACTAATTTTATTTTTTTGTATTGCATAATTAGAGAATAAGGCTTCTGAAACTCTTATCTGATGATTATCTAGGCTTATATCTCTATCTTGTTGGAGTTTACATCATCAATTTTCACATTATTGTGCGATTTTGAAAATCAGAGTCAAAATTAGGGTTAGGTTTATGCAAACCTTTTTTTCTTTTAGATGAAGATTCTTCTGAAGCCTATCTTTTGTTTCCCATAAATGGATTTGAGTTTGGTTCAGTGTTTGCTGAGATGTTTACCTTTAAAGTTGAGCCTAAGAAAAGATATTAAGAGGTTGAAAACATAAAAAAAGAAGGAAAAAACATTCCTGGCTAAAACTTTGCAATAAAAATTTTCAAATATCAGTTAAGGGGTGTGCGCCAAGTATTTATGAGAGGATTCAGGTCTGGGTGTCACATGTGACAGGGACGGGGTGGGAAAAGAAGTGATGATGTGGCCAACATGTGGTTGTGAAAAAAAATTGGAAAAAAAGTGCTGATTTGAGGTCACAACTGACACCCATTTTTGGAATGAGCAAATTTTTTTCAAAATTTAAGTGCTGATTTAGACTGAAATCTGCACTTAAGTTAAGTGCATATTTGAAAGAACTGACACCCCCTAATGAAAATGTTATTAACAATTCATCAAAAAATAAATATGCATAATAAAAATTATATTGAATATTCATATTAAAATCCATATTGATTAGGCTTATGCAAAATTCATATTGCATATTCATATGCAATATCAAAATGAATAAGCATACACAAAATTATATTCCATATTAATATTCACATTCATATTGAATAAAATATTAAAATTTTTATTCAGTATAAATTTATTTTATGTTATATTGGGGGTATCAACATTAGCCAATCTTCAATTTAATTAATTGTGGATAAAAATCATTAAAACCTAATAATCTTTCACAATTAATTTTTAAAATAATTGGGTTATTAAACATTTTATGTGTCAATGTTTACCTCTTATCTGAAATTTTTATCCTCAATTTTTCATAGCCACATCTTGGACAATTTTCCGGATGTGCCAGCCTTCCTAAATTTCTGCACACTCTCATTCATTCAGATGCCTCCCCATCTCATCTGCTCATTTCTGCTCCTTTTCACCATCAAATAACTTAGCATGCCATAGAATCACATACCTTCTCAAAGGCAGCCTTCTCCCACTTGTTCTCTAAATCCAACTACTCCCTCTTTCTCCCAATCATCTAAGAAATCAAAGACATATCAACTAAGAAATGATGAAAACCTCATACTTGTCAACTTTCTAAAAACAAAAACTAATTATGATTCTTGTTTTGGTACTAAGAATTCAATTAAAGTATGATACCCCCCCGCAAAAAAGTCAATGGCTATCTTCTAATGGCCAAAGAGTTAAGAAATAAAACAAAAAGAAGGATTGATCTTTCTCCAAAACAGATGTATGAATGCTTCAAGAACCATCAAGCCAAAATCTTTCACCTAAAACTGGTTTTTGGTATTACTGATATTGATGCCAGTAAGGATGTTGATTATATAGATTATAAATTTAATTCTTAATGCCCTTAATATAAAGAGATGGATTCTATTTTTTGGAGAGCAAGCTGATTTTAATCCACAAAAAAAATTTGGATGGAGAAGATCCTATCTCCAAACGTAATTTTTGAGTGAAATCCATTTGAAACCTCTTACCCCACCCAAAACTCCCCTCTTTATAATAAAACCAGTAAAGATATCCTTTCTATAGATTTTTAAGGTTATTTAAAACAACCCATTCTAACTACAGTGATTTATTTCTTTTTTATTTACTTCTCCTTTTATAATTTATAAAAATACTGATGAAAAAACCCACAAGCCATATTCAAGAAACTCTGAAGCTAGCAAAAATGATGATGATGACAACAATATACTAAATTACTCCAAAAAAATCAGAGACCTTTGAATACTATAATTTTCAGCAGTAAAAGAAAAGGAAGAGATAATTCTTCTCAAACCCCTATTTATTCTATAGAAGATTTTTCAGAGAAATTTGATGCTGGTACTTGATAGAATACCTCTAAATAATTTAGTATACTTATGTTTTATTTTTGGTTAATACTTCTTAGCCCTCGAGGTAAAGTTGAAGTTGCATGAGAGACTCTTAAGCTTCAAAAGTAACAGTTTAAACATTCTTTATGGAGTGATGTTAGGGAACAATAATTTGAGGAGAGGATATATGAGCTCCTTTCACAGAGGGATGATAGGGAAAAATATTTGGAGGATAATAAATTTTAGCTAATTCTAAGTATTAAAAAAAAAGAAATAGGAGAAAGATCTTGAGAAAAATTTACTATTGGATCAAATGAAACTCAATTATAAACTTGAAGATGATTCTGAAAAAATGTTTTCATTATAGAATGTGTTAAATCTAATAAATCTTTTGAGAAAGTTGAATGCTTAATGAAAATTTTTGATTGATTACTAGTTTTCTTTTTTTATTTCCCGCTTCATTATGCTTATAATTTCTTTAACATGGTAGTATTTCATAACATACTGTATTCTTTTGATCTATTCATCATCAGTTGAATATCATATCAAGAAGCTTAACATTTCATTTTTAAATGGTCCCAATGGCAAAATTTGATTCACTATTTTTTAGTTCTTTGTGTTTTCAAATCAAATTTTTCAACTTTACCACTTACGTCAAAAAATTTGCATTTCTAAAGACATCTAAGTAAATAAAATTCTATATCTATTTTTAAAAATTTGGTAATACCTTCAACTGAATTTTATTAAATTAAAGGGTGGGTATCACCAAAAATTTTTCAAGTTATCAATTTGGCAAGTCATATTTGAAAATTTGGCAATGACCTCCCCCCAATTTATTGAATAAGGGGTGCAAGTCACCAAAATTTAATATAATTACATAAATTATTAAATGAATAACCAATAAATGTCAATTTTTAGGATTTTAAAGTTATGAAATTTCCTCAGGCCAAAGTGTATATCAAGTCTAGAAACAGAAGATTGGGACTTTCCACAAGTATATGCTAGAGGAACCCTATGGAAAAAATTTAATTTTATCATGATTATAATTTGTACAAAAAAAGGTTTTGGAACATTAAATTAGTTTAGTAAATTTAAATATAAGATTTATTTATACAAAATTTATGGAAGAATATTAAATATTTGATGACTCTACAAATACCCTTAATTTTTTGGTCTAACTAAAGTTTTTTTAAATTTATTACTTTTACCTTCTTTTTTTACCTTATTGATTTCTTGGACTAAATTTTCACTTATCTAAAATGAGAACCCAAAATGTGTGAATTCTTGACAAGATTTCAAAACTGGAGGTGATTTTGCCATATGGTGATCATACTGAGAAGATTTCTAAACAGATTTGATAATACCATTTCTTAAACTGAAATTTATCACACACTTATGATCCATAAAATATAAGCCTTGAGCTTTTATTTTAGCAGGTGAAGGAATAGGTTTGCTAGTAATAGGATTGGTATAAGAGAATAGCCCCAAAATAAGATAATTTGCATCATTAAAATCATTCTGAATCTTTTTATAAAATCTTGAATGAGTGATTATAAAATTGGAAAAAAATAGATATTTATTTTCGAGTTGTTAACACTCTGAATCACACCAATTTGGTATTCCTACTTTAGTAGCAAGGTCATTTTTTTTATTAAATTTTATTGAAGAGATTTTTAAAGCAAAGAATTAAAAGAAGGTAAGGTGTCCCTCTTTCAAAACTAAATATCTTTTTTGGCTTTAGATAAATTGTAGACAATCCTATAGTACTAGCTATAGGCCTTGACCAAGGGAGTTGGAGAGAACCCAGATAGAAAGTCCCCTGTCCCTTTAGAAAAATAAAGTGAGATTTACCTGCTACAGTAAATTGATTCCTGTTTTCTGAAGCTCCTTTTCTAACACACTTGACTGCCTGATCAGCCAAGAAAGTAGTCTCCAGACAGACTACCAAACCAAAGAATTGAAATGTAGACCAATTTCCACACCAGAGAAAGCAATGATACTTGATGTAGGTTGCAAATCAACACCAGAGACAGCAATAATACTTGATATAGCTTGCAATACTACACCAGAGAAACCAGTTGCCAAGTTAAGTTAAATAAAGAACTCACCTTGCAACAAACACAGCCAATTGTGGCCAAAAAACAGTAAAAACTGAGTGAAGAACAATGATATCACCTCCTGATAATTGTATGATAATTAAAGTTGCCCCAAACTGTCTTCCTCACTATTTAGACACAGACCACTATCTAAAAGCCCATGCACACCACCGAATTCGGCGTTCTTGAGTGCCAAATTGCATAAAACCCCTCTAGAAATGCTTCCCAGCCTTCTAGGACCAAATCAACAGGCGCCTGTCCCTCACTGGGATTCAAAAATGAACCATCAGTGAACTTGAACACCCTGCCATCAAACTCCACCTTTCCCTCTGACACATCCCTGTTCAGAGCCCAACAATCATTGGACTTGTTCCCCCTCCTGCTGCAATAAGAGCAGACCCAAGGATCACTCCTACCAGACCTACTATCAAAATCTCTAGGCTGAGAAGGAGCCTTATTGGCCTTCTTAGCCTGCTGAACAAAAATATATAGCTGTTTTGTTAGATATACCAAATGCGTCACCACTGGGTCCCTCTACTGTTTGGGAACCTTCACCATATTCTTCTCTTCCTTCTTCACTCTATTCTCCTCTTCAGCCGAAGCCTCACTGACTTTGCTGACATATTTGGCACACCCCTCCTGATAATTGTCCACAGCCAATAACTTCAAATGGGCCTCCACAGCCTCCTTCAACTTGTTCAAGGCAGGCAACTTCTGATCCCCATTGGATAGAGTCTACATCAAATCATTCCTTGACAGCTCCAACACATCCATCCTGACATCTCTAGCCAAGGCAGACCAAAAAACATCCTTGGAAGCATTTTCATGTGTTAGCTCCTCCATTTCCACCAAATATTCCACCACAGGATCAAACTGTAGCAGAAACTTCCTGTAACTGTTCAAGTTACCAAAACCACCATAAGACTGCCATTCACTGACAACCTTGTTCAGATTTACCATAGTGAACCTGACATCCCATCTATCTACCATCTCCTTACACAAAAACTTCCAGTCCCTCTTCTTGTAGCCAGACATGGCCACAACCTCCTTCTCCACTGCCCTATCACCAATGAAGAAATTAATCTGCTTCACCATGTAAAGGTAAGAAGCACCATACACACCAGCAGAAGTTTCATACTTCTCCAGAAACCACTTCAAATCTTCACCATTAAACTTGGTACCATCCAAAGTTTTAATCCTAACACACTCCCTAACCATCATAGAAGGAGGACCCTTCCCCCCACTGACAGTCACCACAGGAATAGAAGACCCAGAAACCATTCAAAGACAACAGAGATTCCAAAGAACTAACAGGCTCTACCCCACATTGGGTGCCAGAAATGTAGACAATCCTATAGTACTAGCTATAGGCCTTGACCAAGGGAGTTGGAGAAAAACCAGATAGAAAATCACCTGTCCCTTTAGAAAAATAAAGTGAGACTTACCTGCTACAGTAAATTGGTTCCTGTTTGCTGAAGCTCCTTTTCTAACACACTTGACTGCCTGATCAGCCAAGAAATTAGTCTCCAGACAGACTACCAAACCAAAGAACTGAAATGTAGACCAATTTCCACACCAGAGAAAGCAATGATACTTGATGTAGGTTGCAAATCCACACTAAAGACAGCAATAATACTTGATATAGCTTGCAAGACTACACCAGAGAAACCAGTTGCCAAGTTAAGTTAAATGAAGAACTCACCTTGCAACAAACACAGCCAATTGTGGCCAAAAAACAGTGAAAACTGAGTGAGGAACAATGATATCACCTCCGGATAATTTTATGATAATTAAAGTTGCCCCAAATTGTCTTCCTCACTATTTAGACACAGACGACTATCTAAAAGCCCATGTACACCAACTAATTTGGCGTTATTGAGTTCCAAATTGCAGAAAATCCTCTAGAAACGCTTCCCAGCCTTCTAGCACTGAGGCGGCTGGACCACCCTGAAGCCAGAAAACCACCAAGAACCCCCAAACATACCCAAAATACTTAGAAAAATATACTATGACTACTAAAACCTTTAAAACACATAATTAGGCTATAACAACTATGTGAAATAAAATGTAGAGAAAAATTAGCTCATTCTAATGGTACTAAGCACTTAACCCTAAGACTTAAGGTTAGCCCGTGAAACACGAAAAACAAAATTAAACAGCTATCTTTTAAAATGAAAAATGAGAAATATTCCCTTTAATACTTAAAATCTGAAAAATGTCATCAATACATAAAATATAGAAAATATCCGGGGCTATCCAATAGTAGTATTCACATCCCTTCAGTCCCAATATTTGCTGAATAAATCCAGAAAAACACCCAATTATTAAAAAATGCCATCTAAGACATATCAAAACAACACAAAATAGACCAACAAAGGGCCCTTCCAATGTTGGAAGACCACAACATTTTTGAGTAAAAAATAAATGCCTATAGAGTTAGAATGAGTAATTTTTTTAATCATCAAAAAAACTTATCCACTTACCAGGAGAATATCTTTTAATAAAACTTTGTCTCCATCTAAAACCAACCATGATACCACCAAACATCTTCTTATTTTTAATAAGTAACAAACCAAGGCCATTCAATATAGTGTAATGATGAGATTGGACAGCTGATTAAAAATTTCACCTTTTAACCAAAAAAAAGAATAATTTTTATAAGTAAATTGCTACTTTTATTTTAACTTTATCACCCCCTAAATGAGTTAGATATTCAATATCTTTAGGCAACTTTATTGGATAATTTTTTTTTTCAACTTTAGTTTTACAATACTTGATGTTTGATATTTGGCCAAATAAATTATACAAGTGTATTTTCTTTTTTAAATTTCTTTTATTTTGATAAGATTGATCATCTTAATTTTTTTTTGAATATCAAGATTAAGATTGAAATGATGTAGATAAAGAAGTAGATGATAATCAAGAAAAAGATGAAAATAGAGGTTTAAGGCTTGAATCAGAAGAAACAGGCATTTTTTTTTTCTAAAAATTTTTTTTAAAAGTAAAAAAAAAGACAAAAAAATATTTAATAATTAAAAAACCTCACATAATTAAAAAAATGACCTCTACAATTTTCCACCAAAAAGTTTTTCTAACTTTAATTGAAAGTACAGATTTTTCTTCTGAAATTCTGAAAAAAAAACATATAAAAATTAATGAATAATAAATAGCTGAATGGCTGGTTGTTTTTAAAAAGTGAGAAGTGGGGGTGATAGGGTGGGTGGTACATAAATGGGGGTGGCAGGGTACATCTGTTCATTTTTGTTTTTTGCCTTAGGGGGGAAGGGGTAGCTTTTTAGATATAGGGTGGGTGGAGATATGTGGTGGTATGTTGTGGTAGGCATATGGTTAGCTATCCAGATAGCTTCAATTTCTAACTGGTTATTTAAGAGGGAGTGGGAAGTGGTATTGGGTTATCCAAGAAGTAAGCTTCCTACCTGGCTGGTTGTTTAAGTGGGATTTTGTATTTGTGTAGTTAGCCAGCCAGAAAGCCAGATTTTCTGAATTTCTGGTCATTTAAGAGGGGTTATGTGGTGGTAATGAGTTATTAAGGAAGGAAACTTTCTTCCTGGCTGGTCATCTAATTAGGGTAGTGATGGAAAGGGGCTGGGGTTACTTGTTAACACACAATTGTTAGCAATTTTTTGCTAACTAATTGAATATTTAATGATTGATCACAAACTTCTTAATTCATTGAGGAATAAATAATTTATTGGAAAATTGTTCAATATTGTTTAGTAACTGGTTGATTTTTCAACAAGGAAGTGTTGAAAATTGTTCATTAATGAGCCTTAACAGGGGGGGTGGACCAAAGGAGAGTAATGGATAAGAAGCTAGGGGGGTGTTAAGGATGCCAAGGAGAGAGGAATGGGGGGTGTTGAGAAAATCAAGAGGGGTGGAAAAGGGGTTAAAAAAGGGGACAAGGAGGAGGAAAGGGGGTAGTGAGGATGGCAAGGAGGGGGAAAAGGGGGGAGTGACCTTTCCAAGGAGGCAGAAAGGGGTATATGACAACATCATGGAGGGATAAAGAGTAGGATGAAGGAGAGAAAAAAGAAAGAAAAGAGGGAAAGAAAAAAGTTTAATTTTACCTTGAAAACAGAAAAGAAATTAGATACAATAAGTGAAAAAAGAAAAAAAAACAAAAAAAACAAAAAAATAATTAGCAAACATAAAATTAAAATGGAAATTAAAGACTTAAATAACAAGATAAATTGGGAAACCAATTGAATTAAAATTATATGAGGGATGCAAGAGGAGAGGAGCAAATGGATATAAGTGATGAAAGAAAAAAAAAGGACTGAAAAATTCTGCAATTTCATGTTGATTTAATGGTGGAAAACAAAGTGAATTTAACAGCACATTTGAAACCAAAGTTGAAATGCAAACAAAACAACCATTTGAGGTGAATTAAACACAAAAATTTATCACTTTTATATTATTAAATAATTTTAAGGGTTGTGTTGAGTCATTTTGGATAGTTATTATTATAATGATGGAGTGTATCCCCATGGAAAGTAAGTTTTATGAATCTAGGAGAGGGAATTATGGTGAAGTTTCAGAATCCTCCTCTTCATAAAGATCATGCTACTCATCCTTCAAATCAGATAGTATATTATGGAGTATTATGCAGGTAATTATCCAATAATTTTCTTTTTTGATATCCATTTTTTTTTGAAATTGGATTCTAAGCTACTTGAGACTAGAAATTCTTCCCTTAAAATATCAATAGCATGTTCAATTTTTACTTTTGATTGTGTAAGGTAATAATTAAAGGCTTTTTTGGGTAATTTTAAAAGTTGCACCTTAGAAAGAAGGTATAATTTACTTTACACTTGCATATTCTGAGTCTTTAAGGAAGTACTGGGATTGATCAAAGTATGAGTCAGGATTTTGAGAAATACTTCTTATTTGGAACATGGAAGAGTCATGACATGTTCCAGGGAAGCAACTATGAAAACCAATAAATTTTTTTTTGACATCACACGCAAGTTGAAAAGAAATAGGGTATCTAGATACAAGATAAAAAGTTAGTATATGAAAAATGAGGAATTAGAGAACAGATTGATAAAGCCTTTTTTCCCAAAAAAAATAGTTGTTTTCAGAATGAGCAGGCTTTTAACTCAATAGTATAGTTGTACCTTCAACAAAACCAACACAGACAGGGAAACATTCAGCTTACATTACATGAGAGGATTCAAGTTGCTGTTGAGGAGTAGGCTAAGCAAGTATTAAAGACCTGACAGAAAGATTGAAAATCATGCAGCACTTTGTATAAAGTACCACAGTACCATATCCTATGGTAAAGAGATCTTTCAAACGTCTTATAGCATCAAAATTTTGGTTTGATTCAATTAAACAGAGTGCAGAAGCAGGTTGAATAGCAGGATCATGCTGCTTATTATGAGAGTTTTCATAAAAGATAGTCTCAGCCTGGATTTTACAAGGAATGAGAATGAACTACTTAAAATTTGTGATAAAAATGTGTAGCACACATGAGAAGGGTAAAAATATATATATATATAAGTGAGATCAATGATTAAACACAATATATGCCATTATAATACCATATATACAAGCATATATCCTCATTTTATAAGTCTTATGTACTTAATATTAAGCTGGAATATCAGGGTAATATTAAGAGCCTTAAAAATAAGGCTACATAATTTTTAAGTAGACTTGAAGCTGTTGTTTTTCATTTTTTATGGAAAAAACAAGAATCACACTTTAAATAAAAAAAATGTTGAATATGTGTGCTATAAATTTAATAATATTAAAAATGCATCTTGAAAGATCAATTTATCTTAATTAGGAATATTGATTTGGCAACTCAAATGCATAAAAATAACACTTTTCAAATTTGGTGTTTTTTATGCCAGAAATGGCTTCTGTGTACTGGCCACATACTGCCTGCATTTTTCCCACGTGAATAGCTTCATTTTTAGAAAATATAAAATTTTCACACAATAATTACCCAAAATTGTATTCCCACTATGGGAAAACATGCTAAAATAGGCAACAGGCGCTTATTTAGTGTCCTAATTTAATTATAAGTGCATTGACCTCATTATATGCACTAATTTCCTTAACAACCTCACAATTGGTGCCTTTAATTCACTACCACACTTAAATTTTCCTAAATTAGTCAAGGATTTACCCATGCAAGGGCCTTCCAAGAACTGAATTCAGTTACCCCACATCTCACATCCTTTTTTGGGTTTCTCAGTGGTTTCTCAGTCAATATTGGTCATAATTGTATGAGAATTTCACATTGTTATTTAGAATAATTAGACCCTTCATTTCTACCGTTAGTCCCCCCTAATATATTGTAATATTTAGTGTTATTCATTCTTAATTAAATCTTTTATTTTACAGTATACACGCATATATTCTCTTTTTTTTCTTATTCTTTTCTTTTGATGTAATATCCCTATTACTCCAGGATTTTGGCAGGTGATATCATTCTAATTGTTTTATTGGTAATTCCTCATATTAATGGAAAAGCGTATTAGCTAGAATGAGGACTCATTGGGCATTTATAAACTGGTAAATAAGGGGGAAACAATAGAGAATTATTGGGTATAAAAGGGGGGTTTTTGGTCTTATTTTCTACATTATTTATCATTACAATTAAAAAATAAAACCATTATAGTTACAATAAATTTAATTTGTACTTTTTAAGTCTTTTACTACTGTTTGAATTATGTTCTTTATTTTTCAACTAACTATAAGATTGTAACCCATTAATAATTAGTGAGATGAAAATTACTGAGACCCTTATATTGAGTTATATATCAATACTTATTGGATTTTTACTACAGTATTCTTATAGGACCATTAAATTTTTCTAGACAACTGAATAATCAAGCTATTCACATCTCTGTTCTTTAAATCAGCCTGATAGATAGTGTGATAAGAGATGAGTTGATAAAGTTTGATAAAGCAATCAGGAGAAGTTCAAAATAGTTGTGTGAAGTATAAAGGGCTAGTTTTGAGATTTAAGTGGAGACTTTATCTGGGATCATGAAAAAGATTAAGCCCCCTTTGGTTTATGTAATGCTGTGGAAAGACTCTTACATTTGCCTTGCTGTAAGAAGAATTTAGAGAGTTAGATAAACAGATGAAAACCCTGTCCCTTTAAGTAAAATATGGAGTTCAAAATTAAATAATCTAATAGTATAATTGATATTAAAATACCATTTGACAAGTTGAAAGTAATGGTTTTGAGATGTAAAATTGGTGTTCTTTATTTTAGGTGAAGGAAATACAACAATAAATTGTACTTAGAAAATTTATTTAAATGATTAAATTCTAATGTTTCTATATGAAAGCTTTTATTTTTATTATCAGATGTTATAAATGAGTCCCTGAAGTTGAGAACTTTACAATGATACCCTATAAGTATAAATTTATGAGTTATATAAAAAGTGTTATTTTATATGGGAATTAAAATTTATGAAATGTTATGTAGATGTGATGTTGGTGTTTTGTTATTATGTGTCATTGATTTTTGATAGATTGTTAGATGTCCCTACTAATTTTGAGGCTACAGCCTTTATATGCATAGTTAAGTCACATGCCCAACTTTTACTGCAGGAGCTTGTCCAGACTTCCAGTATCGGTGGGTCATCTAGAAGATGAAGGAAAGGAGGGATAAAAGAGGAAATAGAAGGGGAAAATAAAGAAGAGTATTGTAATAATAAATGAGAGATGGAATTTAATTGAGTTTATGGAGAGTAATACAACAACACTTTATGAGTAATGACACTACAGTAGATTTAAATGATATCTAATATTATTAATAAGTTATATCTCAATGTGTGGAAATCAATTATTATAATTAATAGACTTATAGAAACCTTGAAATTATATAAGATTTATATTAGAACTGTAAGACTAATAAAAAATTATAATAATTTGTATGATATTTAAAAATAGAATAAATTATGAGTGTAATAAGTGATAGATAATAAAGAGGAATTAAAGGACCCTTTTATGGGCAAGGATACATTCTGAGGCGCTTCCAATGTATATAAAAAAATTATAGTATGTGAAACAAAAAGACCAAAAGAACTTAATTAAAACATACACGTTGAGGGAAAAATGAAACAACAAATTAAAACTATGAATAAGTTAATAACTCTCCCATATTAAAGCTCCAAACAAGTAATTAATCTAATGAATAACTAAATAAGTATGAGGCCAAAAGAATTGTTAGAAAAAATATCCTAAAAAAGTATTATAATAAGATGTAAAGGTTTTAATTTAAAACAACTAGAATTATTTTCACGCAAAAATTTATATAATCAATTTAGTTCAATTATAAAGAGAAATTAATTAATTGTTTTAACTACTTTCAGCAATTAATTTAATTGAAACAACTAATTAATTTCATTGTAACTTATTTAAAGTGAGAATTTAATATTAATATATTAAATATGTATTATAAATTATTTACTAATTATATTGACACAATTAAGGGTCAAAAAAGCGCCAAATATTTATGGATAAAATTATATGATGAGCTGGATTTAACATCTAAGTTATATTAAATTAATTTTAATTCTATTATAAGTTATATATAATTAAGCTTATATAAGTATAATTAATTTAATTAGTTTTTTTGAAATATTAAATACATAGATATGCGCCATGTTTTTATAGAATATAATATTTATTTATGTAACAAAACTTATTTAATAATAAAATTAAATATAGTAACTATTTTATTTATTCATAAAATATTTATAATTTTATTATTTAATAAAATTGTTTATTGTGACTATATATTGTTATTCCCTTACATGATTTCAGTAATTTATTATATAAATTACTGGGCTCCTGAGATAGCCTGGCTGACACTCCCTCACTCTAAAAAAACAATAAAAAAATGCTAAGATTTTTTCCTTCTATACTTTTTTAACAGAGTAGGAAGATTTGAAATTTTATTTCCAGGTATCCATGCATCATGTTCAGATGACTTGTTTTTATATCTCAATAAATACTCAATACATCTTTCAGAAGTGATAATTCTATCATTGATAATTTTATCAATTTTTGTAGTTTCTGTGACTTCTTGATGGTTTTTCTTAGGTCTTCCCCTTCTTTTGGGAAATAAGTCACTGTTGGAAGTATAAGGTTTAAGCAAGGAAATGGGGAAAACAGGGTGTTTCCTATCATAAGTAAAATACAATACAACTTCTACTTCTTTATCTCCAACCATTTTTTTAACAACCAATGGTCCCACAAAAGGATCTTTTAATTTTTTATTGCCCTGTAAATTTAATTGTACAGTAGATATCAGCACTTCATCACCCTTGTTAAATGTGCATTCTTTATGGGATTTATCCCATCTTTTATTTTCATATTCAAATGCTTTATCAATACAGCTCTGAGCATGTTTTCTGCATAACTGTTGCATTTGCATAAAAGACTTTACACCAGGGTGTAGTTCCAACTGATGTAATTTATTATTGAGAATTTGAGCAGGAGTATTTGGGACATAACCTAACCAAAGCTCAAAAGGCTTTTACTCAGTGAAAGAATGAACATTGATATTATAAGCAAATTTAAGACCAGGAAATAGAGTGACCCAGTCATGAGGAAATCTGTCATTGTCTTTATATTCTAATCCAAAGGCACAATACCTTCTAATCATATCTTCCAGAGTTTGAATCATTCTTTCAGCTAGACCATCAGTTTGAGGATTGTGATCTGTAGGTAATTTCAACTCACAGCCACAAATATCCATCAAAGAGGTCCAAAACTCAGATGTAAATTTTGGATCTCTATCAGAGATAATGGCTTTTGGAAATCCAAAAATATTATACATGTAAGACCACCATAAGAAAGCTAATTCTTTGGTGGATACGTCTTTTTGGGTTGTGATAAATTTTCACATTTTGATGAATCTATCCACTATTACCCAACAAGAGTTATAATTGTCTTTACCTGCTACAGGAAGACCAGTGAAGAATCTATGTTAATTGTTTTCCAATATCATCAGGTGATTCAATATGATCTAACAATCCTGCTCTCTTACCTGTCAATATCTTAGATTTATGACAAGAATCACAAGATTCAACATACAATTTAGTGTCTTCAGACATATTAGCCCACCAAGAGGTATTTTTAATTCTGATAATGGTTTTTTCAAGATCACAATTTCCTGCTAATATGTCATCATGACATAGTTTTAAGATGGTTTTCTTTCATGGAAGGAGGAATAACAATGACATTGGTCAGTTTTCTCCTGTAGTAAATATAACCATCTTCAATGGAAAACTTTCCTTTACTCAAAGCACTCTGGTACTTTGGAGGAAGAGTTTTTATCAATTCTTGGATAGAAGCATTCTTTGGATAATTCAAGATTGTAACCAATTTATTCAAATTAGAATCTTTCTCATATGAATCCAAAATTAATTGTAACAGTTCCTCTTCCATATCCACAATGTATATACCATGTATATGCACTGTATCATATTCAGGTATATATGTTGGATTGGATAAAACATTTGGAAGAGATAATCTGGACAACATATCAACTTTTGAATGAACATTTCCAGCCCTGTGAATAATAGTCATTCTACCTCTGTTTTCTTGAACAGCTAGTTGCCATCTAAACACATGTCTATTTTGTGTTTTCAAGTTTGAGAGGGATTTCACAGAACTGAAATCAGTAAATAATACAAATTTTTGATCATCTAAGTAGTAATGAAGCTTTTCTAAAGCCCATACAACTGCTAAGAGCTCCAATTGGGTGGCACCATATTTCAATTCACTTTTTCTTAAGGTTCTTGAAATATAACAAATTACTACTTCTGAAACTTTTTCATTCATAATTTGTTTTTGATGAAGAGCAGCTCTAAGTCCAATAAAACTTGCATCTTTATAAAGAACAAAAGACTTATTAAAATCTGGAAGGGCAAGGATTTTTGCCATCATTAAACACTTTTTTAAGGTATCAAAAGCTTTTTGGGCATCCTCATTCCATATATAAGCCACATCTTTTCTTGTTAATTTGGTAAGTGATAAGGCTATGACTTATTAATTTTTTATATATTGTCTATAGTAGCCACACATTCCCAAGAAACTTTGTATTTATTTTACAGAAGTTGGTGCTGACACATTTTGGATAGAAGCAACTTTTCCTTGGTCTACACAGATCTGTAAGCCAGACACAACATGACCCAGGACTTTTAAGGATTGAAATCCAAATTTACACTTTTTTAAGGATAAAGTCATGTTAATTTCATCCATTTTCTGGAATACTTTATTCAAGTGTTGTAAATTTTCATCAAAAGTTTTAGAAAAAACTATGATATCATCAATGTAAACCATTAACCAGCCTTCAATCCTTTCCTGATGACATGTGTTATCCATCACTTTTTGGAATACCGATGTGGTAGCCTAAAGTTTAGTACGGCACCTAAGTATGTAAATGGAGTTATCACGGAATGCAAGATTGGTGTTATTATTTTTTATAAAAGGGTTTTATTTAATTTATTGGAGTTTTAAATATGAAGAAATTGGTCACGAGCAAATGCCTACACGAAAACAATTTATTTTGCGGAGAAAACTTATTTTTACGGTCTGAAAAATTTATAAGTATTAAGTCGAGTCACTCAAGAACCTTGGGAAATTTTCCCAGAATTTTTGCTATTTTTCTTATATTTTTAAATGAATTTTAAAGTTTTATAGAAATATTTACGTTTTTCAAAAATTACTTAACTTTGATGAATTTTCACGGGATAATTAGAGCTGCGCAGACTACGAAAATTAGTTTGGTAGGTAAAGGGGAAGTAGCTCTATTATGTGTAATTTTTCTAGATTTTTTATTATGGTTTTAAGGTTCTAAATTGAGTCCGGAAGTCCGGACGGACTCCGTTTCGACTCCGTACGGACTCCGTACGGACTCCGCTTTGACTCCGTACGGACTCCGTACGGACTCCGTTCCGGCTCCGTACGGACTCCGTACGGGCTCCGGATTGACTCTGGAAGAGCTCTGGAGGGGAAAACTTAGGCACGTGACTAGGAATACTTAAGCGACTCTCAAACTCGAAATTGAGGGGGGGGGACACATCATACAGCTTAATCTTTAACCACCACAGTCTCATTTTTTATTACTCAACAAATTAAAAATAACTTGTAATACCCTTATAACATTATTATTTTTTTTACATAACATTTTAGAAATACAATTCAACAGTTTAAATAACACTTCATACAGGGTATCTTTAGAAAGGTCTTCGTCGCTGGGACTTGATTATTGCTGTCTCATAAAAATTCAAATTATTATAAAAACATAAAAGTCATTCTTTACAGATCTTTCACTGGTACACCTTAATTGTTGTTATCAGTATTTCTTTATCAACAGCCACTTTCTTTAAATCTCAATAAGCGTTAAATATTTTAGAGTTTCATTATTTTTATCAATCAGATTCAAGTAGATTGGTTAGCTTAGTGATTTAGAATTCCCATTTTGTTATTTTATTGGAAGGACGGGGTTTTCAGCTAAATCCACATATCTCCTCCGGATTCTGCTTACAGCAAGGCGACTGTAAGAGTTTACCTTACCATAGTTGGCGCCCAACGTGGGGTTCGATTTCTCTAGCTTTCTTTAAAAGACTTACTTGGATCAAGAACGTTACTAGCCTGCAAGAGGCTTATTTTCTGGAACACTAATTGGATTTTTGTTATTGGCCTGCAAGAGGCTTGTTATTTTATCGATTGTTAACGCTTTTCATTACTTATTGGGATGTCTTCTTCTGCTGTTGCTTCTGGATCTTCTAACCCTCTTACTCCCTCAGTTAGAATTGTTTCTTGGGATGGCCCAAAGTTTGATGGGGAGGAGGTTAAATGGTTCATTAGCAGGTATGAAGCTGCTGCTGCTGTTGATGGTGCTTCCCATGTCGATATGGTGAAGCAAGTTAGATTTTTTATTGCCGATAGGGAGGTGGAAAAAGAGGTTATTGCTATGCAGGCATTTAAGGACAAGGATTGGGTTAAGCTTTCTAAAGCTATGGTTGATAGATGGGGTGTTAGGTTTACTATGATGGACCTCAACAAAATTGTAGGTGACTGGCAAGCTAAAGGTGGTGTTTCTTCAATGGTGGACTTCAAAAAACTTTGTGTTCAGTTTGATGAAGTGGTAGAATATCTTATTTTGGTGGATGAATTAGTGCATGAAAATCAAGCAAAAGATTTGTTTTGGTCAGCATGCAGTAGGGATATTCGAATGGACGTCTTGAAGGATCTCTCAAGAAAGAATTTAATGAAGGAACTGCCAAACGGTGAGCAGAAGTTACCGGCTCTGGAGGTTATTAAAGAGAACATCCAAGCCCATCTAAAGTTATTAGCGTTGGACAAGTATCAAGAGTCTTGCACTCAATATGTCAGTAAGGTTAGCAAAGTTTTGGCCGAGAACAACGATATTATGGTCAAAGCCCAGGAGGCCAAGAAGGCACAAATGGGTGTTCCTGCTGCAAAAGTTGAGGGCAATGTAGACAACAAGATGGTCGATCACTTGGCCGATTTAACGAAACAATTAAAAATATTTGTTCAAGAAACCCAGAAGGCCAATAAGGCCCCAATCGCTTCTTCGTCGACGTCGACTTCTTATCAGTCCAGAGGTTATGAACGTCGAAATTATAATGGCAATAACAACGGTAACCGCTTCCCAGGCAATGGGAGAAATGGTGGGAATGGTGGTAATGGATATAGAGGTGGCTATGATGAGCCAAAGGTGTGCTCCTATTGTAATAGGAGGGGTCATAGAGCAACAGTTTGTTTTGCTCTTGATAAGGATATGGATGCTGGGCGAGTTTTATTTGATGGTAAAGTTTATAAATTTCCCGATGGTTCGTTCATCAAGCCCAGTGATGGACAGTCTCCTTCTGATTTGGTCAGAAGAAGTTTAACGGCTGAAAGGAGAGCCAGATTTGAAGAGGTGACAGATGAAGATGTTAATGCCAAGAGTGGCAAAAATGGTAATGGTAATGGTGGTAAAGCTGACAAGGGCAAGGAGAAAGAGGTCAGTAAAGCCACATTTTCTACTTCTTTTGGTGGTTTAGAGCTGGCGACGGTTGCCCAGGTGGAGGGTAGCTGTATGGCTGGCGAATATGATGTTAATGCTGCTAGAAGAGCAGCCGCTACTAAGGCGAAAAGTAGCATTCAGAGCCAATTGAGGGCTAATCCTGGCAAGGCCAATAACAAAGTGAACCCTTACTCTAAGGACAAGAATTCTAGTGCTCAAACTGCCGCCAACAAATTGAACCCTTACTCTAAGGACGAATTATATAAAATGCAGAAGGGGATTGCTGATATGGGGCCCCCTAGTTATGGCAAGTTTGATTTAAATGGTGAGCCTATGCCAGAGGATGATTCGGATTCTGAGGAGGACGTACCGTTGGCGTCTCTACCCAGACCAAGTTTTAGCGGTCCCATCCCAATGGAGGGAGTAAGAAGGACTAGCGATGGATCAGGATTAGTGCAAGAAGCTGGTGACGGAGTTAGGGTTATAGAAAGTGAAGATGTTATAATGGGGGGTGAAGATGGCTCGGTTGGACCTCAAGAGGTACCCAGGGCCAAGGTTGTTAAATCAAAGGTCCAGTATGAGCGGCCAGTAGTTTCTGGTCAAGCTAATGCGATGGACGCAGTTTTGAACAGGGTGAATCAACTTCAGATTCCCTTATCTTTGGGGGAGTTATTTACGATTAGTCCGGCGCTTGCTGAAAAGCAAAAGAAGCATTTGACGAGGCGTCGGGTTTCCACTGGAGAGGTGGAATATATTTGTGAAAATGCTGAAAAGTTTGGGGAAGATGTAGATACGCATTTTTCCGCTCCCCTGGGTTACCTGGTGGTAACTCTTAATGGTAAAGAAGTAAAGGCCTTGGTCGATTCAGGGTCTCAAATTAATTTAATTTCATTGGAGCAAGCGACGAGTATAGGCTTGCCAATTAAAAGTGGAACTGGGGGAAACCTCAGAGGTATTGGAGGGCATGCAACAGAGCTAATGGGTACAGCTGAGCATGTCAGGTTAGGCATTGGTGGATCTGTTGGTAAGGTTCACTTTTATGTGGCCAGAGGAGCAGTCAAAACTGTTCTTGGTGGTCCTTTTTTGATGGATTTTGAGGCCAGGATAGGGTATCAAGCTGGAATGGGGATTAGTTTGGAGATCACTGGTGAAGATATGCGGAGGTTACATATGCGGTTAGCGCCTCCTGGAGATGAAGGTTGGGAAACACGGCCAGGGATTACTACTCTGTGCCAGTGTTGTGTTTGCACCAAGAAGCGGCATATAAAACGGACGGCTTCTGGTGAATTATGTTTGTTGGAAAGGGATGGATGCCCTCATTTTTTGGGGTAGCAGGGGCTGATCGCTCTAATGTTGTAATCTCTCCTCAGGATGAGATCCCGGATTGCAATAGGTCAGCTCACTTGGAGATAATTCAAGTGGATTCTCAATTATTTTCTGTTAATATTACTTTGGAGTGCAAATACGTTTTGGACTTTACTATATGTTTATTGGATTTACCTGGTTTTTCTATTAAATTTAAAAACGGTGAAAAAGGCAAAATGGGCCAAATTAGGTTGGATAAAAATTGGAAGGGTATGTTTATGGACCTCCAGCAAGAGGTTAAACTGCAAATATCACATCAAAATCCGATAAAAAATCTCAGTATAATTAAAACCCAAAATAATAATTTTTGTGAAAATTCAATTCCGGACCTCCAGCAAGAGGTTAAACTGCAAATATCACATCAAAATCCGATAAAAAATCTCAGTATAATTAAAACCCAAAATAATAATTTTTGTGAAAATTCAATTCCGGTCCTCCAGCAAGAGGTTAAACTGCCGACTTTCTTTACGGGTGATTTACTGTTGGATAAGGGAAGAAAAGGTGTTGGAAAATCTGTTTATAAATTAGACGAGGGAAAGGAGAAAAGGGTAAAATTTAAAAACGAAATAAAATATTTTTCTAATTTTTCTTATTCCGATTCTGACGATGAAGAAGATTCATTTGATGAGAGTTTTAATGGCGATACAAAAGAAAATGTTTTACCTCAAGTTAATTTAGATGTGGACGCAGCCAAATATAAGAAAGTAGCAAATAAAGTTCGACCTATTAATGAACCGCTACCTGCTGAATTAAATCCACCTTTGAGAAGACCAAGGTTATCAAGAGATCCTTATGAAAGTCCCTTGGTAAAGAATCCGCCTGAATTTTCTGAGACGTCAAGAATCACTTTTGAGAGACTGGGTGTTGTTAATTTTGGACCTGATGGTTGGTTGTCTGGAGAAGAGAAGAAGTTGTTGTTGGATGTGATGGTCAAGCGAGAGAAGGCCATTGCTTTTGTAGAAGAGGAGAGGGGTGTGTTGAAGCATTCCTATGGGGAGCCTTACAAGATTCCTGTGGTATGTCATGAACCGTGGCAGCAGAAACCGATTCCTATTCCGGCTGCATTGAAAGAAGCTTATATCGAAGTTGTCAGAGAACGGATACGCACTGGACTGTATGAGCAATCAACGTCAAGTTATTCTAGTCCGGTATTTTGTATCAAGAAACCGAATGGCAAGCTTAGAGTTGTTCATGATCTTAGGGAATTAAATAGGGTTACAATAAAGGATGCTGGGATACCACCTAGTGCTGAGGAGTTTGTTGAAGCGTTTGCAGGGAGAGTGTGCTATGGTTTGGGAGATATTATGGGTGGATATGATGAGAGAGAGTTACATCCGGACTCAAGGCCTCTCACTACATTCGATACGCCACTTGGACGTTTACAGTTAACAAGATTACCTCAAGGAGCAACAAATTCGGTTGCAGTTTATCAAGCTCAGATGGCTTGGATCCTTCAAGATGAAATTCCACAACATGCTGGAATCTTTATAGATGATGGAGGAATTAAGGGACCAACAACCGACTATGATAACCAGGTGTTGGAAGAGAATCCCGGGATACGCAAATTCATTTGGGAGTTTGCAATTACTTTAGAAAGAATCTTGTTTCGAATTGAAGAGGCTGGTTTAACTATTTCAGGTTCAAAATTTTCATGTTGTGTGCCAGCCTTAGAAATATTAGGCCATGTGGTATGTAGAGAGGGTAGGATTATGTCCAAGAAGAAAGTTAACAAAATTCAGTCCTGGCCAAGACCCAAGAATACGACCGAAGTTAGAGGGTTTTTAGGTGTTTGCGTATATGTTAGAATGTTTATCAAGGACTTTTCTTCATTGGCAGCTCCATTGAGACGGTTAACGAGAAAGGATGCAGACTGGGAGTGGGATGAAGAGTGTGAGAAGGCGTTTGTGAAGTTGAAGGAGGTTGTGGGGAAGGATTTAGTCCTGCACAAGTTGGATTATGGAAAAGATGCTGGTAGAATTTATTTAGCAGTTGATTCAAGTCAGATTGCAGCTGGGGCGGTTTTGTCTCAGATGGATAAAGCTGGTTACGTCAGGCCAGTTAGGTATGAATCTGTAGTATTTACTGAGGTCGAATCAAGATATTCTCAACCAAAATTGGAATTATGTGGTGTGGCGAAAATACTGAAGAAACTTCAGCATATTTTGTGGGGGCAACATTTTGAGTTGCAAGTGGATGCGAAATCGTTAATCCAGATGATTAATTCCCCAAGTTTACCGAACGCACCCATGACGAGATGGGTAGCTTTTATTCAACATTTTTCATTTGATTTAGTTCATAAGCCTGGCAAGACTTTTACTATGCCAGATGGTTTATCAAGGAGACCACCCACTGAAGAAGATTCAGACTCAGAAGAGTTCGATGAAGATATACCTACTATCAAAGCCAGCACTAAAGGAGCTGAAGACTTTCCATACCTCCCCCATGAGGTTAAACTGGCAGGACTATTGTGTTTAGGTTATGATGATGATGACCTCCACCAAGAGGATAAACTGGAAAATAGTTTTTATGTTAATAAAGGTGTTGGAAAAGGTGTAGATAAATTCGGCAGAGAGGAGGTAGAAGAAGATGTGGTGTATGTAGAGGAAAATGGATTGGTAGTGTGGGATAGTAGTAAATTAAGGAATGGTGTATATGTTGGAGAATTAGAGAATTTAAATAAAAAGGTGGATAAAGAAAAAGAGGTATTTTCAAATACGGTTTTCGAAGGATCCAAAGGTTCAGAAGAAAAACAACGACATAGCTCGATTAAAGATTTATTTAGGGGTCAACGATTATTGGCTCATTCATGTGCAGGTGATATTGGTGATAGAGAAGTCCCTATTGATGTTATATTAATCGATTTTCAAGATGAAGTCTGGGGTCAGACTGGTTTTTATTTTTTGTTAGTCAAATATTTGTTGACTTTAGAGAGGCCAGAAGATTGTGAAGACGATGAATGGGTGGCTATCAAGAGGAAGTCATCTACGTTTTACCTATCTGGTCGACGTTTAATGAGGAGGAGGTATCCAAATCCTCAAGTAGTTATAACTCAACAGAAGGGGCAAGAATTAGTTTTGAAATCACTGCATGAAGATCTCGGGCATAGAGGCGTTGGAGAAACATTTAGAAGAATTTCTGATCGATTTTGGTGGCCTGGCATGAAGATGGCTGTTAAACAGTGGGTTCAGTCATGCGAAGAATGTCAAAGACGAAGTTATTTAAGGCCAAAAGAACCTGGACGCGCGACCGGTGAATATACGCTCTTTGGGAGAGTTAGTTTAGATGCCGTTCATATAAAAGAGGGACGGTATAAATATTTAATTGTGGCCAGAGATGATTTATCTGGTTGGGTAGAGGCAGCGCCTCTTATTAATTTAACTGCCAAAAATGTGGCAGAATTTTTTTTGAATAATTGGGTATATAGGTATGGGGTGATGAAGTTGGTAACGGTAGATGGAGGTCCTGAATTTGGGACAGAGTTTAAAGAGGCCGTATTGAAAGTTGGATCAAAGGTTAGGGTAGCAACCCCATATTATCCTGAAGCTGAAGGCATGGTTGAAAGAGGGCATCAAGTTATCAAGGATGCTTTAGTTAAAATGTGTGGGACAAGTGCCGAAAAATGGAGGCACTATTTACCTTTAGTTTTATTTGCTGATCGAATCACTGCCAAAAGGACGACCGGATTTTCACCTTATGAACTTGTTTTTGGACAGAAAGCAGTTTTACCGGTTGATTTAGAAGCTGAATCATATCTTGGAGTGGACTGGGACACGGTCAAAACTACTGAAGAATTATTGTGTGCAAGAATGATGCAGCTAGAAAAGAAAGAAGAATATTTAGAAAAGGCATATTCGCGGATGATGAAGATCCGAAATCAATCAGTTAGATATTGGGATGAGCGGTTGGCACATCGATTAAGGAAACCTTTGAACCCAGGAGATATGGTCCTGGTGTATAATAGGAGTTTGGAAAGTCAGTGGGGAAAAATGTTTGCAGATAGGTGGAATGGACCGTATAAAATCAAGGAGCAAGTTTCCGGCGGTTCATATGTGCTAGAAGAGTTGGATGGAGTAGTATTGAAGAAGAGGGTAGCGGCCGATCAAGTGAAACGGTTCTATCCTAGAGGCACCAGGAGTGCCGAAGTCTTCCTCCGAAATGAGGATAAACTACAATTTTAATGACTTTTATTAAATTTATTCCTCCGCAATGAGGATAAACTATGAAACTTCTTAAATATTATGGATCCTCCGCAATGAGGATAAACTATGATATCAATGAAACTTTATGGATTCCTCCGCAATGAGGATAAACTATGATATCTACGAAATTTTATGGATTCCTCCGCAACGAGGATAAACTATCTTCTTTTTTTATCAAAATACTTTACTATCGTTACACTGTATATGGTCAACGAAACTGTGATGAAACTTAACGAAATACGAGAAAACCTTCATTGAAAATTTTCAAAATTTAAAATTCTTAATATATGGGTGAAGATAGTGTTGGAAAAATTTTAAAATTTATTGGAAGAAGTGTTCACAGGGGAACCTTCTTAATTTAATATTGGCAAGTGTGGGGGTAATTGATGGGCTGGCTGCTCTATACACAATTACCCCATAATGTTCGTTACCAAAATTTTCCCTGTTTCTAGTTGAATCCTGGCTTTGTCTTTTAATTTTAGGAAGTCCACTAAGACTATAAACTGGAACGAATCAAGAGACACCGCTCTCAACGCCGGATTCAAGATTTCTTTTATTTTGTTTTTGATTTTTTTTATGTTAGATTGTGATTTCTTTTCTTTAATATATATTATGAATTATTGTAAAGGTGATGCTCACTGGTGGTCTCTAATCATTTTTATAAATTGGAGGGAGCCCACCCAGTGATCATCATTATAAAAATTATCTTCTAAAAAAAAACTTTCATTTTTTTTTCTTTTCTTTTCAATTTCTCAAAATTGTGTAACCACATCAAGTTGCACTTGGATGTGGGTATGATGTCAAGGGTACGGCTCATCAAATGGCCGGGGGGCATCTTTTAAAAATTTTATTTAAAATTTTATTTATTATTATTACTTTTTTTATCTTTCTTTTCACATTCTTTTATCTTTCTTCAAAAATTATATTTTAACTTTTATTTCAAAAACTATCTTTTCTAAAATCTTTTATTTTAAATTAAAAACAAAATTAAAATTAAAAATAAATAAATATAAAATAAAATAAAAATAAAAATAAACATAAAAAAAAATAAATAAAAAAAAAATAAAAAATAAAAATAAAAATAAAAAATAAAAAAATAAAAAAATAATTAAATAAATAAAAAATAAAAATAAATAAATAAAAATAAAATAATAAAATAAAAAAAATAAAAAAAAAAAAAAAAAATTAATTAATTAATTAAACCAAAATTATTATATTTCTTAGTTTTATTTTTTTTAGTTTTCATTCTTTTTAGTTTTATTCATTTAGTTTAGACAGGAAACAGGGTCAAGGAGAACTCAATACCAATGGGATTTTACTTCAAGACATCTGTTAGTCCTCCAAGACTTTAAACTGGCTATTTTTCAAGACTTTCATTAAGGATAATTTTCTTTATCTTGACATCTGTTAGTCCTCCAAGACGTTAAACTGGCTACTTTTCAAGACATTCTTTAAGGTTTTTATACCTATTTTGGAGCTGTTAGTCCTCCAAGACTTTAAACTGGCTACTGTTCAAGACTTTCCTTAAGGTTTTATACGAATTTTGGAGCTGTTAGTCCTCCAAGACTTTAAACTGGCTAATTTTCAAGACTTTCATTAAAGATTTTATAATGGAGCTGTTAGTCCTTCAAGACTTTAAACTGAATTTCAAGGATTTTCAAGATTTTATGGATATTTTCGGAGACGGATTTTTTTTTATATAAATCAAATGTTAGGTCCACCAAGACCTTAAACTGGATTGTTATTAAGCTGTTGGGTCCACCATGACCTTAAACTGGATTTCTTATCGATTAAATGTTTGGTCCACCATGACTTTAAACTGGTAGTTCATTCATTGTTTAGTCCACTATGACTTTAAACTGGAAAATTAATATCTGCAGGATAATTCAACATTCATTGGACCACCATGACCTAAAACTGGATTTCTTGTCGATCAAATGTTTGGTCCACTATGACATTAAACTGGATTATCAAATTTATTCAATCTTTGGTCAAGCCTAGGCCTTACTTAGGAATATATCAAGATATTTATGCACTTAAACGATCTTTGGTCCACCAAGACCATAAACTGGCAATCGATTATATGTTTGGTCTACCAAGACTTTAAATTGGAATGTCAATCTTGTTCGGATAACTCAATTCAATCTTTTAATTTATCACTGTCCACTAAGACTCTAAACTGGTTATTCAATTATTTCTGGAATTGGGTGCTGATAGCTTTAGGAGGTTAAAATTTTAGGTGGTGATGATGCTAAAGAAAGCATAATGGTTAATTAGGTGAAATTTGTGGCGCTTTAACATGGTCTAAAGTTAAAATTATTATTGGAAGCCTGGCAAAAGTATTTTATGGGTTTGCTGTATAGCAAAGTTTGAAAATTGTGATGAAGGAATCAGAAGTTAGGATGGTAGTTGGATTTTAGGGAATGATTTTTTTTAGTGCCTCATAGTTAGGCCATTTTTTTTGGTGTGAAGCTTGGAGGACCTTATGGCGAGATTGGAATCATAGAATTTGGCTCAGTGGGGGGCCCTATGAGGTTGGAATCAGGAGTATTCGGCTCATAGGAAGATCCACTCTCTCAATGCTGTGACAAGAAGGAAGACTGGTATATGGGAGTCTGAAGGGATTCAAACCTTGCTCTCAGTAGTGGAATCATCACAAGATTTATATTATTTTATTTTATGTTATATCAGGCCAGAGAAGAAAGAAAACATCATTTATGTTGAAAGTTTAAGAAGACCAAGCAAAAACAAAATTTTATCAAGTTATACTGTTAGAAAAGATAATTTCTTTGAAATTGTTCAACATCATTATCAAAGCTTTGCATTAAAATTCTTCTTTTCATGAGGTCTTCATGGTTATTAGCTGGAGTTTCTTGAAAATAGGCCAGCATTTTTCGTTTCAACTCATTAGTAAAGTCAAGAAAAAGATAGCGATGAAAATTTGGATAATGATTGATATAGTCCGTCTTCACTCTACCAACATCATCAGTGTTGGTTATTTCGACAGCTAGAAGTTAAAATATGTTATTAAGTCATAGGTTTAGTCAATTTTGATTAAAAGTTTTTTTTAGAAAGATAAATAGGGTCTTACATTTAGAGCCAGGAAACATAGTCTCAGCAAAGTTAGTTGGGGGTACTGGCGTTATAGGATTAGGATCTTGTGAAGGCAAAATTAGGCCGGGATCCGTTGATGAAGATTGAACTTTTGAAGCTGTTTTTGTTCTTATTCGTTTTAAGAAGACAGGAATTTTGGATCGCTTTTTAGAAGTTGAGGGATCAGGGAGAGCTGCTGGTCCTAAATATACGTTTGTTTTAGAAGGAACTATTGGCCGGTTGCATTTGACTTTTTTTTACACGGCATAAGTCGCAAGCTGTCCTGCCAGGAAGATTAGGATTGGACATTAAACAAGGTACCTGGTATCGAGCGCAGAGTTCACATGGAGCGACAAGTTCTTTGGAAGACATATTGATGAAGATGAATTTTATAGTTGATTAAAGAAGATGGTGGTTGAAGGTTAAAGATGAATATTGTGTTCAACCACTTATGCAAAGTTTTAAGAATGGGGACATTCTCGATTGGAGGGAGGATGTGGTAGCCTAAAGTTTAGTACGGCACCTAAGTATGTAAATGGAGTTATCACGGAATGCAAGCTTGGTGTTATTATTTTTTATAAAAGGGTTTTATTTAATTTATTGGAGTTTTAAATATGAAGAAATTGGTCACGAGCAAATGCCTACACAAAAACAATTTATTTTGCGGAGAAAACTTATTTTTACGGTCTGAAAAATTTATAAGTATTAAGTCGAGTCACTCAAGAACCTTGGGAAATTTTCCCAGAATTTTTGCTATTTTTCTTATATTTTTAAATGAATTTTAAAGTTTTATAGAAATATTTACGTTTTTCAAAAATTACTTAACTTTGATGAATTTTCACGGGATAATTAGAGCTGCGCAGACTACGAAAATTAGTTTGGTAGGTAAAGGGGAAGTAGCTCTATTATGTGTAATTTTTCTAGATTTTTTATTATGGTTTTAAGGTTCTAAATTGAGTCCGGAAGTCCGGACGGACTCCGTTTCGACTCCGTACGGACTCCGTACGGACTCCGCTTTGACTCCGTACGGACTCCGTACGGACTCCGTTCCGGCTCCGTACGGACTCCGTACGGGCTCCGGATTGACTCTGGAAGAGCTCTGGAGGGGAAAACTTAGGCACGTGACTAGGAATACTTAAGCGACTCTCAAACTCGAAATTGAGGGGGGGGGACACATCATACAGCTTAATCTTTAACCACCACAGTCTCATTTTTTATTACTCAACAAATTAAAAATAACTTGTAATACCCTTATAACATTATTATTTTTTTTACATAACATTTTAGAAATACAATTCAACAGTTTAAATAACACTTCATACAGGGTATCTTTAGAAAGGTCTTCGTCGCTGGGACTTGATTATTGCTGTCTCATAAAAATTCAAATTATTATAAAAACATAAAAGTCATTCTTTACAGATCTTTCACTGGTACACCTTAATTGTTGTTATCAGTATTTCTTTATCAACAGCCACTTTCTTTAAATCTCAATAAGCGTTAAATATTTTAGAGTTTCATTATTTTTATCAATCAGATTCAAGTAGATTGGTTAGCTTAGTGATTTAGAATTCCCATTTTGTTATTTTATTGGAAGGACGGGGTTTTCAGCTAAATCCACATATCTCCTCCGGATTCTGCTTACAGCAAGGCGACTGTAAGAGTTTACCTTACCATACCGAAGGGGAATTTTTAGGGCCAAAAGGCATCCTAACTTATTTGTAAATTTCCATATGGGTTGCAATTAGCAAATAATTTTGGGAAGAATGTTCTACAGGTATTTGATGATAACCTTAATTACCATCCAGACAGCTGATGAATTTAGCACCTTGTAAGGTAGCATGTATAGAGCTTATTCTGGGTAATGTGTAAATATCATCCACAGAATAAGTATTCAAAGCTCTATAATCTCCACAAAGTCTAGCTCTATCTTTCTCATAATAAATTAAAACTGGAGAGATGACACAATATTTGGGTGTTTCATCCACTTTTTCAAAAATATTCATACTTAGTAAAGTTGAGATATTATCTTCTATATCTTTTCTCTTTTTGGCAGAAGAAGGATAAGGTTTTTTCTTTAGGCTAGGAGGTTTTTCATCCAAATTGCAAGATAAAGAAATTTTCATTTCATCTCTGAAAAATCCTAACACATAGGAACCATGAGCAAAAGACATTGGGAAAGATGTAATTAAAGCAACTATTGAATTCTTTTGGTTATCAGTTAATTGATTACCAAATCAAGATGTTTCAATTTCAGACAATAATACATTCATTTTCTCTGTTTTTCTACCTTTAAATTGGATCAAAGAATGACAAGATTTCAATAAGGGTGTAGAATGCTTTCTCAAAGAAGAAATTTTAAATTTTCTTTTCCCATTCATTCCCAAAGTAAAAAAATTGTTTTCAGGATCCTATTTAATGCCAAACATAGCTAAAATATCATTTCCCATGATAAACCTATTTCTTAAATTGTCATTTTTCATCACAAAAAATTCAAAAATAGCTCTGACAAAACCACTATTATATTTAAAGAATACAGTGGTTTTGTATTTGCCAATGGGACATAAAACATAACCATAAACTTTCCATTTTTCAGATGTTATAGGTAATAATTTGCATTGATAATCCTTTTCTAATGAAGCCAGTTCTTTTTCAGACACTACACTTTCTCCAGAAACAGATTCAAGAATAACTTCAACATTTTTACCATTAATGATAACAGGTGCTCTCAAAGGTGATATTAAAATAGAACTTTCAATAATATCTCTAATTACTTCAGCATTTTCTACACAAGATAAGTAAATATCACAATTATCAGACCAATTATCCAAATATTGGATATCTTTTTCTAAAACCAGAACTTCCTGAGAAGACTCATGGTCATAAGAGATATTGCTATCACAGTCACTTGAGGAATCATCAAGATCAGCTTGAGTATTTTCAGATTCCTCCTTATGCTCAACAAGATGAATTTTCTTGTTACAAATATGTCTTTTTGCCATGGTTTGTTACATTTTAAACAAGTATTATTTGCATATTTCTTTGGAGCAACTGGGGCAGAATGTCTACCAGTTTTTTCTTGAAGTTTTGTGGAGGGCTTTTGTTGGTCATAAAAATATTTAACAGGATAATTCCTTGGTTCATATCTATGATTTAGTAGGACTTCATTACAGATATTAATAAAGGAATAATTCTCTCTTACATGCTCAGTCCTTGCCACAATCAAATCTCTCAGAGAATTTAGTAATTTATAGAGAGTTTTATCTCTCCAAATATCATAATCCATTTTACGATCCATGGCTCTAAGAATTTTTGTAATTTTCATAAGGAAAACAATAGGGCTGTCAGGAGAGGAGGACACATATTTAGCATTCTCATATAATTGCCACTGGACAAGCCTGAATTTGGAACCACCAAATTGATTTTCAATCAAGGTTTTTCACTCTTTACAAGTATAATGTTGGCTGTCCAGTAAAACAGATTCATACCACATTAAAGCTACATTGGAAAATAAAGAAATAAATTTAGAGAGAATTGCCTCATCTTGCAATTTATGAGAGTTTTTCAGATTATCAATTCTTTGAACAAAGTGTTGCCAGTCAGATGAGGAGTCACCATCAAAAGTGGGATATTGATTAAGTTTGGGCCAATTTTTCTGGATACTGGGATGGTCCATCTTTTGGTTTGCATTATTTAACAATAATAATCCTTGAAGTTTAGCCAGGTGTTTAGAAATTTCATTATTTACAGAAACAGCTGTTTCATGACCATTAAAAGATTTTTTGCTAGTAGCAAAAGATTTTACAGACACATTGTAAGTTTGTTTAATGGCTGAAAAATAGGGAAGTAAAGCATTGCTTTGTTCAGGCCCCTTTCCTTTATTTCTATGAAATTTATTGGCAGCATATTCATGTACACCATAATGATTGGAAGTTAAAGCTGATAATTTTTCCTCTAGGTCAGACACAGAATTTCTTATCCTTGGAAGTTCAGACATCTGGTTATTTATTTTTTTAAGGGATAAAACATTTCCGTCCTCAAAAACTGTGTACTTGATACTCAGTGCTTGGAAATCAATTTTTAGCTTTTTCAACTCATTGTGTAGAGACTTAATTTCATTTTTCAATGAATAATTATCTTCAATAAGGGGTTTTAACTATCTCAAAGTTTTATGCAGATGAATATTTTTATCTGAGATAGCTCTATAATCACTTCTTATTTGTTTTTGT
This sequence comes from Hemileia vastatrix, assembly GCA_030280995.1. Taxonomy (NCBI): domain Eukaryota; kingdom Fungi; phylum Basidiomycota; class Pucciniomycetes; order Pucciniales; family Zaghouaniaceae; genus Hemileia; species Hemileia vastatrix. Next base: position 25,606,917 of record JASXTE010000009.1, on the reverse strand, counting down.
TGGCTAAGAATAATATTCAAAGTTTCTTTAATTTTAAAATAGCCTGTATCTTGCACAGAAGAGCTCACTTTACAATGTAAGTGCAAATTATTCAATCTATCACTCTCATGTACTAATACATCTCTTAAATTTTTGTCTTTTACAACATTAAAATCAAGTGTATCTTTTAATATATCCTCAGAGGTCTTCTCAAGCAAGCTATAAACTTCAGGGGAAACAGAATCATTTTTAATTGCAAGAGAAAGATTAATTAACGAAGTAAAGGTTAAATGTAAAGTTTCATCAAATGATAATTTACTAATTACATCATTATGGCTACTCATTAAAGGAAGTTGTCTCTTTAAGGTTTTAACTGTTCTTTCACCATTATCCACAATATTACCTGTGGAAGAAGATTTGTTATTATACATACCAACATGTTTATCAAACAGATTACTTACCATGGCAAGCAAGGAAATTTCCCCTGTGCCTTCTTTTTTCTGCCTCCCTGATAAGCATGGGCCTGAAAAGGTTGATGGTAGGTTTGTGTCCTGGATGGGCCAGGGTGTTGAGCTACTGGCTGCTGAACAATCTTTTGGTAATGGTTCATAAGGTAATCCCATTTCCACTGTTCCACTTGCAGAGTGTTTTGACTTTGAGTAAAAGAGCTGGGTGTCTGATGGGGCTGAGGCTGAGGCTGAGAGGCTGGGAAAGGAGGAGGTTGAAGCTGCTTTTGATTTAAGAGCTCCTGCATCTTTTGGAAGAGTGTGTCTACTCTTGCCTTGTACTTCATTCTTTCTGCTTTCAGTTCTTTTATATGGCTGGAAAGATTGTTTCTTTGTTGCGTCAGAGGGATCTTTTTTATTTTTATACCCTTTAGAGGATTTTCCTGATTGATCTGAGGCTTTAATTCTTTCAGAGTAGTTTGGAGGGGGGGGGTTTTCCACCTCTCCTGAAATTTCTATGTCGTGAAGGGTATGAAGATTTAATGTTAACTGAAGAATTCTTGTAAGTTAATTTTGAAGAACCTACAGATTCATTATCTGCATCCACATCAATTTCATCCACATGAAGGTCATCCATTCTGTTTGCCAAAATACTGGACATGGAAATATGAATAAAAATTCAAATGTTATTAAATTATTTAAATTTATACTTCAAAAAAAATAAATTATTTCTTGAAAAAATTAAATAAAATATTAACAATAAAAAATGTAATACAAAAATATGTAATTAAAATTTATATTATAAAGATTTAAAATTCTTATGAAGTGACCAAACCCAAAAAGGTTTTAACAAGTCAACCAAAATAATTAAAACTAAAAATATATCTTGGTAATATTGGGACTAAGTACTGAGTACTTTTATGGTCAACCAATTTAAATTAAAAAAAAAAATTCAATAAAATTAAATTAATAATTTATTTAAAATATTTTATAATGATCTTCTAGGACTAAGAGTTATAACTCTATTAAGGTCAGCTAGGAAAAAAAATAAATTTTATTGAACACTTACACTCAGTGAATCAGAAATTAAGCCACAATCACTGTTATTGCAATAAAAATTTAATAATAAGTGAAAGATGCAAAGGTTAACTTACTATAGTGATCCTGAAATCACTTCAAAAGTATATATTATTTAATATATTATAAACCTAAAAGTTTGAACCCAAGTTCGAAACACAGTTGCAGAAAAACTTTGCTTTTTTGCTTAGGTGGTCCGTGCGCAGTGTCGTTTGTCGCAAAAGGGTGTATCATTGTTGTCATTTGGAAAGGCCTCCAATTATCGGCAGATCGTCTAGAAGATGAAGGAAAGGAGGGATAAAAGAGGAAATAGAAGGGGAAAATAAAGAAGAATACTGTAATAATAAATGATAGATGGAATTTAATTGAATTAATGGAGAGTAATACAACAACACTTTATGAGTAATGACACTACAGTAGATTTAAATGATATCTAATATTATTAATAAGCTATATCTCAATGCGCGGAAATCAATTATGGTTATAAATAGACTTATGGAAACCTTGAAATTATATTAGATTTATATTAGAACTGTAAGACTAATAAAAAATAATAATTTGTATGATATTTAAAAATATAATAAATTATGAGTGTAATAAGTAAAAGATAATAAAGAGGAATTACAAGACCCTTTTATGGGAAATGATACATTCTGAGGCTCTTCCAATGTATATACAAAAATGATAGTATTTGAAACAAAAAGACCAAAAGAACTTAATTAAAACATACACATTGAGGGAAAAATGAAACAACAAATTAAACCTATGAATAAGTTAATAACTTGTCACCAGACAACCTACTCACAAAGGTCGAGGGTGTTCCTTGAAGTGAGATGGAGGAATGAGTTTTGGAACTTCTTTGATGCACGGAGGAAATGTTCGAGGAAGTGATTTGAAGATGACTCGAAGGAAGAGCTACTTCTTCAAGATATGTTCGAGAAGAAGTCTAATATAATTTAAAGGTAATACTAAAATTCTTAAAATTTCACGAAGGGTTGGAAACTCAATACTCAAAGATTTAGGATTTAGAAATGATTACTGAGAGAATAAGGAAAGATACAATAATAATGATTTAACTTAAAGCTTTACCACTATTAACTATATATACGTTTTATAATTTAACTCTAAAGAATGTCAAACAAAAATCCCAAACCCTTTTATATCTTTTACTCCTCCTCGCATTGACCTCATACCCATCCACTATTCTGCACACCACAGACCATTAAAAATACATCCATTACACCTGGACCCTCCTCACTAATCTCCATTAACCATTTAATCCTCCACTATCCATTCTGTCCATGCTCACTACCCCTTTTAATAATTCACAGACATTTAATAAACCTTTTAGTGTACTATTACTATGACTATTGCGCTGTGCGTCGCTTATTTAGGAAAAGACTGAGACACACTATTGAGAGATTGACTAATTTAGATTTAGAGTTTAGAATAGCACGGTTGAATAGTGAGTACACAAAGGAAAGTCACAGTTGCTATGAAGAATTGCTTTCTGCGCTTCAAGTATGTATTTAGACCTCTGTATTATTGATTTAATGAGCTGCTTTAACCTTGAGTGTCACGTGGCGCATGACAAATGCCCGGGTATAAAAATGCAAGATCCGTTGAGCGTGAGACATACTTCCCACACTAGTTTCCCTTCCCTTTTATTTTAATTACTTTATACTTTACTACAATGAATTCTCCTACCCCAACTCCCACGCCTCCACACCCTAAAGCAGATGGGGGAATCGTTACCTGGCAATATTCCCAGACCTGCACAGCCTGCAAATTGATGGAGTAATTTTGCGTTGAATGTACGGCAACACAAGGTCCTTGCCAGAAGTGCGAGTTTTACCGCTGGAGACGGGTGGTGTGTGATGCCTTGTCAAGAAATGCGGACATTGAGCATTGATTCACAAAAACCAAATATTGGGTGATACCAAAAACAAAAGAGGTGGTCGAGGATATTTGGGATGTTTCAATTGGGGATGATCAATTGGTGGGAGAGAATGAGGAGGAAGTTGAAAATGATGTAGCAACCTGGGTAACCCAGGCCTTGAGTAAGAAACAAAGGGTAGAAGAGGAGGTGGATGAGATGGTGGAGGAAGATGACGAAGAAGTTCTAATTCTGAGACGGACACCAAAAAAGCGACGGGTGGTCATCAAGGATGACAAAGAGGAGAAAAAAGTGGTGGTGGAGGTTACTCCAAAATTATTCTTAGAGACTGACCCCATATTTGAAGTAAGTTCATTCTTCTGTTGTTTTAGAAATTGTGTTACTGATGATCTTATTTAGAATCCAGATGTCATTGCAGAAGTTCCAATTGTGGAAGCTGCACCGTTGCTACCAGTCAAGGCAAATCAACCAGTGGTTGATTCGAGGAAGGATATCAAAGAGACTCTTGATCAGGTATGGTCGAAGAAACCTCGACAAGTTTGAGGAACCAGGTTTATTGAAGATTTAAGCAGTGAATTCAATAAGATTGTCAATGCCGCTTCCTTCGACGTGGCCAAAAAACTACTGTAAATTGGAGAAGTGGTACCGGTAAGAGAGGAAGATGTTTTTGGAAAATGTAGGAAGGAGATAAGGGTGATTTTGGAGAAGATGAAGGGATTGATTCAAGAGAAAATAAAGGAGAAAATTTAAAATGGAAGGAAAAAGGAAAAGAAAGAAAGAGGAAAAGAAAAAAAAAGTAGAAACAATTTGTATTTATTTATTTTATTTTGTTTTTTTAATTTAAAATTTTAATATTAATTTTATAAGATTTTGAGAGAAAAAGAAAAAGAAAGAAAAAAATTTAAATAAAATTTTGTTTTAAATTTTGAAAGAAGGAGAAATTTGAAGGAAAGAAGAAAAGAAAGAATTTTTTAATTGAAGGAGTTTTAGTTTAAATTTTGAAAAGAAAAAAAATTAAGAAGGAAAAAAGAAATATTTGATTGATATAATTTTATAGGAAATGAAAATTTAATGAAAAAAAATAAATTTTATTTGTGAAAGTTTATTTATTGAAGTTTTGAAGAACTTCAGTTATTTGAAAAAGAAAGAAAGAAAAGAAGAAATAAAATTTTTAAAGAATTTAAAAGAAGGAAGTAATTGTTCAAAGAAATTTTAAAAGAGATATTTATAGGTTGAAGTGAAATTCGAGAAAGATTGTCGTGTTGCATTTGTGAAAAATTTTGATAGTTTGAGGAAAAGATTTTTTTTTTTAAGGAAAGAATGTATGTAGAAAATTGAAAAGAAAAGAAAAGAAAATTCTAAAGAAATTTTAGAAGGTTTTATTTTATTTATTTTGTTTTATTTTATTTTATTTTAGTTTAATTTTAATTTAATTTTTTTTTTTTAAAAAAAAGAAAAGTTGAAAAACTTTTGAAAGAAAAAAGAAGAAAGAAGAAAAGAAAACAAAGAATACAAAAATTTTAGAGGTAGAGATGTTTTAGAGAAGAAGGAAAAAAAAAGAAAAAAAAGAAAAAAAAAGAGAGTTTTAAGGTTTTGGCTTTAAAGGATATTTAAGATGAAAAGATTTTAGAAGTTCAGGGGCGTTAGAAACATTGATGGCTGGTTCCCAGGATGTTTTGTCTGAGTCATTGAGGAAGCCTTCCCATTCCACAAAGTATTGAAGTTTCCCCTTGCACATTCTTGAATCAAGGATACGGCTTACCTCCCACTCTAGATGGTCTTCTACTTTGACCAGTTCTGGAGGAGGTTGGTTCTTGCCCGGGTATGTTTCTTGAGCCAGTTCCAGGAGAGATACGTGGAAAACAGGGTGAATAGCCTGCCATTTAGGAGGTAGCTTGAGTTGAAATGCAGTTTTAGAGATTTCAGAGTCAATTTCAAATGGTCCCAAGCGCTTTTAAGCTAGTTTCTTTGATGGTTGAGTTGTTTGAATGTTTCCTTCATCAAGCCATACTTTGTCGCCTGGTTTAAAAGAAGGAGCAGATTGTCAATGTTTGTCGGCCTGTTCCTTGTACCTTCAAATCGCTAATTCCAAATTTGATTTAAGTTCCTCTTGGAGTTGTGATATGGTTCGAAGATAATGTTCAGCAGGATGACTTGTTCCTAAGTGGATTGAGTTGAATTGAGGATGTCTTCCATAAACAGTTTCAAAAGGAGATTGTTGTGTCCAAGAATGAGTCGAGTTATTATAAGAAAATTTGGCCAATGGTAACTATGTGGTCCAATTGTCTTGTTGGTAGCTGACATACATTCGAAGGTATTGCTTGAGGAATTGGTTGACCCTTTCCGTTTGCCCATTGGTTTCAGGATGATAGGCCGTGGAGAGATTCCTCGTGATATTGAGTTATCAACACAGTTGGGTCCAGAATGTGGATACAAACAATGAGTCTCTATCTGAAATAATATCAATACGTAAGCCATGTTTAGAAAATAAATGTTCTAGAAACAATTTTGACAAATCTTCTGCTGTAGCAGTAGTAGTGGTTTTAATAAAAATATACATCTTTGAAAATCTATCTATTATTACTAATATAGCATCAAAATTATTAGAAAGAGGAAGTTGAGAAATAAAATCCATTGATAAAGATTCCCAAGGTTTAGAGGGAATAGGGAGCGGTTGAAGCAGCCCATGCTTCCGGTGACAGGGAGCCTTATTCCTATTACATTCGTAGCAAGCTTTTATATAGGCCTTGATTTCTCTGGTCATTCCTGGCCAGAAGAAATCCCTTGCTATTAACTGGTAGGTTTTATCAACCCCAAAATGACCAGCTAATAGAGAATCATGTCGACTATTGAAAATCCATAATTTTATTTCATTGTTGTTGGGTATGACTACTCTACCTTTGAAAACTAATAGACCTGATTCAATACTAAATCTTTTGGCCCCTTGCTTTGAGAGTATTTTTTCTTTTAACCCTAAACAATAGTTGTCCTTTGACTGAGCTTCGAGGATGTTGGATAATAGATTTTGAAACAATTGAATTGTCATTGAATTAAGTTGATGAGTCATTAACATTGATTCGTTGAAAATTGATTTCACATTTGCTGGGTTCTTGTCAGAAAATGCGTCCCCCCACTGTAGGTAAACATTGTCCCGATGTGACAAGATATCTGGGACAATGCAGTTCTTACCTGGGCAATCGGAAATAGAAAAAGAAAATTCAGACGGAAATTCAGCCCACCTGGCTTGACGCCTGGTTAACACTTTGGAAGACATAAAGTATTTCAAAGCATTATGGTCAGTTAGAATTTGAAAAGGACTATTTAGGCTGAGAAGAAAAGAGCACCATTTTTTAAGACAATGAATGAAAGCTAAAAGTTCCTTGTCATGAATTTCATAATTTAATTCTGCTGCAATGAGTTTGCGTGACTCAAAAGCAACAGGATGAAACAATTTTGTTTCAGGATTTAATTGAGAAATGACCCCTGCAATAGCATAATCGCTTGCATCTGTCTCGACTATTGTCTAAGCAGAAGGATCAAAGTGTCGAAGAATTGGAGCTGTGGTAAATTCAGTGTTCAATGCTTTGAATTCCTATTGTGCTGTAGAAGTAAAAACAAAAGGAATATCTTTTCTAAGAAGAGAAGTAAGATTGGAAATAGTTTTAGAGTAATCTTTAATAAATCTTCTATAGAAATTTGCAAAACCCAAAAATCCTTGAAGGGATTTAACAGTTTTGGGTTCAGGCCATTCTAGGACTTTATGGACCTTTTTGTTGTCCATGACTAAACCATCAGTAGATAATTTAAAACCCAAAAAATTGATTGATATAAGGTGGAATTCGCATTTATTGTGCTTGGCGTAGAGACCGTGATCTCAAAGTCAATTTAGAACCTGTCAAACATGATTAATATGTTCATCCAGTGTCTTTGAGAAAATTAAAATATCATCTAAATAGACAACAAAAATTTTTTTGACAACATCTTGAAAGATGTCATTGACAAAGGTTTGAAAAGTTGATGGCGCATTACACAATCCAAAAGGCATGACTAAATATTCAAGACTACCAAATATAGTGTGCATTGCAGTCAGTGGTTCATGACCTTCCGCAATGCGAATAAGATTTTAAGTGCCTCTAAGATCATTTTTAGAAAATAAATTAGAACCATTGAAAAGGGTAAGAAGTAACGACATAGGAGGAACAGGATATGCATTCTTCTTAGTAACTGTGTTGAGCTTTCTATAGTCAACACAGAACCTAAGACTACCATCTTTTTTCTTTACAAAAAGAAAAGGGGAGCCGGTTGGAGATTTTCTGGCTCTGATGAAACCTTTAGCTACATTCTCTGCAATTTAGTCTTGAAGAGCTTGAGATTTGTCCTTTGACAAAGAATAGACAGGACCTGCCGGAGGTACTGGACCTATTAACTCTATTTGATAGTTTTAGGGTCGATGAGGTGGTAACTTATCGGCCTTGTGGATTGAGAAAACATGGAGGAAGTCATGATAGATTTTAGGTAGAGTTGATTTAATGGCTTCAACCTTGATTTGGTCGTCCTCATCATCTTTGAGAGAATCTGTCGAGGGAAGACCAGTATTGAGAGAGCATAATTTGATTACTCTGAGGCAATTTAAATCCTCTTCAAGTGAAGTCATTGAGCTAGAAGGGTTAGCCAATTTCTCAATTAAAGAAAGATCAGATGCTTGCAAGTCATCTGGCAGAGATTTGTCCTCAAGCAGGACGTTGTAAGGCGGGTTGTTTAACTCCCTATTGACCTGCATTGAAGAATCAAAAATATACTTAATGCGTGGGGTGATCAATCCCCCTGACCAATCAATTTCAGGATTCCAATGCGTTAAAAAGTCATGGCCAAGAATGGTATCCTCCATTCTTGGGGCATCCGAGACTGATAATTCCCACTGGAAGGGGGGAAAGTTCGGAAAGTTGAAAACCCATAAAACTTTCTTACTTACCCAATATTTGGGTTCCTCTGATTCGACCATGTAAATTAGAGTTCGATCCATATCTGTAAATGTCAGTTGTAACTTCTTGGAAAATATAAACTAAAAAAAGAAATTGAAGCTCCAGAGTCTATAGGATAACTGAAGGGGGTATCCTCCTTAAAAAGAATGAATCTCAAGCGGTTTAAGGAAATTCCAGTCCTTAAGACATGGAGGTTCTGTGCACTGGGCAAGATAAGATAGTTTGCTTTGCACACAAGTAAACTATCTACTATTTTTTTGACTTCAAACTAGTACCTTCTCTTTCCTTAAACTTTACCCAATCTTCCAGCTTGTGCTTACCCCCACAATTCATACATAACCCATTATCCGCTCTTCTCTTCCTCTCAGCTTCTTTAATTTCCCCTTTAGGATCCAGTATTTTGCTGATATCGCCTGGGGTCGAGCTTTTAGGTTGAGGCTTGTCCTTTCCCTTATTGGTTTTGGATTGAGTCGAGGAGGATTGAGTTGTCCGTGGGTGTGAAGAAGGTCCCGATTTAAAATTTAGGCCTTGAGATTTGTTGGCGTATTGACAATGTTGAAGTCTTCCTTGGTAAACACCGTTGAGTTCGAGGGTTTGATCCATTAAATCCGTTAAAGTAGTCATCTTCTGACCGTGAAGATTTAACTGATACAGAATCCTCAAAGGAAGTCCTTTTTTAAAATGATACTTGAGGGCAGCATCATTCCAACCTACTTGAGTTTGAAGTGCTCTGAAGTTTGAGATATATTCAGAGGCTTTACCATTATCACTCATGCGAAGAAAATCAAGTTCAATTTCTGCGTTGTCAGTTTCATTAGGGTGACCAAACAACATGAAGAGTTGGTCTTTGAACTTTTCCCAGTTATTAATAAGTTAGTGGATTTTGGTCAAAGAGAGCATGAGAAGACAAGGTTCTAACTATCTTGCTGCTTTTCCGGCTAGGAATGAAGAAGCGTAAACAACCTTCGATTGGTTGTTATAAAGGTTCAAGGGTCATTATGGAACAAGATCTTGCAGGTTTGCAAAAAGGGCTGCAATCTGTCTGAATTTTCTCCATCAAATTTATCAGGAGATTTCATAGAAGGAGTTTTGAAATTTAGATCCCTCTGAAGACTTTGAATTTGAAAGGGTCTTCATGAAAAGTTTCATGAAATCTTCCAGTGAATTAGATGGTCCAGGTTCTGAAGGTTGACCAGAAGGGTGAGTAGCAGTGGCAGATGGTGCTTCGTGCATTGTATCCTCTTCTTCTTCATAATCACTAGAGTCATCAAAATCTTGTGGGATGTCTTCTACAGATTGGACTGAATTTTACCGTTCCAAAGGAGTGAGTGCGGAAAACAGGCCATGTGGCTGTTGGCCTGCCTCTGGTGTAAGCTCTAGTAGTAGCGCCTGTAGGAGGAGTGCGTTGAAAAAATTCCATTTTAAGAATTTAGAGAAATACACCTGAAAAGGGATGTAGTAGTGCAAAGAATGAGGACTATGGATAATTAAATTATACTGTCACCGGAGGACCTATGCACAAGGTCGAGGGTGTTCCTGAAAGTGAGATGGTGGGAGGATTTTTAGAAACTTATTTGATGCACAGAGGAAATGTTTGAGGAAGTGATTCGAAGATGACTCAAAGGAAGAGCTACTGCTTTGAGATATGTTTGTGAAGAATTCTAATATAATTTAAAGGTAATGTTAAAATTCTTAAAATCTCACAAAGGGTTGGAAACTCAATAATCAAAGATTTAGGATTTAGAAATGATTATTGAGAAAATATGGAAAGATACAATAATAATGATTTAACCTAAAGTATCACCACTATTAACTATATATATGTTTTATAATTTAATTCTAAAGAATGTCAAACCAAAAACCCAACCCCTTTTATATCCTTTACTCCTCCTCGCATTGACCTCATACCCATCCACTATTCCGCACACCACAGACCATTAAAAATACATCCATTACACCTGGACCCTCCTCACTAACATCCATCAACCCTTTAATCCTCCACTATCCATTCTGTCCATGCTCACTACCCCTTTTAATAATCCACAGACATTTAATAAACCTTTCAGTGTACTATTACATTGACTATTGCGCTGTGCTTCGCTTATTGAGGAAAAGACTGAGACACACTATTGAGAGATTGACTAATTTAGATTTAGAGTTTTAGGCTAGCGCGGTTGAATAGTGAGTACACAAAGGAAAGTTGCACTTGCTATGGAGAATTTCTTTCTGCATTTCGAGTATGGATTTACACCTCTGTATTATTGATTTAATGAGCTGCTTTTGCCTCGAGTGTCATGTGGCGCCTTACAGTCGTTGGCCCATTACTTTAATTTCATAAATTGAAGTATCATATTTATTTATTAAAAATTTATGGAAGAATATTAAATATTTGGTGACTCTACAAATCCCCATACTTTTTAGATCTACCTAAAGAATTTTTAAATTTATTAACTTTTTCCTCTTTTTTTAACTTGTTTATTCGTTGGATTAAATTTTGACTGATCTGGAAAGAGCAACCAAAATGCGTGAAGTCTTGACAAGATTCCAAACCTGGAGGAGCCTATGTGGTTTGGTGATTATCGTAAGAAGAATTCCAAACTGTTTTGATGATTCCATCTCCTAATCCACAATCAATTATACGTCTATGATCCAGGAAACATAATCCATGTCCTTTAATTTTTGTAGGTGATGAAATAGGTTGTCCAGTGATAGGATTAATATATGTGAAAATTCCATAAGTGAGGTAATTGGCATCATTTGAGTCGGTGTGAATTTGGTTATGAAATCCAGAATGAGTGATTATAACATTTGAAAACATTAGATAATCACTGCTAATATCTTCCCATTCAGAGTTGCACCAATTTGGTATTCCAAGTCTCGTAGCAACTTCATGATTTTTTTCAAAAGCATTATTGAAGATTTTTTTAAGTCAAAGAGCAAGAAATGAATTAAATGAAGGTAAAGTATTCCATTTTCAAAAATCATTATCTAATTCATTTTTATATAAATATCTGAGTAAATAATATATGCCTATTTGAATTAAATTCAGAAAAATGATATTAAAAAATCCTGAAAAATTTTTAAACATACCAAGAGAAAAACCTTTATCAAATCCTGGTCTCCATCCAATTCCAATCATGATTCCACCCAACAAATTCTTATTCCTTAAAGGTAAGTGAACTAAAGCCATTTGATAGAGTGTTATGATGAGATCGCAGAGTTGATTAAATGATTCATCTTTTAAACCATTAAAAGAATGGTTTTCGTAAATAAATTGAGGTTTGAAAGTATTATTAATACCAGCTTTAAGTTCATCACCTCCAGTTTCAGTTAAATAATGTATATTTTCAGGTAACGTTTTTGGATATTTTTTTTTTCAACTTTAGTTTTATAGTACTTGATTTTTGAAATATGGCCAAATAATTGATCCAAGTGAATTTTTTTTTTTAAATTTCTTTTATTTTGATACTGTTCATTTTTTGTCAATGTTTTAGATTATGATTGAAAAGAAGTTGAATTTGAAGATGATAATGAAGTTGAAGAAGATGAGAGTGAGGTAAGTGGTGAATCTGAAGTTAAAGACATGTATTTTTCTACTTAAAAATTTGTTACTTTTCAAACACCCAAAATTATACATTAAAAAAAAACTCACTTAATTTAAATTAAAAAAATAAAAATCCTCAAAAGACTAATAAGAATTTTTTTATTTCACTTGAACTTGACGAATATTTTTCTCTAAAATTAAAAAAATCAAAAAAAAATTCAAAAAACTGTGAATTTTTATTTATTACTTCCCTATTCCCCTAAATTCCCCGCTCCAAACCCCTCTCCTACCTAACCAAAACCCTTGTACGAACCCCCCCTCCAACCTATTCACATCCCCTTTTAAACCCCTCCTAACCCCCTTCCAAACCCGCCTTCAATCTTCCCCAAACCCCCCTCCAAATCACCCTCCAAACCCCCCTCCAAATCACCCTCCAAACCCCCCTTCAATCTCCCCCAAACCCCCTCCAATCCCCCCTTCAATCCACCTCTATTCCCCCCCTCCAAACCCCCTCCAAACCCCCCCAATCCCCCCCTCAATCCCCCCCTACCCCCCCTTCAATGTTACTTAACGATTCTTTAGCAAATTGTTAAGGAACCTTTAAGGGGGGGTAGGGGGGTTTTGAGGTGGATAGGAGGGGGGTTAGGAACGGATTGAAGGGGGGTTGGAGGGGGTGATTGGGAGAGTTTGGAGGGGGGATTCAGGGGATTTGGAGGGGGGTTGGAGAGGAATGAGGGGAGGAAATGAGGACACCAACAAGGGAGAGAAAGGGAGAGATGAGACCAAAGAGGGAGAAAAGGGAGATTACAGTTAGCCAAGGAGGGGAGAAAAGGGGGATGTATCCATTCCAAGGAGAGGGTAAAGGTGGGAAAAAGCTTAGGCCAAGGGGGGATAAAGAATAGGATAAATGAGAGAAAAGAGGGAGAGAGAGAGACAGAGAAAAAAAAGGTGAGTTTTACCTATAAATTTAAAAAAAACCACTTACAAAAAAAAAAAAACAAAAACCCAAAAAACCAAAAAAAAAATAATAGCAAAAAATCAAGTAAAAAAGATAAAATGACTTACATGGAGAGATGAGTTGAGAAAAAAAAATTTAAGTGAGATTGTTTTAGAGATGTAGGAAGAGAGGAGAAAACGGATATCGGTGAAGAAAAAAAAGAGAGTGACTGAAAAAATATGCGTTTGCTGAGAATATGCCATTTCATGTTGAGTTGATGAAAGAAAACACAGAGTGATAAAAAAAATAAGACTTTAACAGCAAATTCAAAAACCAAAAAAATATGCAAAAAAATTTACCATTCTAGGTGAATAACACATGCAAATTGATCATTTGAAGAGAATGAAAGAAAAAATTAAAATTGCGTTGAAAAATGTTGGAGTGTTATTGGAAGAATTTTTTCCCTTATACTAGTTGATTGAGAAATAAAAGTTTTGGATATAGTCGGAGGTGAATCAACTTGTTCATCTTCATACAGCTCTAACCATTGATCTTTGAGGTCAGCAAGTAGGTTATGAAGTATAGTGCAACACAGAATCCAGTTGATCACTGCCTCCATTTCAGATTTATTTCTAAGAGGACTTCTTAATTCCCTTAAACTAGAAAAACAGCCTTTCAAGATTCCAATAGAATGATCAATACGGACTCTTGACTTTGCCAAATGATTGTTGAACTTGTAATTTTGACTGTCTTCTGAAGCTGCTCCCCGAAAAGCAGGAAGTACATACTTTCCATTCACATAAGCAGAATCTGCAAGAAGATAATGATCTTCATCAAAGAATTTATCAGGTTCATTTGAAATTTGCATTCTTTGGAAGACGTAGGAGTCATGACATGAGACAGGATAGCCAGCGAAGAATGATATAAATTTTTTGTTTACGTCACATATAAGCTGAACATTAATTGAATATCTATAAAGAAGATATATTTGTTTGTGTTAGTTTCAAAGAGAATGAAAGGAGTTAAAAATAATCTACCTCTTTTTACGGTCAAAGTAATTGTTTCCACCTTGAGCAGGTTTCTGGCTCAAAGGAATAGTAGTACCATCAACAAAACCAATACATCCTGGGAAGCCCTCTGCTTGCATAAGCTGAGATGATTCAAGTCGCTCTTCTTTTGTTGGCCAGGTGAGAAGTTGAGATTACAAGGAGTTGATGGCAGTGATACATCGTTTGGTATAAGTGATAACTGAACCATACCCTAAATCAAAGACATTTTCTAAAAGTTTCAAAGCAGCTCCATTCCAATTTGAACCCAAACGACATAGTGTGATGGCCAATTGAATTGAAGGATGTCGTTGTTCTTTTTGAGAATTATTGTGAAATATGGGATGATCCTGAATAAGCTCAAGCAATTTAAGGAAACATTCCAGAGAAGTCCTGAACAGCTGTCTAAAACTGGGTGTAGATAGGTTAAGAAGTGTTTGGATGGTGTACATGGGGGTATGAAGTACTTGAGGCTTTCTGGGAAGAAGGTAACGTTTCGTGGCCATTTTTGATAAAAAGACAAAATCTTCTTCTAGATCAGAATCAGAATCACAATCAGAGTCCAAGAGCAGTTCAAGAGGCATGAAAGTCATTGCTTTATGTAATTTATCAAGATTTTAAAGTGAGGAAGGCATGACTCTTATATGATATGATATGAAAATGTAAATGATGTACGATGTTTTGAGTTATGAAGTGTTATGCTGTGGAGTGCTGCATATGAATGGGATGATGCTGAAAAATTAGTGAAATGGGACTTGATGGTGAAATCAGCACTTTTGGTTGAGAAAGTGCGGATTTGAGTGAAATAAGTGACTTATTTCATTTTGAAATCCACCAGTATTGGGGCTAGTGTGTTTTGGAAATACGCACTTATTTAAGTGCTGATTTGGTCAAATTTAAGTGCAGATTTGTAAGTGTGGATTTGCCAGAACTGACACCCCCTAATATATCTTAACTAAATAAACTTAATGTCTGAAATTCTGAATCTTGTTTTTATTTTTCTCCATTTATTTTTTGTAAGATTACTTTGAGTAGTAAATAGATCTTATTTTTTAAAAAAAATGAATCAATAGTCAGTTAATTTTTATTTTGAAAAAAATTATACATAAAAATAATCTCAAATTTTCTAATGGAAATTATAATAAACCAATATATATTTATTAAAATTCAATTTTAAATTGGATTTTTGTGGGAATACCATTTTTTTCAATAACATTTTTCTTCTGTAGCTCATACAATAAATTTTACATTTTATTTTCATGTGAATATATGGAATTCAAGTTGGAATTTTATGCCGTATTATATTTCAGTGACTCTTCAAAATATTTGGTAGGAGATTTTTTTAATTATTATACCAGTTTTTCTATAGAAAAATTTAGTTTAAAACTTTGTTTAAAATACAAATGATCAATATTTTTAGCTCTTCCCTTAGAAAGTTTATATATTAGAAGAATTATATTGTAATTAATAAAAATTCAAGAAGATATTTTAAATGTTTATTTGTCTTATTTTAATATGTTTCTTTTGAAGTTTAAATAGAGTACAAAGTTGAAAGTGCATATGCTTGCTTTCAGGGACAAAATATTTCATAAGGTTAAACCACATCTTAAAATTTCCCCATCATTTTCAGGTAAAAAAATACAGTTTAAAGATTTTTTGATTCTTAATAGTAATAAAATATTAAAATTATTAGGTAAATAAGTAAATTTTTATTTTTAAAACAAGTAAATCTATACAATACACTATATTTGATATTCTTTTGACCAAAAAAGACTACATATATACTCTAAGTTAATTTCTTTATCAAATAGAAACACTTGAGTAAATATATTTATAATTAAAGTAAGTTCAAAAAGAAAAATTTCAACTATTTAGAAGGAAAAATTGTTTTTGAGAGATTTTTTTGTAATAAAAATTCAATTCATAAAGAAAATGTTTCATTTTGCAAGTAAAGCCAGTAATTTCCTTAATTTTTGGTATAAACTAAGACATATCCATCTAAAAAATAATTTAATACTCAGAAGGAGCTGTATAGTTTTTATTTAGAACAAGAATGATTTTCTTTCAGATTGGTTTAAATATGAACCAAAAATCGGACTTATTTTATGAAATAAGATAGATCTATAAGAATAAGTTTTGAGCTGTTCTTTCTTTATCATAAGAAAGAAAATAATATTATACTGTGTGAAAATAAACATGCTCATTTTTAGAATTTAAAATTTTTCTAAATTTATCTATAGTTTTACTTATTTGCAGAACTTTATGTATTATTTAAGATAAATCTTTTTGATAACAAAATATACATTTATATACATTAAAAAAACATTAAATTTGAAAAAAATAAAAGAAAATATCACTGTTTAACTTATCTTCAACAATAGTCAGAACCAGGATGGAATTGGGATTTCAATCTAAGTTCCATAAAAACTTAGACATGTATTTTTTTTAAAAGTAGATATATTCATTTTCATCAAGCTTATTTAGTAATGAAGATAACTGAAAGAGTTTTTCCGGTTACTGAATTAACAATAATTTGTATTTTAAGACATATTATAATTTTTTTTCTTGAGTTTGTAATAATTACACCTATTAATTCAGGTATTTAAAAATATTTAAATACACAAAATCAAGCTAAAAGGTGAGATATATCCAATGATTTTATGTTTTTTATTTTTTTAATTAAATAATTAATGTAAAATATATTCTGTGCCACACCATAAGAGCTGGCAGTCAAATTAAAAGGAAAGTGAGTACAACTCATCATTCCTATATTAATGGTTTAGGTTTTAATATAGGTTTTTTTGTTGAAAATTATTTCTAGAAATTACCAATAATACTTATTTTATCATCATAGGCAAAATGTGTAACCAAATTCTATGAAATATTTTTTTAAAAATTTTTAGTATTTTTTCACTTCTAATTTTTATATTTCAATTATTATACTTAAAAATCTAGTATTTATAAAAATTAGACATGAAAAATGTACTATAAATGAAAAAAGGTGCAAACAAGACCGTACACCAGAATATACCATCATTTTATTTTTAAAAATTGATACATATTTCTATTTGCACAAGGTGAGAAATGTATAGCCATAAACTAGTCCTGACACTCTTTAACTACAGTTGTGTCTTTAATTGATAACTTAATTGATAGGTGTACCCTGACTTTTGGCCGAACGCCAAAGTACAAAATCAGTTTTTGGACACCTTTTTACCTCCCTCACCACCCCTGCCTACAATTATTTTTTCCCTGCACTCACCACATATTTTCATCCCTTAATATCTTTTCTCTAGCCTTCTTTACTCCATATCCATCTCACACCACCCCTTACCACCCCTTTTGCACCATCTGCACCCTTCCCCAGCCCTTGAAAAACCTTTCTCTACCCTCTTTACCCCTCAATACTCATTTGGCTACCCCCCAAACCCTCAATTCCCCTTTTTCTACACCCCCCACCCCTCCTACCCCATTAGCTACCCTCACCTTACCTCCTACACCTTTCTCTTCACTCCTCAGCCCACCTATCCCACCCCTTCACCTCCCCATCCCACTCATCTCCCTTTGATTCCCACTCTACCCTCTTTCTCTTCACTCCCCACACTTTTTTCTTTCTATGAAGTAAGAGGGGTAGTGAGTAGTGGGGAAGTGAACAAAAGGGATGTAGAGGGGTTAAGAGATATGAAAAATGGTACGGAGGGGAAATGAAATGAAAGGCATGGGAGAAAAAGTGAGGTTATAGAGGGAGGGTAATCTGAGAGGGGAGAGGGTGGGAGCAGAAAGAAAAGGATTTTTCTTCAAAAAAGTGATATGATAGAAAAACAGAAGAATTAATTTCAAGGGAATGAGAAGACTGATGACCTGAATTTTTTTTTAAAAAAAATATTAGACTTCTAGTGAATCAATAACTTCTAATGTGCTTCAATCTTATGAAAATTTCCCTCCTTCATAGTTAGATATGCTGAAGATGGAGGAAAGTTGTTTTTAAAGAATAATAGTTCCTGTGCATTGATTTTACTTACTGGTAAAAAAACTATATATACTTTATTTATAAATTATATGTTTAAATATATTATTCTTTTATTCATTTTGAATATTTTTTGAGCTCTACAGATCCTTTGAAGGTTCATGAGATTTGCTGCTATGTAATCATACATAAAGATAAAGTATCATATTTTTTAAAATTTTCACTGAAAATAATGTGATGATTAATATCACTACACTATATAGTATTTCTTAAATAATTTCTGAATATACTTAATAATTCCAATATGTAATTGAGCTAAAATATCTGAATGCTTATGTAAAATGAAGTTTCATTAAATCTACAATGAGAATTATTTTTTTGAAATAATTAAAAAGCACCATTTTTTAAAAAAAATCTTATGTGTTTATCAGCCTGTTTTTGATATGGAGTGCACTGCTTTCAGCCTTATATAAAAAAATAATATTGTTCAGATTTCAAAAATTTTGAGGTAATGAATTCATTGGCTTCAATGATAATTCAACTATGATTCACCATGAATTCAACAAACTTTCACCCTTTTTTTCTTGGATCGCTCATGGGAATCTCAATTAATACTCAATTTGTGATGAATTAGGGTTCAAGGTTGCAGACTTTCTAGCAAGTCTGCCCCCTGTATTGTGTGGTGTTTGCTCACCTCATCTCTGTAAAATTTCACACACAAATCACCCTCTCAATTCAAATATCCTTGGCAAACAAACCTAACTAAAATTTTCAACATTTTATTTTCACATTTTTAAATTTTTCTTAGTTTACATTTCTGACTAAAATTTTTATCTTTCTCATCACATTAAGTTAATTTCTTTTCATTTCTTGATTCATCAACTTTTTCAAGCTGAATTTTTTATTCTTCCCTGAATCTTGTGGCTGCTGAGATACTAACCTTAAAATATGAACTTTCTTTTTTTCACTATTCATAGCACATACACCACACAATATGGGGGGAAGACTTGCTAGCAAGTCCACAACCTTGAATACAAATTCATATTTAACAGAGCACCCTTTGAGGTAGTGATTAAGAAATCATTAATTGATTTTTAGAATACAGTGAACCACTGATCAAGCTAGCTTGAATATTCATTTGTAATAATTATTTGAAACAATGTTGAAGCGTGAAAGACAAAATTTTGTAATGGTATCTTGAAATCAGCCCACCCCAAAGCTAAGCCAGTATGAAAGCTACATCATTTGTAAAGTAATTTCTTAATTTTATTCATTTAAAGATAGAATCTCTCCAGTTTAAACTGAAACAAAAGAGATCTCAGATGTTCAAAATATTTTACTTAACTGCTAATATATGGTGAAATTATAAGTCACTGTAATAAATCATACAAAAAATATAGTTTGGGAAACAATATCTACCATTAATTTTTCTCTGTAAAAATTTTAAAAAAGCCTCTCATTCTCATGATTCAAAAATATTTTATTAACTATTATCAATATTTAAGATAACTGAAAAATGTAAAACCCTTACAAAAATGAAGTGAATTATATTTTGATAATATAAATCATCTCTAAGATTAATATCTATCTTTTTTTCATTAAATATATAAAACAAATATGCATGTATTAGTATTTTTTTAAAATATATTAATTATTTATCCTCAAAATATGAAAAAAGAAAGGTATTAAGTGAAATTTTATTAAAATGCATTGAATAGGAGGTATCAAACATGGCAAATGTGGGAATACATAAAATTGATTTCTATTCACAAAAAAATAGGAATCACCTCTTTATTGGATAATTAAAAGAAGGATATTTAAAAGTAAAAATTAATAAAATTGATAATTTATAAGGTATAATTTGATTGATAAAAATGAGTTTATCTAATGGCTGGTTTTCACTGTTTCAAAACCCATAATTAAAATAGTTTGTTTTGATTTCTATTTGTTTTTTTACGTTGATCCCATTACTGTTTCCATGGTACATAACATATTTTTATGTCTTATTATTATTTTATTTTGTAAAACAGTATTCCATACCTCTACATTCCTACTCTCTGTCTTACATAAATAATTACCTTCAATATCATTCCCCTTTTAAACCTTAATTTTCTTTTATCACAAAATATTTTTTACATGCCTTTAAACCCATTCTTCTTCCATAAAACTCTCTAAAACCCTCTAATAGAATACCTACACCTTTCCACTTCTTTCCATTGTAATTTATAACCTCCTCAAACTTCTATACCTGTTATAATTCATAGAAATCAAGAGGATTTGTGTGAGAAGGAAATCAGAAAAGATGTAAAGGGCAGAAAGTGTAAAAAAAAGGTAAATACTGGAGACAAAAAAGGGAATGATGGGTGGAAAAGAAAAAATTGTTTATAGGAAAGAAAAAGGGGCCTAAAGAGGTTTTAAAAAAACTTTAGGATAGAAAAAGGGATCAGAGAGGTTTTATTTTTGTTGAAGGGTATTGGAAGGATTGGGGAGTAGTTTTATGGATAGAGGAACAAGTTAAGAGCTGTGTGATTGGGAGTAAAAGAAAGAGGAGGAAAAAGAAATGAAAAGTGAAAGTATGGTAGATAAAAATTTTTGGAGCAAATAAGATCATAGAAAAAGTAGTAAGTAAGAGTGAGAAAATTAGGAAAAGTGATTGGGAAACATGAAATAAGATTTAGTAAAACAAAACAGTGAATTTTGTTTTATGAAAAAACATCAGAATTTACTTTCATCTTATAGTTCTCTCTACAGAAATATCTTTATTCAAATCATATTAATACTGATTTATGGTCTTGAATTTTTCACCCTGTTATACTAAAGCTGAGACTTCAATTTAAATTTTAAGTGAAATTGAATTCCAGCTTAAGGATTTGTATATAATTTCAATAATTCAAGATACAGAAGTGTTTACTACTTATATGAATAAAAAAATGGAAAAACTTAGAGGAGTTTAAATATAGGAATTAATCAATATATAATAATACTTTCTTTCTTTCCAATGATCTCATTTAATGAGGATGGTAATTATAAATGCCTTGAAAAAATAAGTTAAATATTACTATCTGTAAAATACTTTGTGAAATAGAAACTATAATAAATCCTAAAAATCTTAAAACTATTTAGTAGAAGTTAGAGGAAGGCTTTAAAATTGTATTAAATCTATAATTAGTTATTATTCCACATTTTTAAACATGAGTTTTGGAATAAAATTATGGAATTTTAATCTTATCAGCTGGTCATCTAGAAGGAGAAAAATAAGAAAAATAAAATGAGGAGAATTTTGGAAAAGATGAAGATAAAAGAGGGAAGATAGAAAGTATTTAATGAAGTGCTAAGGGAGTTAATGGAGAAGCCACTAAATAAAAAACTGGGGCATTATATGACTTTTAATAGTGTATTT
Source organism: Hemileia vastatrix (assembly GCA_030280995.1). Classification (NCBI taxonomy): domain Eukaryota; kingdom Fungi; phylum Basidiomycota; class Pucciniomycetes; order Pucciniales; family Zaghouaniaceae; genus Hemileia; species Hemileia vastatrix. The sequence goes on along the minus strand of JASXTE010000009.1, from coordinate 25,585,642 downwards.
TTTCAAGTATTTAAGTCACTAATTTCTCTATTCTTATGAAAAAACAATTACTAACATTAAAAACCTTTTAAAGAAACCTTAATAGAATATTTTATTTTTAATTTTTAAAGGGAAAAAGTGCCACAATAAAAAATAGATGTATATATATACTTATAACTAATAGTATTAGTTTAATAATTTAACTAATGTAAGTGATGGGGATACAGGGGGTTACCCAAGGAATTTATATAGAAAAGGGGACCTCTTAAGTACCACAAAAATTTAAATACAATATAGTAGTAAGGTATAACAAAATAAAAAATAAGTGTAACAAAATTTAAGGGTAAATTTGACAAAAGTAACCAAGAAACATCAGTAAGAGCCTATTTATCAACCAATTTAAACCCAAACACTTTAATAAAATAAAAAAAGACATTAAATTAGTTTTAGAAAGAAGAAGTTAATTATTTTAATTTAAAACAGATTTTATAATTATTTAAGTAGTCACCAATTTAAGTAAAACACCAAAAATATATTATTTCAAGAGTGTAATTAATTAATTTAGTTTATAACATGAGTGTAGTTACTTTAACCTATTTTATTAGTTTAATAGTCATTTAAAATCAATCAAGTATTTGATTTAACGAGATTATTAATTTTTAGATTAAAATATACTAATTTATTAATTAGGGGGTATCAATGTTCAGGGATCCGCAATTAGGGATCAGGAATTTTTTTTCCAGGATCAGACATTATTAATTGTGGAAGATTCTTATCCACTAGCCCCAGGGCTAGTGGATAAGGAATCCACGATAATGCATTATCCCACTTCTTATACCCCAATTTCCATTCCTAATTACTGATCCCAAACTCATCACATCCATGAGCAATTCACATGGTTTCAAATCACGTATCCTGACCTTATGTCATTCTGGAGCATAACACACCTACATTTCTGTTCTTAAGCCCTAAAATAAAAATTTTTTCTGCACACCTCACTCAAAGATTGGTCCAAGTCACCCTCACCACTCGTAAATTTGTCAAAGTCACTCACAACACTCAAACATTTGTCTGAGTCACCCTCACCACTCATAAATGTGTCTAAGTCACTTGCAACACTCAAAAATTTGTCTGATTCACTCTCACCACTCGGAAATGTGTCTAAGTCACTTGCAAAACTCAAAAATTTGTCTGATTCACTCTCACCACTCGGAAATGTGTCTAAGTCACTCGCAAAATTCAAACATTTGTCTGATTCACTCTAACCACTCGTAAATTTGTCTAAGTTGATTGAAACACTTAAAAATTTGCATAAGTCACTTTTACCACTTGAAAAATTGAATAAGCCCACTGATTTTGTAATTAATCTACTACTAATGAATTATTTATGTATGTACATTTAAGTAAAAGTTACAAAAAATTGGTTATATAAAACATAATCATATGGTTCTTATGAGCTTGGTGAAGATATTGTTCCATGTAAATTTTAAATCAAGCTTGATTTCCATGATTTTATGTAAATAGTATATCTTAATGTTATTTACACATGAAATTATACAATCATAGTCTACCTCAATCATTCATGTCATAACTGTTTTTTGTTCATGGTTTTTCTTCTTTGTTCTTGAAAAACACATTGATTAACTGAGACAAGAAAGGAGCCCAAATTACAATGATGATGATTATAACCTAAACAAATAGATGCTGTCAACAATTTGTAAATGCTTTGGAGATACAGTGCGGAATGATTATAAAGAATGGGCCTATAAAATACAGCAAGAGAAGGAAGTGATTAGGGACCAATCAAGACAAAACAGGAAACTTGGCCAAAAATACAACTGACCAGTACAATGCTGTTGAGAGTTGGGGTGAGCGCAGATGAGCAAACAGACTGGACAAGATAAGGAAGAATAGATGGCCAAGTTGTGGTTATGAAAAATTAAGTAGAAAAATGTCGTATAAGAGGTGAACATTGACACGTAAAGTGTCTAATAACCCAATTATTAGCAAAAATAATTGCGGAAGATAATTGGGGTATAAGGATTTTTATCCACAATTAATTTAATTGCGGATCCCTGAACATTGATACCCCCTATTAAAGGGTTTTGACTTTTTTAATAAATTTTTTGACACAATTGAGAATCAAAAAAGCACCCAAATATTCATGGATTATAAGATATGGGATGTTATATTAGGGGGTATCAAAGTTAGAAATTTGTAATTATTTAAAAGGTATTTCACAGCACAATAAGAAAGCCACAAGCATGACATTAATTCTCAGTAAAAAGATGTTTTGAGGGCACAGGATGGCATACCTTAAAAAATAATCATGGTTGATTTGGTGGAAAAATAAGGTGTTTTGAAATGGAAGATTTCTAACTTTGATACCCCCTATTTAATATATATAATTAATTTTTAATTTATAATTATTTAGGGGTATCAATTTTCAGGGATCCACCATTAGGGATTGGCATTTTTTTTTCCAGAATAAGACATTATTAATTGTGTATTAGGGGGTATCAAAGTTGACCAATCCACAATTAGGGATCAGGAATATTTTTTTCCAGGATCAGACATTATTAATTGCGGAAGATTCTTATCCACTAGCCCCAGAGCTAGTAGATAAGGATTCCATGATAATGCATTATCCTGCCTCATTTACCCTAATTTCCATTCCTAATTCCTGATCCCAAACTCATCACATCCATGATGGATTTTTAAGAATGTCACATGACTTATAATTGCTGATGCCATCCTTAACTCTTTCCTCACTCTATGCTACTTAATTTTGTTGGAAAACACTTGAAGTTTTTTTCTATCTACACACCACAACTGCACATTTGGTAGTGAATTCCCACTTACCTCATCACATAAGCCTTCCACCAACAACTGTGAAATACCTCTTTACTAGGCAGCTACTTCACTCAACTATGAATGTTATTGCTTTAATTTTAGATCTTTACTATAAGACAGACTCTGATTTGGAAGATGCTTTAGCCTATATGTCTTTTCTTTCCAAAAAGTGTTACATAAACCCAAAATGGCCAAATCTTCATCATGATCCCAGATATGATCTTTTCTCAATTCTCAATGTTCCTCAACTAAATTTCACTCAACTATTTCAAACTTATCCCAATTCTTTCTTCAAACTTTATCAACTCATCTCCAAACATCCTATATTTCATTACAATTCTCAAAATAAAAAATGAGATCCTGATATTCAATTTGCTGTTGCACTATGTTGCTTTGGCTCATATGAAAATGGTGCTGCTGCAAGAAGTTTGAAAAATCTCTTTACCATAGGATAGGAGAAAGTGATACTATAAACAAAGCAATCAATGATTGGCATCCTTTCCCTTAAGTCTCAAACACTTGCTTGGCCAAATCCACAACAGCAACTTGAATCCTCTCAAGTAATGCAAGCTGAAGGTTTCCATGGCTGTGTATTATTTGTTGATTTCATGACCATAAATGTGAGTCAAAAGGCTGCTTATGATGGCAACCATTTTTTTGATTGCAAAAAAAGGTTTCTTCAAAATGTTCTCCAATTTCACATCATTCATAAACTGACTTTTTATCTTTATAGATAATCTATTTGCGTTCAACTTGTATGAAATGTCAATCATAAATTTATGGCTTTTCATAGTGGCTTCCCCAGCTCATGTCATGACTCTTCCCTCTTCCAAAGAATGAGGATTTCTCAAAGTCCTGACTCATACTTTGATGAATCTCAGTACCTCCTTGAAGACTCAGCATATGCAAGTGGAAAGTACTGTCACCGGACGACCTACGCACAAGGTCAACGGTGTTCCTGGAAGTGAGATGGAGGGAGGAGTTTAGAAACTTCTTCGATGCACAGAGGAAATGTTCAAGGAAGTGATTCGAAGATGACTCAAAGGAAGAGCTACTGCTTTGAGATATGTTTGTGAAGAATTCTATTATAATTTAAAGGTAATGTTAAAATTCTTAAAATCTCACAAAGGGTTGGAAACTCAATAATCAAAGATTTAGGATTTAGAAATGATTACTGAGAAAATAAGGAAAGATACAATAATAATGATTTAAACTAAAGTTTTACCACTATTAACTATATATATGTTTTATAATTTAATTCTAAAGAATGTCAAACCAAAAACCCAACCCCTTTTATATCCTTTACTCCTCCTCGCATTGACCTCATACCCATCCACTGTTCCGCACACCACAGACCCTTAAAGAATACACCCGTTACACCTGGACCCTCCTCACTAACATCGGTCGACCCTTTAATCCTCCACTTTCCATTCCGTCCATACTCACTACCCCCTTTAATAATTCACAGACATTTAAAAAACCTTTTAGCATACTATTACATTGACTATTGCGCTGTGCGTCGCTTATTGAGGAAAAGACTGAGACACACTATTGAGAGATTGACTAATTAAGATTTAGAGTTTAGACTAGCGCAGTTGAATAGTGAGTACACAAAGGAAAGTCGCAGTTGCTATGTAGAATTTCTTTCTGCGCTTTGAGTATGGATTTAGACCTCTGTATTATTGATTTAATGAGCTGCTTTTGCCTTGAGTGTCACGTGGCGCATGACAGATGCCCCGGTATATAAACGCGAGCTCCGTTGAGCGTGAGACATATACTTCCCATACTATTTTCCCCTTATTTAATTCTTGTTTATTTATTTATTATTATTATTTCAGCTTGTCCAACTCCAGCTCCCACGCCTCCTCACCCCAAAGCGGATGGTGGGCTCGTTACTCGACAGTACTCCCAAGCATGCAAGGCTTGTGAATCGATGGAGTACTTCTGTGTGGAAAGCACAGCTACCCAAGGTCCTCACCAAAAATGCAAGTTTTGCTGATGGAGACGGGTGGTGTGCAATGTTTTAGCAAAAAGTTCTGACATCAAACAAAGGTTTACCAAGACTAAATATTGGGTAATATCAAAGACCAAAGAAGCAGTCAAAGACATATGGGACATGTTGATTGGGGATGATCAATCAGAAGCAGCTGAGGAGGAAGTCGAGGACACTATGGCATCCTGGGTAACTCAAGCCATGGGTAAACAAAGGGTAGAAGATGAGGTGGATGAATTGGTGGAGGAAGATGAGGAGGAAGTTCCCATTTCAAGGCGGACACCAAAAAAGTGGCGGATGGTCATCGAAGATGACGAGTAAGAAAAAAAAGTGACAGTGGGAGTCAAATCGAAGTTATTTCTATAGGCTGATCCAATGTTCGAAGTAAGTTTGCTTTTATTTTATTTTACTTTAATTTTGTTTTTTCAAAGAAGAATTTTACTGATGACCATATGATTTAGAGTTTAGGTGTCATCGCCGAAGCCTCAAGTGTGGGAGCTCCTATTGTGGAAACCACTTCTGTGGAAGTGGCACCGTCAATCCCTACCAAAGAACATTTACCAGTGATTTCCTTGAGGGAGGATAACGAAGAGACTCTTGACCAGGTATGGTCGAACAAACCTCACCAGGGTCGACGAGCTAGGTTTATTGAAGATTTAAGAGGTGAAGTCAATAAGATTGTCGATGCTGCCTCCTTTGACGTGGCCGAAGAATTACTGGAAATTGGGGAAGTGGTACCTGTAGGAGAGGAGGAGGTTTTTGATAAATTTAAGAAGGAAATAAGGGTAATTTTGGAGAAGATGAAGAGATTGGTTTGAGAGAAAATAAAGGAGAGAATTTAAAATGGAAGGAAAAAAGGAAAAGAAAGAAAGAGGAAAGAAAAGCTGAAACAATTTGTATATTTAGTTATTTTATTTAGTTGTTTTATTTAAAATTTTAATATTTATTTTTATAAGATTTTGAGAGAAAAAGAAAAAGAAAGAAAAAGATTTAAATAAAATTTTGTTTTAAATTTTGAAAGAAGAAAAGAAAGAATATTTAATTGAAGGAGTTTTAGTTTAAATTTTGAAAAGAAAAAATTTAAGTAAGAAAAAAGAAATAGTTGTTTGAAATAATTTTATTGGAAATGAAAATTTAATGAAAGAAAAAATTTGTTATTTGTGAAAGTTTATTTATTGAAGTTTTGAGGAATTTTAGTTATTTGAAAAGAAAGAAAGAAAAGAAGAGAAGAAATAATTTTAAAAAGAATTTGAAGGAAAGAAGTAATTTGTTCGAAGAAATTTTTAAAAGAGGGATTTAGAGGTTGAAGTGAAATTCGAGAAAGATTGTCATGTTGTGTTTATGAAAAAATTTTGATAGTTTGAGGAAAAGAATTTTTTTTTAAGGAAAGAATTTATATAGAAAATTTGAAAAGAAAAGAAAATTTAAAGAAATTTTAGAAGGTTTTATGAAATTTTTATTTATTTTGTTTTAAACTTTATTTTTAATAATTTAATTTAATTTTAATTTAATTTAATTTAATTTAATTTTAATTTAATTTAATTTAATTTAATTTTAATTTAATTTATTTTTAATGTAATTTTATTTTATTTTAATTTAATTTTATTTATTTTAAAGGAGGTTGAAAAAATTTTTGAAAGAAAAAAGAAGAAAGAAGAAAAGAAAACAAAGAATAAAGAAATCTTAAAGGTAAAGATGTTTTAGATTTTAAAGAGAAGAAAGAAAAAAAGAAAGAAAAGAAAGAAAAAAAAGAGAGTTTTAAGGTTTTGGTTTTAAAGAATATTTAAGATGAAAAGATTTTAGGAGTTCAGGGGCGTTAGAAACATTGATGGCTGGTTCCCAGGATGTCTTGTCTGAGTCATCGAGGAAGCCTTCCCATTCCAAGAGGTATTCAAGTTTCCCCTTGAGCATTCTTGAATCAAGGATACGACTTACTCCCCACTCTAGATGGTCTTCTACTTTGACCGGTTCCGGAGGAGGTTGGTTCTTGTCCGGGTATGTTTCACAAGCCAGTTCCAGGAGAGATACATGGAAAACAGGGTGAATAGACTGCCATTTAGGAGGTAGCTTGAGTCGAAATGCAGTTTTAGAGACTTCAGAGTCAATTTCAAATGGTCCCAAGCGCTTTTCAGCCAGTTTCTTTGATGGTTGAGTCGTTTGAATGTTTTGTGCATCAAGCCATACTTTGTCGCCTGGCTTAAAAGATGGAGCAGATTGTCGATGATTGTCAGCCTGTTCCTTGTACCTTCAAATCGCTAATTCCAGATTTGATTTAAGTTCTTCTTGGAGTTGTGATATGGTTCAAGGATAATGTTCCGCAGGATGACTAGTTCCTACGTGGATTGAGTTGAATAAAGGATGTCTTCCATAAACAGTTTTGAAAGGAGATTGTTGTGTCAAAGAATGAGTCGAGCTATTATAAGCAAATTTGGCCAATGGTAACCATGTGGTCCAATTGTCTTGTTGGTAACTGACATACATTCAAAGGTATTTTTTGAAGATTTGGTTGACCCTTTCTGTTTGCCCATCGGTTTCAGGATGATAGGCCGTGGAGAGGTTCCTTGTGATATTGAGTTGTCGACACAGTTGAGTCCAGAATGTGGATACAAAAAATGAGCCTCTATCTGAAATAATATCATTAGGTAAGGCATGTTTGGAAGATAAATATTCTAGAAAATTTTTTGAAAAATCTTCCTCTGTAGCAGTAGTAGTGGTTTTAATATAAATAGAAATATTTGAAAATATATCTACTATTACTAATATAGCATCAAAATTATTAGAAAGAGGAAGTTGAGAAATAAAATCCATTGATAAAGATTCCCAAGGTTTAGAGGGAATAGGAAGCGGTTAAAGCAACCCATGCTTCTGGTGACAGGGAGCCTTAATCCTATTACATTTGTTTCAAGCTCTTATATAGGCCTTGATTTCTCTGGTCATTCTGGCCAGAAGAAATCCCTCGCTATTAACTGGTGGGTTTTATCAACCCCAAAATGACCAGCTAATGGAGAATCATGTCGACTATTGAAAATCCATAATTTTATTTCATTGTTGTCGGGTATGACTACTCTACCTTTGACAACTAATAGACCTGATTCAATACTAAATCTTTTGGCCCCTTGCTTCGAGAGTATTTTCTCTTTTAATCCTAAACAATATTTTTCCTTCGACTGAGCTTCAAGGATGTTGGATAGTGGATTTTGAAAAAATTGAATTGTTATTGAATTAAGTTGATGAGTTGTTAACATTGATTCTTTGAAAATTTATTTCACATTTTCTGGGTTCTTGTCAGCAAATGTGTCCCCCCGCTGTGGGTAAACGTCTTCCTGAAGTGACAAGATATCTGGGACAATACAGTTCTTACCTGGGCAATAGGAAATAGAAAAAGGAAATTCAGACAGAAATTCAGCCCACCTAGCTTTATGCCTGGTTAACACTTTGGAAGACATAAAGTATTTCAAAGCATTGTGGTCTGTTAGAATTTGAAAAGGACTATCTAGGTTGAGAAGAAAAGAGCGCCATTTGATAAGACAATGGATAATAGCTAAAAGCTCTTTGTCATGAATTTCATAATTTAATTCTGCTGCAATGAGTTTGTGTGACTCAAAAGCAACAGGATGAAACAATTTTTTTTCAGGATTTAATTGAGAAATGACCCCTGCGATAGCATAATCGCTAGCATCTGTCTTGACTATTGTCGAAGAAGAAGGATCAAAGTGTCAAATAATTGGGGCCGTGGTGAACGCAGTCTTAAATGCTTCGAATTCCTTTTGTGCTGTAGAAGTAAAAACAAAACAAATATCTTTTCTAAGAAGAGAAGTAAGATTGGAAATAGTTTTAGAGTAATCTTTAATAAATCATCTATAGAAATTTGCAAAACCCAAAAATCCTTAGAGGGATTTAACCGTTTTGGGCTCAGGCCATTCCGGGACTTTTTAGACCTTTTTGTTGTCCATGACTAAACCATCAGTGGATAACGTAAAACCCAAAAAATCAATTGATTTAAGATGTAATTCACATTTATTGTGCTTGGCGTAGAGACCGTGATCTTGAAGTCGATTTAGAACCTGTCAAACATGACGAATATGCTCATCCAGTGTCTTCGAGAAAATTAAAATATCATCTAAATAGACAACAACAAATTTTTTGACAACATCCTGAAAGATGTCATTGACAAAAGTTTGAAAAGTTGATGGTGCATTGCACAATCCAAAAGGCATAACTAAATATTCAAAAACTACCAAATCTAGTGCGCATTGCAGTCAGTGGTTCATGACCTTCCGCAACGCAAATAAGATAGTAAGCGCCTCTAAGATCAATTTTAGAAAATAAATTAGAAGCATAGAAAAGGGTAAGAAGCAATGACATAGGAGGAACAGGATATGCATTCTTCTTAGTGACTGCTTTGAGCTTTCTATAGTCAACACACAACCTAAGAATACCGTCCTTTTTATTTACAAAAAGAACAGGGGAGCCGGTTGAAGATTTACTGGCTCTGATGAAACCTTTGGCTACATTGTCTGCAATGTAGTCTAGAAGAACTTGAGATTCATCCTTCAACAAAGAATAGACAGGACCTGCCAGAGTTACTGGACCTATTAACTCTATTTGATGGTCGTAGGGTTGATAAGGAGATAACTTATTGGCCTTGCGGATTGAGAAAACATCAAGAAAATAATGATAGATTTCCGATAGAGTTGATTTAATGGCTTCAACGTTGATTTGGTTGTCCTCATCATCTTTGAGAGAATATATAAAGGGAAGACCAGAATTGAGAGAGCATAATTCAATTACTTCGAGGCAATTTAAATCCTCTTTGAATGAATTCATTGAGCTAGAAGGGTTAGCCAATTTCTCATTTAGAGAAAGATCAGATGCTTGCAAGTCATCTGGTAGAGATTTGTCCTCTAGCAGGAAATTTTCAGGCGGGTTGTTTAACTCCCTATTGAACTGCATTGAAGAATCAAAAATATACTTAGTGCGTGGGGTGATCAATCCCCGGGACCAATCAACTTAAGGATTCCAATGCGTTAGAAAGTCATGTCCAAGAATGGTATTTTCCATCCATGGGGCGTCCAAGACTGATAATTTCCACTTGAAGAGAGGAAATTCGGAAAGTTGAAAACCCATAAAACTTTCTTCTTTACCCAATATTTGGGTTCCTCTGATTTGACCAAGTAAATTGGAGTTCAATCAATATCTGTAAATGTTAGTTGTAACTTCTCGGCAAAATATAAACTAACAAAAGAAATTGAAGCTCCAGAGTCTATAAGACAACTTAAAGGGGTATCCTCCTTAAAAAGAATGAATCTCAAGCGGTTTAAGGCAACTCCAGTCCTTAAGACATGGAGGTTCTGTGCATTGGGCGAGATAAGATAGTTTGCTTTGCACAAAAGTAATCTATCTACTATTTTTTTGACTTCGAACTAGTACCTTCTCTTTCCTTCAACATTACACAATCTTCCAGCTTGTGCTTACCCCCACAATACATGAATAACCCATTATCCGCTTGTCTCTTCCTCTCAGCTTCTTTAAGTTCCCCTTTTGGATCCAGTATTTTGCTGATATTGCCTGGGGTCGAGCTTTTAGGTCAAGGTTTGTCCTTTTCCTTATTGAGTTTAGATTAAGTCGAGGAGGATTGAGTTGTCTGTGGGTGTGAAGAAGGTCCCGATCTAAAATTTAGGCCTTGAGATTTGTTGGCGTATTGACAATGTTGAATTTGTCCTTGGTACACGCCTTCGAGTTTGAGGGTTCGATCCATTAAATCCGTTAAAGTAGTCATCTTCTGACGGTGAAGATTTAATTGACAGAATCCTCAAAGAAAGTCCTTTTTTGAAATGATACTTAAGGGCAGCATCATTCTAAACTACTCAAATTTGAAGTGATCTGAATTTTGAAATATATTCAGAGGCTTTACCATTATAACTCATGCAAAGAAAATTAAGTTCAATTTCTGCGTAGTCAGTTTCATTAGGGTCACTGAACAACATGAAGAGTTGGTCTTTGAACTTTTCCCAGTTATTAATAAGTAAGTGGGTTTCTGTCGAAGAGAGAATGAGAAGATAAGGCTTGAACCATCTTGCTGCTTTCTTGGCTAGGAATGAAGAAGCGTAAACAACCTTTGATTGGTCATTATTGAAGGTTTGAGGGTCATTATGGAACAGGAGCTTGCAGGTTTGCAAGAAGGGCTGCAATCTGTATGGATGTTCTCCATCAAATTTATCAGGAGAGTTCATGGAAGGAGTTTTGAATTTAGATCCCTCCGAAGACGTTGTATTGGAAAGTCTCTTCATGAAAAGTCTCATGAAGTCCTCCAGAAAATTAGATGGTCGAGGTTCTAAAGGTTGACCAGAAGGGTGAGTAGCAGGGGCGGATGGTTCCTCGTGCATTTTATACTCTCCTTCTTCATCATCACTAGAATCATCAAAATCTTGTCAGATGTCTTCTACAGATTGGACTGAATGTTGCCGTTCCATTAGGTTGAGTGGTTCCAAGAAGTGAGTGCGGGAAACAGGCCGTGTGGCTGTTGGCCTGCCACTGGATCAAGCTCTAGTAGTAGCGCCTGTAGGAGGAGTGTGTTGAACAGGTGCCATTTTAAGAATTTAAAAAACACCTGAAAAGGGACGTAGTAGTACAAAGAATGAGAACTACGGAGAATTAAATTATACTGTCACCGGATGACCTACGCACAAGGTTGAGGGTGTTCCTGGAAGTGAGATGGAGGGAGGAGTTTAGAAACTTCTTTGATGCACAGAGGAAATGTTTGAGGAAGTGATTCGAAGATGACTCAAAGGAAGAGCTACTGCTTCAAGATATGTTTGAGAAGAATTCTAGTATAATTTAAAGGTAATGTTAAAATTCTAAAAATCTCACAAAGGGCTGGAAACTCAATAATCAAAGATTTAGGATTTAGAAATGATTACTGAGAAAACAAGGAAAGATACAATAATAATGATTTAAACTAAAGTTTTACCATTATAAACTATATATATGTTTTATAATTTAATTCTAAAGAATGTTGAACCAAAAACCCAACCCCTTTTATATCCTTTACCACTCCTTGCATTGACCACATACCCATCCACTATTCGGCACACCACAGACCATTAAAAATTACACCCGTTACACCTGGACCCTCCTCACTAACATCCGTCAACCCTTTAATCCTCCACTATCCATTCCGTCCATACTCACTACCCATTTGAATAATTCACAGACATTTAATAAAACTTTTAGCATACTATTACATTGACCATTGCGCTGTGCGTCGCTTATTGAGGAAAAGACTGAGACACACTATTGAGAGATTGACTAATTTAGATTTAGAGTTTAGACTAGCGCAGTTGAATAGTGAGTACACAAAGGAAAGTTGCAGTTGCTATGTAGAATTGCTTTCTGTGCTTCGAGTATGAATTTAGACCTCTGTATTATTGATTTAATGAGCTGCTTTTGCCTCGAGTGTCACGTTGCGCGTGACAAGTAAATTATACCTGCTTTCTGTGGTGCATCTTTAGAAAATGACCCCAAAACCACCTTTTATTATCACCTTGCTCATTCAAGAGTACAGATTAAACATGCTATTGGGATTTTAAAGGAAAGATTTTCTAGTCTCCGGGAACTCAGAATCTAATTTCCAAAAAGAATGGAAATAAAAACTTCAAATCATTGTATAATGACTTGTGTTATAATCTACAATATCCTAGTTGATTCAAAGGATGAGTGGAATAATATTTATGAAGAATAGTATCCTGAACCATCACTGGCTCTTCCCTCCTTTGAATCACAATACATTCATTCAACCGGCATACGCTCTGTCATTTTTCCTATTACTCTCCAACAATTCTGATCACCACCCTTGTAAATTATTTATTTTTACTCTCCCAATTTTCAAGTTCCTTGTTTTTATTCACTTGTGTTATTTTCATGTTCCATGTTTTATTCACTTTTGTTGGTTATTTTTTTGAAGTGCAATTCTTATCCACTAACCCTGGGGCTCGTGGATGAGGATTGCACAATAATGCATTATCCCACCTTGTATACCCCAATTTCTGTTCCTAATTACTGATTCCAAACTCATCAAATCCATGATTTATTTGTAAGTAAGTCACATTACATATAATTTCAGATGCCATCTTTATGTTTATCTTCACTCTAAGCTACTCTATTTTGGTGGTGAACACATAACATTTTTTCTATGTGTGCAACCCACCTGCTCATTTGGAGGCAATTTCCCACTTCCCACTCATCACCTAAACCTTCTACAAACAATAATAAAGCATCTCTCTACTAGGAAGCAGCTTCACTAAGCTATGAATTATATCACTTTAACTTTAGCTACTGGCTCTGATTCTGAATTCAGTTTGGAAGAAACTTTTGATTATATGTCATTTCAAAGATCTTTATAAAGAAGAGGATCCCAAAACTGCACCAGCTCTCCCCTCCCTTGAATCACAAAACTATCTTTCCACCAGAATATGCTCTGTCGTTACTCTAATCACCCTCCAAAATTTTGAAACACAACATTTTTAATCTTTTTTCATACTCTCCAGATTTTCAGCTTGTGTTCTTTATTCAGTTGGTTTGGTTTTTTTGTCTTTTGCATACTTATTTTTATTTTGAATTTACACCCAATGTCTCTTTTTTTGGATGTCTCATTTGTTTTCATTCACCAGCTCAACATGAAATAGCATATTTTCTGCAATTGCATAATTTTTTACTGTTTCTTTTGCTTGTTCATCCCTTATTTCCTTTCCTCCTCTCTTCAAACATCCCTCAAACAATTTAGTTTTATTTTTTTCATCTCATCTCTCCAGATATGTCATTTTATTTATTTTTTTGATTTTAAAATCACTAATTATATATATATATATATATATATATTTTTGTATCTAAATTTTATTTAAGTGGTTATTTTTGATTTTTATGGTTAAATTAAACTTTTTTTTTACCCCTCTTTTCTTTCATTTTTAGCTCCATCACCCAAATCTTCATCCCTCCTTGGCATGGTCATTGTTTCCCCTTTCCCCTAAATTACTTTTTTTTTGTTCAATTTCATTAAAACACATACATTGCACATTCTTTGTGAATTTTACTTACTCCGTATTCAGTTTCCCCCAAATTCCAACATGAATCTTTCTCACTCTATTTTTCCTACTCTTCAATCAAGTTAAGTTTAATCTCCTTTTTTTCATCCCTATATGATATCTCTTTCCTTCCATGAAAATTTAATACTTAAATATATGCATGAATCTTATCTGGATAACTGTGGACTTATTAAACTCTTCTTGTTCTTATCTCCATTACCACTTTTAAAGTTTTTGTAAAATTTTAAAAATCAGACTAGGAGTTAGGGTTAGGTTTATTCTAATCTAATTTCATTTTAAGTGAAGATTCTTCTGAAGACTACCTTTGATTTCCCACAACTAGATTTGAACTTGGTTCAGTGGTTGGCAAGATATTGACCTTGAAAGTTGAGCCTTTTTTCACAATTTAATTTTTTTTATTTCATGTTTTTATTTAATGAGTTATTTAAATCACATGCCCTTTAACTGAAGATTCTTCTGAAGCCTATCTTTCATTTCCCACAAACAGGTTTGAATTTGGCTTAGTGGTTTCTGAGATTCTGACCTTCAAGGTTGAGTCCTTTTTTTCCAAATTTAACTTAATTTATTTTATGATTTTATATTGAATAATAAGAGAATAAGGCTTCTGAAATTCTTATCTGATGTTTATCTAAGCCTATATCTCCATCTTGTTGGAGTTTACATCATCAATTTTCAAATTAATGTGCGATTTCGATAATCAGAGTCAAAATTAGGGTTAGGTTTATGCAAATCTTATTTTCTTTTAGCTGAAGATTCTTCTGAAGCCTATCTTTCATTTCCAATAAATGTATTTGAATTTTGTTGAGTGGTTACTGAGATATTTACCTTTAAAGTTGAGACTTTGTTTCTTAATTTCACTTAATTTATTTCATGTATTTATACTGCATAATTAGAGAATAGGCACCTGAAAAACTTATCTGATGATTATCTAGGATCTTATCTCCAAAATCTTTGGATCACTTAATTACTTCTTGGACAATTACTTTAAAAAATTATATATTCATGCAATTCAATCTAATAATAAACTGGCCAAGAAAGCTGGACTTCTTAATTGGACAGATATAGAATGTGTTAAACTGTGTAATGATTATATCTTTTATTCTAATTTTATCATCAACCGCAGAGGATCTCATAGCCAGAGCCATTTTGACAAAACTGATTCTAATATGCTTACTTTTTGGCTTTTCTGTTATATCAATCCTATTACTGGAAGACCAATCCCTTCACTTGCTAAAATAAAGAGCCATGGACTACACTTTCTGGATCATAAATGTATTGTGGAATTCAGATTAGGAAACAGGATTAGGGAAGCAATTTGGAATTCTTCAAGAGATAATCATCAAACTACTAAGGCACCTCCTGGATTTGAATCTTTTGAAAAGTTAACTCATTTTGGATGTTCTTTTCTTATTAAAAAAAGTTTGATAAACTGGGTAAGTAAGGTAAAGGGTGAAGAGTCAATGGCTACTAAAACATTAGGGAGTGGTTCTAAATACAGTAATTAAAGGATTTCCAAGTTATTATTTTTTTCTTAAATTTTTAATTTATCAGTTATTAAAGATTATCAATCAAAACATGTATTGTACCATCAAGCCCTTGTTCTGTATATAGATGTTTATTCAATATTATTCTACAAATGAGTTCATAATACCATTCTTGTCATAGGTTTTCTTTGAATTTGTTATGAAATCATTGACAGATATTATTTGGGATTCCTTTACTTGGTTTATTATCTTTTCTAATTGATTTACTTAATTATTTGTGAAATAGAATGAAAATTTGGTAATCCTTACCCCCTTCCAGAGTAAATTTCAGGGGGGTATTGCCAAATTTTCAAAAAAGATGTGTAAATTTTTTGATTTGAAAAAAATTTGGAATGAAATATGAATAAAAAAAATAAAAAAACTAGTCATCAAAAATTTTTGTTAGGCAGTCAATTTCCTCAACAGATTTATTAGCTTTAATGAATTTTACCAAGAAAACATTCAAAAAAAACTGAATTGAAATATGAACAAAAAAATAAAAAAACTATTCATCAATCATTTTCATTAAGCATTAAATTTCCTCAACAGATTTATTAGCTTTAATGCATTCTATCAAGAAATCTTTCTGAAAAAAATTGGACTTAAATATAAATTAAATAAAAAAAACAATTCATCAAATATTTTCATTAAGCATTCAATTTCTTCAACAGATTTATTAGATTTAAGACATTTTATCAAGAAAACCTTCTTTTTTTGAACAATCTTCAAGTTGATATTTGAGTTTCATTTGATCCAATAGAAATTTGTACTCAAGAGCCTTCTTCACTTTCTTTATCTTGAATTTCTTCTCCTCAAAGTTATGTGCTTTCTCATCCCTCTTGAAAGAAAACTCAATTTTCTTCTCCTATTCTAGCTTCAGACTCACTTTCTTGAGGATCCTCATTTAATTCATTAGCCTTTATAGAAATAAAAAAAAGAGATGTGAATAAAAAAATAAAAAAAATAGAAAAGAAATAAAAGCTCACTGTAGTGAGATCAGGTTCTTTTATATTGGCATAAGGATCTATTGAAAAGATATCTTGATTGGTGGAATTAAAATGAGGGTAGGCTTTAGTAAAAGCAGAAGGAAAAAGATTTCTTTTGAAATCATGCTTGGAGATATCATCTTCTCCATCCAACATTTTTGCATGATTAGAATTTCCTTTCTCTCCAAATATAAAATCCATCTCTTTTTAGTAAGGACATAAAGAATCAAATTTATTGTCTATAGCTTTGATTCCCATACTGATATCATAGTCAGTAATATCAAAACCAGTGGAAGATGAAAGAGTTTTAGCCTTCTTGTATATGGCTTAATAGTGCTTGAAGCATTCAAAAATCTGTTTAGGCAAAAGATCAAGCCTTCCATTTGTCTTTTTTCATATTTCATAGGCCATTAGAAGATATCCATTGATGGTTGATGCAGGGGGCTGTATTACTTTAGCTGATTTCTCAATACCAAAACAAGAATCATAATTTGCTTTAGTTTTAAGCCAGTTGATAAGTATGAGCTGATCATCTTTTTTTAGTTGAAAAGTCTTTGATTTCTCAGCTGAGCAGGGGAAAGAGGGATTAATGGGATTTATAGAACATCTGGGGGAAGGCTGCCTTTGAGAAGATCTATGATTAAAAGGCAGGTTGGGATATTTGAATATGAAAAGGAGAAGAAACAAACAGATGATATGGGGAGGGATTTTGAGTGGATATAATGGATAGACAGTATGGGATTTCACAGCAAGGTAGGGAGGCTTGAACATCCAGAAAGTTTTCCAAGATGTGGTTATAAAAAATTGAGGTTAATAATGTCAGATAGAGGCAAAAATTGACACATAAAAGGTCTAATAACCCAATTATTAGTAAAAATAGGAGTTATCAAATTTAGAAATCTTCAATTTCAAAATAACCCTTTTTTCTATTCAAATCAACCATGATTATTTTTAAAAATATACAAAATTTTACCCAAAAAACACCTTTTGACAGAGAATAAATGTCAAGTTTGTGGCTTTCTTTATATGTTGTGAAATACTCTTTAAATAATTACAAATTTTAAACTTTGATACCGCCTAATAATTGTGGAAGATAACTGGGGTATAATTATTTTGATCCACAATTAATTTAATTGCGGATTAGTCAACATTAATACCCCCTATTAAATGCATAAAAAGCACCAATTTTTTATAGAATATAATGTATATTATGCTTATTTATATATATATATAATTTATATAGTAATAAAATTTATATAACTCTTATTTTATTTATATTATCATAATTTTAT
The DNA here is from genome assembly GCA_030280995.1 of Hemileia vastatrix. Lineage (NCBI taxonomy): Eukaryota > Fungi > Basidiomycota > Pucciniomycetes > Pucciniales > Zaghouaniaceae > Hemileia > Hemileia vastatrix. The sequence goes on along the minus strand of JASXTE010000009.1, from coordinate 25,567,915 downwards.
TAGGGGGTGTCAGTTCTGGCAAATCCGCACTTACAAATCCGCAATTAAATAAGTGCGGATTTCCAAAACACACTAGCCCCAATACTGGTGGATTTCAAAATGAAATAAGTCACTTATTTCACTCAAATCCGCACTTTCTAAACCAAAAGTGCTGATTTCACCATCAAGTCCCATTTCACTGATTTGTCAGCATCATCCCATTCATACGCAGCACTTCGCAGAATAACACTTCATAACTCAAAACATTGTACATCACTTACATCTTCATATCATATCATATAAGAGTTATGCCTTCCTCACTTTCAAATCGTGATAAATTACATAAAGCAATGACTTTCATGGCTCTTGAACTGCTCTTGGACTCTGATTCCAATTCTGATCTAGAAGAAGATTTTGTCGTTTTATCAAAAATGGCCAGGAAACGTTACCTTCTTCCCAGAAAGCCTCAAGTACTTCATACCCCCAAGTACACCATCCAAACACTTCTTAACCTATCTACACCCAGTTTTAGACAGCTGTTCAGGACTTCTCTGGAATTTTTCCTTAAATTGCTTGAGCTTATTCAGGATCATCCCATATTTCACAATAATTCTCAAAAAGAACAACGACATCCTTCAATTCAATTTGCCATCACACTATGTCGTTTGTGTTCAAATGGTAATGGAGCCGCTTTGAAACGTTTAGAAAATGTCTTTGATTTAGGGTATGGTTCAGTTAACACTTATACCAAACAATGTATCACTGCCATCAACTCCTTGGAATCTCAACTTCTCACCTGGCCAACAAAAGAAGAGTGACTTGAATCATCTCAGGTTATGCAAGCAGAGGGCTTCCCAGGATGTATTGGTTTTGTTGATGGTACTACTATTCCTTTGAGCCAGAAACCTGCTCAAGGTGGAAACAATTACTTTGACCGTAAAAAGAGGTAGATTATTTTTAACTCCTTTCATTCTCTTTAAAACTAACACAACAAATATATCTTCTTTATAGATATTCAATTAATGTTCAGCTTATATGTGACGTAAACAAAAAATTTATATCATTCTTTGCTCGCTATCCTGGCTCATGTCATGACTCCTACATCTTCCAAAGAATGCAAATTGCAAATGAACCTGAAAAATTCTTTGATGAAGATCAGTATCTTCTTGCAGATTCTGCTTATCTGAATGGAAAGTATGTACTTCCTGCTTTTCGGGGAGCAGCTTCAGAAGACAGTCAAAATGCCAAATTCAACAATCATTTGGCAAAGTCAAGAGTCCGTATTGAACATTCTATTGGAATCTTGAAAGGCCGTTTTTCTAGTTTAAGGGAATTAAGAAGTCCTCTTAGAAATAAATCTGAAATGAAGGCAATGATCAACTGGATTCTGTGTTGCACTATACTTCATAACCTACTTGCTGACCTCAAAGATCAATGGTTAGAGCTGTATGAAGATAAACAAGTTGATTCACCGCCGACTATATCCAACACTTCTATTTCTCAATCAACTAGTATAAGGGCAAAAATTCTTCCAATAACACTCCAACATTTTTCAACACAATTTTAAATTTTTTTTTCTTTCTCTTCAAATTATCAATTTGCATGTGTTATTCACTGAGAATGGTAAATTTTTTTGCATATTTTTTTGGTTTTTGAATTTGCTGTTAAAGTCTTATTTTTTTCTCTCTGTGTTTTCTTTCATCAACTCAACATGAAATCGCATATTTTCAGCAAACGCATATTTTTTCAGTCACTCTCTTTTTTTTCTTCACTCATATCCGTTTTGAACTCTCTTCCTACATAACTCAATCAATTTCACTTATATTTTTTTTTTCTCAACTCATCTCTCCAGGTAAGTCATTTTATTTTTTTTACTTAATTTTTTGCTAATTTTTTTTTTCTTTGGTTTTTTGGTTTTTTGGTTTTTTGGTTTTTTGGTTGTTTTTTTTTTTTTTTTGTAAGTGGTTGTTTTTAAATTTATAGGTAAAATTAACCTTTTTTTTCTCTCTCTCTCTCTCTCCCTCTTTTCTCTCTTTATCCCCCCTTGGCCTGTTCTTTTTCCCACCTTTACCCTCTCCTTGGAATGGATACATTCCCCTTTTCCCCCCTTTGGCTGCCTTATTCCCCCCTTCTTGGCTCACTCTAACCTCCCTTTTTTCCCTCTTTGGTCTCATCTCTCCCTTTCTCCCCCTTGTTGGTCTCCTCATATCCTCCCCTCATTCCACTCCACCCCCCACCAAATCCCCTCCAAACCCGCCTCTAACCCCCCCTCCTATCCCCCTCAAATCCCTCCTACCCCCCCCCTTAAACATCACTTAACAATTCGTTAACAAATTGTTAAGTTAATGAACGATTGCAGCAAATCATTCATTAACTTAACAATTTGCTAATGAACGATTGCAGCGAATTGTTCATTAACTTGACAATTCATTAGCGAATCATTAAGTAAGTTGGAGGGGAGGTTAGGGGGGTTTCAAGGGGGATTTGGAGGGGGGTTAGGGGGGGTTGGAGGGGGTGAAAGGAGGTGGATTGAAGGGGGTGTTTGGGCGGGTTGCAGGGGGTTTGGAGGGGGATTTGCAGGGGGGTTTGGAGGGGGACTTGGAGGTAGATTTGGAGGGTATTTGGAGGTGGATTTGAAGGGGGGATTTGGGGGATTTGGTGGGGGGATTTGGTGGGGGGTGGAGGGGGGGTTTTACAAGGGTTTTTGGGAGGTGGAAGAGGGCTTTGGAGAGGGGAATTTAGGGGAATGGGGAAGTGATAAAAAAATTTAACAGTTTTTTGATTTTTTTTTTTAAATTTTAGAGAAAAATATTCATTAAGTTCAAGTGAAATAAAAAAAATTCTCATTAGTCTTTTGAGGATTTTTTATTTTTTAATTTAAATTAAGTGAGTTTTTTTTAATGTATAATTTTGGGTGTTTGAAAAGTAACAAATTTTTAAGTAGAAAAATACATGTCTTTAACTTCAGATTCACCACTTACATCACTCTAATCTTCTTTAACTTCATTATCATCTTCAAATTCAACTTCTTTTCAATCATCATCTAAAACATTGTCAAAAATGAACAGTATCAAAATAAAAGAAATTATAAAATAAAAATTCACTTGGATCAATTATTTGGCCATATTTCAAAAATCAAGTACTATAAAAGTAAAGTTGAAAGAAAAAAAAATATCCGAAAATTTTACCTGAAAATATACATTATTTAACTGAAACTGGAGGTGATGAAGTTAAAGCTATTATTAATAATACTTTCAAACCTCAATTTATTTACGAAAACCATTCTTTTAATGGTTTAAAAGATGAATCATTTAATCAACTCTGCGATCTCATCATAACACTCTATCAAATGGCTTTGGTTCACTTATTTTTAAGGAATAAGAATTTTTTGGGTGGAATCATGATTGGAATTGGATGGAGACCAGGATTTGATAAAGGTTTTTCTCTTGGTATGTTTAAAAATTTTTCAGGATTTTTTAATATCATTTTACTGAATTTAATTCAAATAGGCATATATTCTTTACTCAGATCTTTATCTAAAGCTGAATTAGATAATGATTTTTGAAAATGGAATACTTTACCTTCATTTAATTCATTTCTTGCTCTTCGACTTAAAAAACTCTTCAATAAAGCTTTTGAAAAAAATCATGAAGTTGCTACGAGATTTGGAATACCAAATTGGTGCGACTCTGAATGGGAAGATATTAGCAGTGATTATCTAATGTTTTCAAATGTTATAATCACTCATTCTGGATTTCATAACCAAATTCACACCGACTCAAATGATGCCAATTACCTCACTTATGGAATTTTCACATATATTCATCCTATCACCGGACAACCTATTCCATCACCTGCTAAAATTAAAGGACATGGATTATATTTCCTGGATCATAGATGTATAATTAATTTTGGATTAGGAAATGGTATCATCGAAACAGTTTGGAATTCTTCTTACGATAATCACCAAACCACAAAGGCTTCTCCAGGTTTGGAATCTTGTCAAGACTTCACGCATTTTGGTTGCTCTTTCCATATCAGTCAAAAGTTAATCCAACAAATAAACAAGTTAAAAAAAGAAGAAAAAGGTAATAAATTTAAACATTCTTTAGGTAGATCTAAAAAGTATGGGAATTTGTAGAGTCACCAAATATTTAATATTCTTCCATAAATTTATAATAAATAAATATGATATTTCAATTTATGAAATTAAAGTAATGGGCCCACGACCTTGTGTTGTATAAATGGTAATCATGATAACATTAATTTGTTTCATGGGGTTCCTCTAGCCTATACCTGTGGAAAGTCCCAAACCTAGTTTCTAGACTTGATCTGCATTTTGGCTTGAGGAATTGTCATTACTTTAAAAGTAGTATATTTGAAATATCTTATTTATATATTAATTAATTTATGTAATTATATTAAATTTTGATGACTTTCATCCTTTACTTCAATAAAATGCAGGGAAGGGTATTGCCAATTTTTTAAATCTGACATGTGAAATTGATTACTTAGAAAAATTTGGTGGTGCCCACCCCTTGTTTCAATAAAATTCAGGGGAGGGTATTGCCAATTTTTTAAATCTGACATGTGAAATTGATGGCTTAGAAAAATTTGGTGGTACCCACCCCTTGTTTCAATAAAATGCAGGGGAGGGTATTGCCAATTTTTTAAATCTGACATGTGAAATTGATGACTTAGAAAAATGTGGTGGTACCCACCCCTTGTTTAAATAAAATGCAGGGGAGGGCATTGCCAATTTTATAAATCTGAAATGTGAAATTGATGACTTAGAAAAATTTAGATAAGCAAACTTATTGACTAGAAAGTAAAGATAGAAAATTTTTATTATACTTTCAAATTTTTGTCAAAAATTAGGTACTATATTCAAGACCTTTTATAAGTCTGCATATAATAAAATATTACCAAAAAGAAATCAAACAAAATTAAATTAACTAGAAAAACAATTTATCAATTGAAAAGGTCAAGTAATTTTTTAATGTCCTCATAATATTGGCCATTTTTAACACATTCCATAATGAAATCTTTTTTTTTAAAACTCTCTTGTTTTTCCAATTCACAAGTAGCCATTTCTCTTTGAAATTGACGGTCATTTACTTTTTCCATATGCTCTGCCTCAAATTTTTTTTCTTCCAAATCTAAGGCTTGCTGATCTTTCCTTAGCATATAATCAAACTTCATCTTCTCAAAGTCAAGGGCATTATTCGCAATAGTTGATTTTGCTGAGAAAATTAAATTGAAATAAATAAATAAATGAGTTAATGATTAAGATATATAGTAAACAAAACTAACTTATATCCTTTTTTCAAAATAATCCTCAAGGGAGCCAAATGAGCTTGTTGAAGTATTACCACCTTTTAATAGATGGTTCAAGTTCATTGAAGTTGAGGCTCGACTCTTTAGTTTGAAGTTTGAACAAGAGGCTTCAGGAAGTTCATCTAAAGCAGCTTCTAAAGTGGGATTCACATTTCCAAAATTGAGATTATTTAATGGAGATTGAGTTTGAGTAGGAGGAGACTAGAAAGAAAGAGAAATTCAGAGAAGAATTGAAGAAAAAAGAAAAAGTAAACATACATTTAAATTTTGGGCCTCAGAGGATTCAGATCTGCTGCGATATAATTGTTTTGCTTGATAGTCAGGATCATCTTCAGCTGAACTATGGTTAGAAGGTAGAGGGAATTGATCCTGTTGATGTACAGGTATTTCAGGAGGATTAATTGATGGTTGAGATCCAGAGGGTATATTCTTAGTAGTATCATGTAGAAACCAAGGGTTTACATCAACTCAGGAGCCAAAAAATTTATCCATTTCCTCATTGAAAGGACACATGACATTGAGCTTTTCTGAAACAGTAGTAATTCCAATCTCCAAATCATCATCGTCAATACCAAAGCCAGTTTCATTTGCAGCATGATGAGCCTTTTTATATTTTTATTGGTAACTCTTAAATCTCTCCTTCATTTGTTCAGGATTGATATCAATTCTCCCCCTTGTTTTCTTCCTTACTTCGTTGGCCATCAATAAGTAGCCATTAAAATTTGAAGAAGGTGGACTTCCAATACGAGTGGACTTTTCACATCCAAAACATGTTTCAAAATTTGATTTTATTTTAAGGAAGTTAATTATGATGAGATAATCATCCTTTTTAAGCTAACCTGAACCTGACTTTGATTTTTCAGGTGTAGGGCTTGCTTTACAAGGAGACTTTTGTGAAAAAGCAGATTTTTGAGTTACCTTTTGAGATTTGGAATGTCTGGGAGGCATTATGAAACTGGCACAAAACAAGAAAAAAGATTAAAAGGTAGAAGAAATAAGTAAAAAAGAATGTAAACATGCCTGGTCAAAATGTTGAAAATTTCAGGAAGGGGTGTGTGCCGAGAATTGATGGGTAGGTAGCAAGGAAGGTCAGTGTGTTACATGTGACAGGTATGGGGTAAGAAAGGAAGGGATGTTTTGTGGCCAACATGTGGTTGTGAAAAAAAACAGGAAAAAAGTGCTGATTTGAGGTCATAACTGACACCCATTTTTGAAATAAGAGACTTTTTTGCAAAATTTAAGTGCTGATTTGGTTCGAAATCCGCACTTAAGTTAAGTGCGCATTTTCCAGAACTGACACCCCCTATTATATAACTTTAATACTCAACATAATGTTAATTTATATACATAATATGCATAATAATTTGCCCTCTTTCAGATTTAATAAATCAACATAACATCTGCTGGACTCATGTTACAGCCTGGCTCACAAATTTCCTATATTGTGCTGATTTTCAGATATAAATATTTTTCTACATCTACATACAATTCCACCAAGTATTTTATAAAAAACCTTTTTACATGTCTTAAATTTGAGTTTTAACTTTTAATTTTTATGTAACCATCTAGAAAAAATTTATTCAATTTATTTTTAATGTATTCAAGTGCACTCTAGATATATTGATTTAATATTCATCCTACTATTTCCTAAGTAATAGTATTTTTTTCCAAAAAATTTTGTTATTAAAATCATATCTTTATCATTCTTTTAATATCCTAGATTAATGTTTATCTCAGTCTCGATGGATCTCTTATTGAAATGCCAATGTAACTAGAATCCTGAAAATTATTTTAATTAACTCAAACATGAAACACATTTAATTTATTTTAATTTTCAAAAAAAAAATTTACAATGAAAAAGCTGTTATATTTTGCAAATGATAAAAATTTAATTTAAGTATGTGAATATCTAAAAATAAAGAGACCTACTAAACTCAACTAAATTCAATTGTTTTTAAGTGAGAGCTATGAGAGCATTATTTTTGAATAAGTATTTTATTCACCCCTAAATATATTTATAAATAATTTTTCTTGAGATAAGGTTTTTATGTAGTATATATTTTAATGCATTGTGATATTTATTTTCTTTCTTATACATTTAAAAAATATGCCTCAAGAAAAATTTTTTTTTTTCAAATATTTTTATCAATGAGATATAAATTTTCTTTAATTTTTATGACTCCTTTAAAAAAAGGTTCTCTTTACTTGAATTTAGTTTTATTTGACCTGATTCTTCTTTACTTTATCATATCATACTTTATAATGCTGTGTTATATTATAATAGGTGGTATCAAACTTAAAACATTTTAATTATTTAAAATATATTTCAAAACACAAAAAGAAAGCCAAAAATTGACATTAATTCTCAGTAAAAAGATGTTTTTGGGTAACAATATGACATCTTTTAAAAAATTATCATTTCTGATTTGGTGGGAAAAAAGGGCATTTTGAAATGGAAGATCTCTAATTTTGATAATTTGTAATATATTTCATTGCATTTCACTTACTATTATTCTATTTAATTCAATGTTATTTATGTTTATTTTGCTATACTTTATTCCATTACATCTTAATTTACTTTACTTTATTTCATTTTATTTTATTTCAAATGGTTACATTACATGTGCAAATAACAGTTGTTGGTTTTTGAAATGAGCCAGTGAGCTCTGATTTATGGCTTTAGCTCAGAGTTCACCACCCAATTTTATGCCTCAGAACTCTTATCTCACTATGCACCAAGTAAGGTATCCCTGATGGGGAAATTTATGCGTGATTTGGGGATATTTTAGAGAGTGACATAAAGACAGAAAAATATGTGCAAGAAAAGTAAGTGCAAGAGAAATAAGTGCAAGAAAATTAAATTTAAAAAAACCATTTGCAACCATGAAATTTTTTTTTTCAAAAAAAAATTAAAAAAAAAAAAGAAAAAATACAAAATAAATAATGAAATAAAAAATCTTTTTTTTGAGAAATAAATATTTTTAAAAAAAATCCCATTGATGCAAGAAATTTTTCTTAAAACCAATTTTTTCACATATTTTTTTTGCATATATGTTTCTTACACATAATTTTCTATCCTTATGTCTTTCCCTACTATATCCCCAACTTGTGCTGAATATTCCCATCAGGGATATCTTACTTGGTTTGTAGTGTCTATTTACGTACAAAAGAGTACCACTTCCAATTGCACAAATGTGAGCTGTGATCTATGGCTTTACATGAGAGTGCAACATCTAATTTTATCCATGTAATCTCTCATCTAAGGCCATACTTCAGAGTGCATCACCCAATTTTTTGCATGTGAACCCTGATCTACAGCCATACATCAGAGTTCTCCAGCCATTTCAAGAAAATTAGTGCTACTATAAGTCTATACAACAACTTCCATGAAATTATATATAATGAGTTAAATTAAATTAAGTCTTATTTTAAAGTAGTTTAATACAAATAATAGGTAGATGAGTATAATAGCTAGAATTTTAAAAAGATAAATACAAATGAGATAAAATGAGATAAAGAAAAACAAAATACTATTATATATTTTAAAAACAAATAAAGTAAAGTGCAATAAAATAAAAAAAACCATGTAATACATAATAGAATAGAGCTGAATAAGGGGTCTAAAACCTTACAACAGATTTCTAGCATGGTTCATTTAAAAACACCACACAAAAACACCATGAGACCTGGCTAATTTGGTACTTGGGGCCTCAAAGATGGATTCAAATACATCCTACTTTTGTACAGTTTTCTCAGCCAAAGTTTATCCAACCAATACCTACATCCTCCCAATCAACTGTGCATCATGTTCCTTCTCTCCTCACACATATTCTCCATCTCACATCTCTTCTCTCCCATTTTTTTCCAAGTCAGATTTTTCTTATTCACACCACATTAAGTCTATTAATTTTTATTCCTTTCTTTATCAAATTGTACTCCCCAATTTCATATCCTCACAAATTTTTTGTTTCATCTAAGGAATTTTAAATATAATTAAGGTCCATAACTTTATGAATCTCATACAATTAATCAAGAATCTTATTTAGATCCTTTTCTTGAATCTTGAATTTGAAGATCCAACTGCATATTCTGAAATTGAGCTTGATGAGCCCATGGTGGTAAGCTTAAACTACTTTTATTGTTATTATGTTCTTTTTCATTGCTTATTCACTCCCATGTGTTAACAAGAACCAATGCTTATCAAATCAAGGAATATTCAAAGAGTTCACTGATAATAAAAGTTTTTAAGATAATGAGTCAGCCCCTCCTAGGAAAAGACTCAAGCAAAAATATTCTGCTATTTTTTGGATTCATTCAAAATAAAATGATGGATAAATTTTGGTAATTGAGATAGATTGTTAGGATTTAGAGAGTTATAAGGTAAGAAACCAGATAGAAGAATATGAGAAATTTAAAATTTCAATTGTTCAACATTTGTTTGTCTAGCTGAGCTACTTATATCTAATAATCTAGAGCCTACTCCCTCCATCATACTTTCAAAATTCCTACAAATTATTTTTACGAATTTTTTTTGTCTTTGATTTATCACTTTCTTAAATTTTTTCTCAAATAAAATCTTCATTTTCAGATTCCCTTTTTGGTAGAGATCAGGAAATTTTTTTGAAGTCAAAAAATAATTTTGACAATACCCTCCCATGATATTTACCATAGCAAGGGGTGGGGATCACCAATGTTTTTCCAAGTCAAAAAAATATTTTGAGAAAAAAATTGGAAATATTCTCCCCTGTGTTTTATTGAAGCAGTGGTTTAGTTTGCCAAATTTTAAGTTCATTCCATAAATTAACATGTAAACAAGTCATATAAGATTATTAACAAACTTATAATATTAAAATTTCAAATAAAATGAAAATGAAAATAATCTTTTATCAAAATCAATAAAATCAAACACAAGTGTATACATGAACCTCATTAGGAGAGAAAATTCTCCCATGATTGAAGTCATATTAGTAATGAATTGTGCAAAAAAATAATTGTGGACAGAGTTACCCAGCACTTTTTGTGCATGAATCTGATAGATCCTGTCAGATTATTGTCAAAAAAAACCTTAAAATTGTACCAGAACACTAATTATTTTTCTCTAGTTCTAGAGACTGTTATATTTTTGCACTTAAGGTTCTTGGAAACTCTTCCCACAATTTTTATTTTTTGCACAAACCATTTCTTTTATGTCGGTACCACTACACAAAACATGGCCTTATGGCTCATTAATTTAAATAGAGTATCATATATGACTTTTTATATGTTGATTCATGAAGTGATAATGAAATATAACAACCTCTATAAGTACCCATACTTTTTTGGATACCTTATGTTTTATTTTTTCCATTACCTTTGTATCTTACCATTTGAATCCAGTTGACCAACTCTAGAGTTCCAGTCATTTTTATCCAAAAATCTCAAATAGAATTAATCTAAATGAAAGAAATAACAATATTGTATAGAATATACCAGATGTATCTCAAGAATTCTCAAAAAAAAAGTAACATAAAGTTACAGAAAAATTCCAAAAAGTTCCAAAAAAAAGAATCTAGAAGTCTCCATTAAAGCATTCAAAAGTTCACAGAAATGTGCCAAAAAGTTCCAAAGAAAAGCATTGTGGAGTTTCCAAAAAATCACACAAAGATACCAAGAAATGAAGTAAAAAGTTCAAAAAAGAAGCATCCCAAAGTCTCCAAAAAAGTTCTCAAAGGTTCCCAGAAATATGGCAAAAATTTCCAAAAAAAAAGTACCTAAATGTCTTTATAAAAGTGCCAAAAATTTCCTTAAAATCACTTTTGAATTTTTGTTAAACACTTACAAACTTTTTCCAAGTGTTTCTAAATTGTTTTAGTGAAACAAAGACCCAATTTATCTCAGTAACATCTAAAAAATCTCTGGGAAACATTCAGAAAACATTTCCGAAAATTTTCATCAAAAAAAGCCCAAATGTAGTCAAAGACACCTAAATAAAAGTGGAAAATTCTTGGAAACTTTTTCAAAATTATTTCCAAATAATTCTGAAGCAATTTAACAAAAGAAAGGGGCTAAAAAAGATAAAAAACCTAAAAATGAAAAAAACACCAAATAGTCAATAAAAAAGAATAAAAAGATTGAGAAACAAGATAAAAAATTAAAAAAAGTAAAAAAAAAGTAAAAAAGAATAGTTCAATCAGCAATTAAATAAAAAATCTTTTAATAAAAAGAATAGAAATACATTTCAATCAGCAATGAAATAACAAAAAATGAGAAAGTGAGATACCTGTAGAGCTGAGGAGTGAGAAGTTTCAGAACTGACAATTATTGGTGAAAGTGAGAGATGAAGCAAAGATGAGATATCTTAGTGAGACCAAATCCTAGAAATGTTGGGTGATTTCAATTTTTTTGCAAATTTAAAGCCAGGAGCTGAACCAAACAAATTGAAACTGGGAAAATTCATTGCAAAAAAAGTGGAACATGATGAAGAGGTTATTAAGATTAAGGGTAAGTGTATGATTATGGGATTAATTAGCTTCGGATGATTCATATAAATAACACATATGTATATGCCCTCAAGGATTAGGTAAAAAAAATCTAGGTGTTGGTTTTTTTGTACTTAGTGTTGGTGTCACTGTGCCAAGTGCTGACTAATCATGATGAATAAGGGAAGTGTTTTGGTGAATTTTTTGACACATAATAAGAGGCATTTGGAAAGAAATAAGCTTTTGAAATACACTGGTTCAAGGTAGGTGTATTTCATTTTTTGATGGCAGGTTTGGTACCTTTTTGTGGTATTTTTATGTGCCATATTTGGTAATATTTAAGACACTTTATTATAATAAAAAAACAATACAATAAAAATTTTTTATTTGATATAATGAAATAGCTAAAATTAATATAATAAAATATGATAAAATAAAATCAGATTAAAAATGACATAATAGGGCGTATCAATGTTAAGGGATCCACAATTAGGGATCTGGAATTTTTTTCCACAGATCAGAATTATTAGTTTCAGAAGCTTCTTTCTTCATAGCGCTTGGTCTATAGGATAAGGAATGTACAATAATGCATTATTCTGCCTCTTACACCCCAATTTCTATTCCTTATTCCTGATGCCAAACTCAAAAAATCCATGATTGATTTGTAAGTAAGTCACATGAAATATAATTGCAGATGCCATCCTTATGTAACTTTTCAATCTAGGCTACTTAATTTTGGTGGCATAGCTTTAGATTTTTTTTCTATCTTCACACCTCCACTGCTCATTTGGTGGCAAACTTCTTCTTCCCTCATCACCTAAACCCTCAGCCAATAACAATTAAGCACCTCTCCACTAGTAAGTAACTTTCATCAACTAGGAATTTTATTGATTTAGCTTTAATTTTTGACTCTGATCTTGACTCTGCTTTTGAAAACAGTTTAGCTTATATGTCTATTCACTAATAAAAATCAGCCAGCACCTTCTAGCAAGTGCCAACCCCTCAATCTACTTGTGATTCAAGTATTACTAAGATTTGATACTGTGTGAGCTGGAATTTTCAGTTTTCAGTACAAATTCTTCTAAGAGGAAATAAAGCTTTTTTAAAACTGAATCAAATCAAAGATAGGGATTGGCACCTGCTATCAGGTCCCCACAATTTTTTCTGGTGATTATTTCCAAAAAGTGTTGTGGAAGTCTAAATTTTAGTACCACACCTAAAAATATTTTTAATTGAATCAAGAATTATTTTTATGTAGATTGGAAAGGCCAATCTAATTATATATATTTTTATTATATTTTTATTATTAAAAGAATGGATGGTCTAATGTAAAAAATGGGTCAATTAATTGAGTCAGGATAGAACATTTATTTAATGGAGAAAAAATAATAATAATTAAAGGCTGGAATACATACATAAATTAAATTTAAGAAGCTCAAGAGCTTTTCAATTTTTTTATAATTTTTACTATTTTTCTTATATTTTTAATTATTTTAAAAGTTTACTAAATATTTTTAATTCTTGATAAATTGCTTAACTTCAATGATTTTTAGCTGGATGAATAGGGATTCTCAGACTTAGAAAACTTGTTGTAATTGTTGAGTTGAAGTAGCTCTATGATCTTTACTTTTTCTAGATTTTCTAGGAAAGTTTTAAGGCTCTAATTGAGTCTGGATGTCAGCCAGGCTATCTCAGGAGCCCAGTAATTTATATAATAAATTACTGAAATCATGTAAGGGAATAACACTATTTAGTTACAATAAAATATTTTGATTAATAATAAAATTATAAATATTTTATGAATAAATAAAATAATTACTATATTTAATTTTATTATTAAATAATTTTTATTAAATAAATAAATATTATATTCTATAACACATGGCGCATTTCAATGTATTTAATATTTCTAAAAAAATAATTAAATTAATTATAATATTATAAGATTAATTACATTTAACTCATAATGGAATTAAAATTAATTTTTATAACTAAGATATTAAAACCAACTCATCATATAATTTTATTCATAAATATTGGGCGCTTTTTTGACCCTTAATTGTGTCAATAGAATTAGTAAATAATTTAAAATACATATTTAATATATTAATATTAAATTCTCACTTTAAATAAGTTACAATTAAATTAATTATTTGTTTAAATTAAATTAATTACTGAAAGTAGTTAAAACAATTAATTAATCTCTCTTTATAATTGAACTAAATTGATTATATAAATTTTTGCATGAAAATAATTCTAGTTGTTTAAAACTAAAACCTTTACATCTTATTATAATACTTGTCTAGGATATTTTATCTCACAATTCTCATGGCCTCATATTTATTTAGTTATTCATTAGATTAATTACTATTTTGGAGCTTTAACACAGGAGAGTTATGTCACGCGCCACGTGACACTCGAGGGAAAAGCAGCTCATTAAATCAATAATACAGAGTTCTAAATCCATACTAAAAGTGCAGAAAGCAATTCTCCATAGCAACTGTGACTTTCCTTTGTGTACTCACTATTCAACCACGCTAGTCTAAACTCTAAATCTAAATTAGTCAATCTCTCAATAGTGTGTCTCAGTATTTTCCTCAATAAGTGATTCACAGCGCAATAGTCAATGTAATAGTACACTAAAAGGTTTATTAAATGTTTGTGAATTATTAAAAGGGGTAGTGAGCATGGATGGAATGGATAGTGGAGGATTAAAGGGTTAACGGATGTTAGTGAGGAGGGTCCAGGTGTAACGGATGTATTTTTAATGGTCTGTGGTGTGCCAAATAGTGGATGGGTATGAGGTCAATGCAAGGAGAAATAAAAGATATAAAAGGGGTTGGGATTTTGGTTTGACATTCTTTAGAATTAAATTATAAAACCTATATATAGTTAATAGTGGTAAAGCTTTAAGTTAAATCATTATTATTGTATCTTTCCTTATTCTCTCAGTAATCATTTCTAAATCCTAAATCTTTGAGTATTGAGTTTCCAACCCTGTGTGAGATTTTAAGAATTTTAGTATTACCTTTAAATTATATTAGACTTCTTTTCGAACATATCTCGAAGCAGTAGCTTTTCCTTTGAGTAATCTTCGAATCACTTCCTAAAACATTTCCTCCGTGCATCAAAGAAGTTCCTAAACTCCTCCCTCCATCTCACTTCCAGGAACACCCTTGACCTTTGTGCGTAGGTCGTCCGGTGACAGTATAATTTAACTCTCCTTAGTTCTCATTCTTTGCACTACTATGTCCCTTTACAGGTGTTTTCTAAATTCTTAAAGTGGCACCTGTTCAACGCACTCCTCCTATGGGTGCTACTACTAGAGCTCGCGCCAGAGGCAAGCCAACAACCACCCGGCCTGTTTCATGCACTCACTCATGGAGCCACTCAACCTAATGGAATGGAAACATTCAGTCCAATCTGTAGAAGACATCCCACAAAATTTTGATGACTCTAGTGATGATGAAGAAGGAGAGGATACAATGCACGAGGCACCATCAGCCCCTGCTAATCACCCTTCTGGTCAACCTTCAGAACCTGGATCATCTAATTCTCTGGAAGATTTCATGAGACTTTTCATGAAGACCCTTTCAAATTCAACATCTTCAGAGGGATCTAAATTCAAAACTCCTTCTATGAAATCTTTTGATAAATTCGATGGAGATCATCCAGACAGATTGCGGCCCTTCTTGCAAACCTGCAAGCTCCTGTTACATAATGACCCTTGAACCTTCAATAACGACCGATTGAAGGTTGTTTACGCTTCTTCATTCCTAGCCAGAAAAGCAACAAGATGGTTCGAACCTTATCTTCTCATGCTCTCTTCGACCGATACCCACTTACTTATTAATAACTGGGAAAAGTTCGAAGACCAACTCTTCACGTTGTTTGGTGACCCTAACAAAACTGAAAACGCAGAAATTGAACTTGACTTTCTTTGAATGAGTGATAATGGTAAAGCCTCTGAATATATCTCAAACTTCACAGCAATTCAAACTCAAGTAGGTTGGAATGATGCTGCCCTCAAGTATCATTTCAAAAAAGGACTTCCTTCAAGGATTCTGGATCAGTTAAATCTTCATGGTCAGAAGATGACTACTTTAACGGATATAATGGATTGAACCCTCAAACTCAACGGCATTTACCAAGGACGAATTCAACATTGTCGATACGCCAACAAATCTCAAGGCCTAAATTTTAAATCGGGACCTTCTTTACACCCACGTACAACTCAATCCTACTCGACTCAATCCAAACCCAATAAGGGAAAGGACAAGCCTTGACCTAAAAGCTTGACCCCAGGCAATATCAGCAAAATACTGGAGCCTAAAGGGGAACTTAAAGAAGCTGAGAGGAAGAGAAGAGAGGTTAATGGGTTATGTATGTATTGTGAAGGTAAGCACAAGCTGAAAGATTTTGTAAAGTTGAAGGAAAGAGAAGGTACTAGTTCAAAGTCAAAAAACTAGTAGATAGATTACTTGTGTGCAAAGCAAACTATTTTATCTTTCCCAGTGCACAGAACCTCCATGTCTTAAGGACTAGAGTTGCCTTAAACCGCTTGAGATTCATTCTTTTTAAGGAGGATACCCCCTTCAGTTGTCCTATAGACTCTGGAGCTTCAATTTCTTTTGTTAGTTTATCTTTTTCCAAGAAGTTACAACTGACATTTACAGATATGGATCAAACTCCAATTTACTTGGTCGAATCAGAGGAACCCAAATATTAGGTAAGTAAGAATGTTTTATGGGTTTTAAACTTTCCAAACTTTCCCCCCTTTTAGTGGGAATTATCAGTCTTGGATGCCCCAAGAATGGACGATACCATCCTTGGCCAGGAATTTTTAATACATTGGAATCCTGAAATTCATTGGTCACGGGGATTGATCACCCCACCTACTAAGTATATTTCTAATTCTTCAATGCAGGTCAATAGGGAGTTAAACAACCCGCCTGACAACGTCCTGCTAGATGACAAAACTCCGCCAGATGACTTGCAAGCATCTGATCTTTCTTTAAATGAGCAATTGGCTACCCTTCTAGCTCGATGACTTCACTCAAAGAGGCTTTAAATTGCCTCGAAGTAATTGAATTATGCTCTCTCAATTCTGGTCTTTCATCAAAAGATTCTTTCAAAGATGATGAGGACGACCAAATCCACGTTGAAGCCATTAAATCTACTCTACCTGAAATCCATTATCATTTCCTTGATTTTTTCTCAATCCGCAAGACCGATAAGTTACCACCTCATCAACCCTACAACCATCAAATAGAGTTAATAGGTCCAGTGCCTCCGGCAGGTCTTGTCTATTCTTTGTCGAAGGATGAATCTCAAGTTCTTTGAGACTACATTGCAGAGAATGTAGCCAAAGGTTTCATCAGAGCCAGTAAATCTCCAACCGGCTCCCCTGCTCTTTTTGTAAAGAAAAAGGATGGTAGTCTTAGGTTTTGCGTTTACTATAGAAAGCTCAACACAGTCACTAAGAAGAATGCATATCCTATTCCCCCTATGTCAATACTTCTTACCCTTTTCAATGGTGCTAATTTCTTTTCCAAAATTAATCTTAGAGGCGCTTACAATCTTATTCGCATTGCAGAAGGTCATGAACCACTGACTGAAATGCGCACTAGATTACGTAGTTTTGAATACTTAGTTATGCCTTTTGGATTGTGTAACGCACCATCAACTTTTAAAACCTTTGTCAATGACATCTTTCAAGAGGTTGTCGAAAAATTTTTGTTGTCTATTTAGATGATATTTTAATTTTCTCGAAGACACTGGATGAACATATTAATCATGTTTGACAGGTTCTAAATTGACTTTGATATCACGGTCTCTACGCCAAGCACAATAAATGTGAATTCCATCTTAAATTGATTGATTTTTTGGGTTTTACGTTATCCACTGATGGTTTAGTCATGGACAACAAAAAGGTCCAAAAAGTCCTGGAATTGACTCAGCCCAAAACCGTTATATCCCTCCAAGTATTTTTGGGTTTTGCAAATTTCTATAGAAGATTTATCAAAGATTACTCTAAAACTATTTCCAATCTTACTTCTCTTCTTAGAAAAGATATTCCTTTTGTTTTTACTTTGACTGCAGGAAAGGAATTCGAAGCATTGTAGACGGAGTTCACCACAGCTCCAAGTCTTCGACACTTTGATCCTTCTGCTTCGACAATCATCAAGACAGATGAAAGCGATTATGCTATCGCAGGGGTCGTTTCTCAATTAAATCCTGAAACAAAATTGTTTCATCTGTTGCTTTTGAGTCACGCAAAGTCATTGCAGCACAATTAAATTATGAAATTCATGACAAAGAGCTTTTAGTTATTATCTATTGTCTTAAAAAATGGCGCTCTTTTCTTCTCAACCTAGATAGTCCTTTTCAAATTTTAACAGACCATAATGTTCTGAAATACTTTATGTCTTCCAAAGTGTTAACCAGGCGTCAAGCCATGTGGGCTGGATTTCTGTCTGAATTTCCTTTTTCTATTTCCTATTGCCCAGGTAAGAACTGCATTGTCCCAGATATCTTGTGACGTCGGGACGACATTTACCCACAGCGGGGGGACACATTTGCTGACAAGAACCCAGCAAATGTGAAATCAATTTTAACGACTCATCAACTTAATTCCATGACAATTCAATCGTTTTAAAATCCATTATCCAACATCCTCGAAGTTCAGTCGAAGGACAACTATTGATTAGCGTTAAAAGACAAAATACTCTTGAAGCAAGGGGCCAAAAGATTTAGAATTGAATGAGGTCTATTAGTTTTCGAAGGTAGATTAGTCATACCCGACAACAATGAAATAAACTTATGGATTTTCAATATTCCACATGATTCTCCATTAGCTGGTCATTTTGGGGTTGATAAAACCTACCAGTTAATAGTGAGGGATTTTTTCTGGCCAGGAATTACCAGAGAAATCAAGGCCCATATAAGAGCTTTTTACAAATGTAATAGGAATAAGGCTCCCTGTCACCAGAAGCATGGGTTTCTTCAACCGCTTCCTATTCCCTCTAAACCTTGGGAATCTTTATCAATGGATTTTATTTCTCAACTTCCTCTTTCTAATAATTTTGATGCTATATTAGTAATAGTAGATATATTTTCAAATATTTCTATTTTTATTAAAACCACTACTACTGCTACAGAAGAAGATTTTTCAAAATTGTTTCTAGAATATTTATCTTCCAAACATGGCTTACCTAATGATATTATTTCAGTTAGAGGCTCATTTTTTGTATCCACATTCTGGACTCAACTGTGTTGACAACTCAATATCACG
The DNA here is from genome assembly GCA_030280995.1 of Hemileia vastatrix. NCBI lineage: Eukaryota > Fungi > Basidiomycota > Pucciniomycetes > Pucciniales > Zaghouaniaceae > Hemileia > Hemileia vastatrix. The sequence continues at coordinate 25,548,847 of JASXTE010000009.1, read as the reverse complement.
AGGAACCTCTCCACGGCCTATCATCCTGAAACCAATGGGAAAATGGAAAGGGTCAACCAAATCCTCAAACAATACCTTCGAATTTATGTCAGTTACCATCAAGATTATTGGACCACATGGTTACCATTGGCCGAATTTGCTTATGATAACTTGACTCATTCTTTGACACAACAATCTCCTTTCAAAACTGTTTATGGAAGACATCCTTGATTCAACTCAATCCACGTAGGAACTAATCATCCTTCTGAACATTATCTTTGAACCATATCACGACTCCAAGAGGAACTTAAATCAAATCTGGAATTAGTGATTCGAAGGTACAAGGAACAGGCCAACAAACATCAAAAATCTGCTCCTTCTTTTAAACCAGGCGACAAAGTGTGGCTCAATGCACGAAACATTCAAACAACTCAACCATCAAAGAAACTAGCTGAAAAGTGCTTGGGACCATTTGAAATTGACTCTGAAGTCTCTAAAACTGCATTTCAACTCAAGCTACCTCCTAAATGGCAGGCTATTTACCCTGTTTTCCACGTATCTCTCCTGGAACTGGCTCGAGAAACATACCCAGGCAAGAACCAACCTCCTCCAGAACCGGTCAAAGTAGAAGACCATCTAGAGTGGGAAGTAAGCCGTATCCTTGATTCAAGAATGCGCAAGGGGATACTTCAATACCTTGTGGAATGGGAAGGCTTCCTCTATGATTTAGACAAAACATCCTGGGAACCAGCCATCAATGTTTCTAACACCCCTGAACTCCTAAAATCTTTTCATCTTAAATATCCTTTAAAACCAAAACCTTAAAACTCTATTTTTTTTTCTCTTTCTCCTTCTTCTCTTTAAAACCTAAAACATCTCTACCTCTAAAATTTCTGTATTCTTTGTTTTCTTTTCTTCTTCCTTCCTTTTTCAACCTTCTTTAAAATAAAATAAAATAAAATTTAAATTGTATTAAATTAAATTAAATTAAATTAAAGTAAAATAAATTAAAATTAAAATAAAATAAATAAAAAATACATAAAACCTTCTAAAATTTCTTTAAAATTTCTTTTCTTTTCTTTTCAAATTTTTTACCTACATTCTTTCCTTAAAAAAATTTCTTTTCCTCAAACTATCAAAATTTTTCACAAACGCAACACGACAATCCTTCTCAAATTTCACTTCAACCTCTAAATCTCTCTTTTAAAATTTCTTCCAACATTTACTTCCTTCTTTCAAATTCATTTTCTTAAAAAAAAAAATTATTTCTTCTCTTCTTTTTCTTTTCTTTTCTAATAACTAAAATTCCTCAAAACTTTGATAAATAAACTTTCATAAATAACAATTTTTTCTTTCATTAAATTTTCATTTCCAATAAAATTATTTCAATCAACTATTTCTTTTTTCCTACTTAAATATTTTTTCTTTTCAAAGTTTAAACTAAAACTCTTTCAATTAAAATTTCTTTCTTTTCTTCTTTCTCTCAAAATTCTTTTTTCAAAATTTAAAACAAAATTTTATTTAAATTATTTCTTTCTTTCTTTTTCTTTTTTCCCTTAAATTATTATAAAATAAATATTAAAATTTTAAATTAAAACAACAAAATAAACTAAATAAATACAAATTGTTTCTACTTTTCTTTTCCTTTCTCCTTACATTTAAAATTTTCTCCTTTATTTTCTCTCGAACCAATCTCTTCATTTTCTCCAAAACCACTCTAATCTCCTTCAGGCATTTCTCAAAAAACTCCTCCTCTCCTACCGGTACCACTTCCCCAATTTCAAGCAATTCTTTGGCCACGTAGAAGGAGGCAGCATTGACAATGTTATAGACTTCACCTCTTAACTCTTCAAGGAATTCAGTTTGTCAACCTTGTCAAGGCTTCTTCGACCATACCTGGTGGAGAGTCTCTTTGTTGTCCTCCCTCGAATCAACCACTGGTTGATTTGCCTCAACTGGTAGCAATGGCACAGCTTCCACAATCCTAACTTCTGCGATGACATCTGAATTCTAAAATAAAGATCATCAGTAACAAAATTTCTAAATTAACAGAAGAATGGTCTTACTTCAAAAATTGGGTCAGCTTCTAGAAATAACTTCAATGTGACTTCCATTGCCACTTCCTTTTCTTCCTCGTCATCTTGAATGACCATTTGCCATTTTTTTGGAGTTCGCCTTGAAATGAGAACTTTTTCCTCATCTTCCTCCACCAACTCATCCACCTCCTCTTCTACCCTTCGTTTTTTACCAGTGGCCTGGGTTACCCAGGTTGCTACATCATCTTCAACTTCCTCCTCATTCTCTCCCACCAATTGATCATCCCCAAGTAAAACATCCCAAATATCCTCGACTACCTCTTATGTTTTTGGTATCACCCAATATTTGGTTTTTGTGAATCGATGCTCAATGTCCACATTTTTCAACAAGGCATCACATGCCACCTGTCTACAGCAGAAAAACTCACACTTCTGGTGAGGACCTCGTGTTGCTGTACTTTCAACACAAAATTACTCCATCAATTTTCAGGTCGTGAAGGCCTGGGAATATTGCCAGGTAACGATTCCCCGATCCACTTTAGGGTGTGGAGGCGTGGGATTCGGGGTAGGACAATTAATCATAGTAAATTATAAAGTAATTAAAATAAAAGGGGAGGGAAACTAGTGTGGGAAGTATGTCTCACGCTCAACGGAGCTCGCATTTTTATACCAAGGCATCTGTCATGTGCCACGTGACACTCGAGGCAAAGCAGCTCATTAAATCAATAATACAGAGGTCTAAATCCATACTCAAAGCGCAGAAAGAAATTCTCCATAGCAACTGCGACTTCCTTTGTGTACTCACTATTCAACCACGCTAGCCTAAAACTCTAAATCTAAATTAGTCAATCTCTCAATAGTGTGTCTCAGTCTTTTCCTCAATAAGCGACGCACAGCGCAATAGTCAATGTAATAGTACACTGAAAGGTTTATTAAATGTCTGTGGATTATTAAAAGGGGTAGTGAGCATGGACAGAATGGATAGTGGAGGATTAAAGGGTTGATGGATGTTAGTGAGGAGGGTCCAGGTGTAATGGATGTATTTTTAATGGTCTGTGGTGTGCGGAATAGTGGATGGGTATGAGGTCAATGCGAGGAGTGGTAAAGGATATAAAAGGGGTTGGGTTTTTGGTTCAACATTCTTTAGAATTAAATTATAAAAAGTATATATAGTTAATAGTGGTAAAACTTTAGGTTAAATCATTATTATTGTATCTTTCCTTATTTTCTCAATAATCATTTCTAAATCCTAAATGTTTGATTATTGATTCTCCAACCCTTTGTGAGATTTTAAGAATTTTAACATTACCTTTAAATTATATTAGAATTCTTCACGAACATATCTCAAAGCAGTAGCTCTTCCTTTGATTCATCTTCGAATCACTTCCTCAAACATTTCCTCTGTGCATCGAAGATGTTTCTAAAACTCCTCCCTCCATCTCACTTTCAGGAACACCCTTTACCATGTGCGTAGGTTTTCCGGTGACAATTACCTTGTGTTGTATAAAAGGTAATCATGAGAACATTAACTTGTTTCATGGGGTTCCTCTAGCCTATACCTGTGGAAAGTCCCAAACCTAGTTTCAAGACTTGATCTGCATTTTGGCATGAGGAATTGTCATTAATTTAAAAGTAGTAAATTTGACATATCTTATTTATATATTAATTAATTTATGTAATTATATAAAATTTTGATGACTTTCACCCTTTACTTCAATAAAATGCAGGGGAGGGTATTTCCAACTTTTTAAATCTGACATGTGAAATTGATGACTTAGAAAAATTTGGTGGTACCCACCCCTTGTTTCAATAAAATGCAGGGGAGGGTATTGCCAAATTTTCAAAAGAGATATTGAATTTTATTGACTTAAAAGTATTTAGATAAGCAAACTTATTGACTTAAAAGTAAAGATAGAAAATTTTTATTATATTTTCAAATTTTTGTCAAAATAAAAGTATTAGCAAGCTTATTGACTTCAATGTAAAGATAGAAAAAATGTATTATATTTTCAAAAATTTGTCAAAATTAACGTACTATATTAAAGACCTTTTATAAGTCAGCATATAAGATAATATTACCAAAAAGAAATCAAATAAATTTAAATTAACTAGAAAAGCAATTTAACAATTGAAAAGGTCAAGGAATTTTTTAATGTTCTCATAAGATTGGCCATTTTTTACACATTCCATAATGAAATCTTTTTTTTTAAAACTCTTTTGTTTTTCCAATTCACAAGTAGCCATTTATCTTTGAAATTGACGGTCATTTACTTTTTCCATCTGCTCTGCCTCAAATTTTTTTTCTTCCAAATCTAAGGCTTGCTGATCTTTCCTTAGCATATGATCAAACTTCATCCTCTCAAAATTAAGGGCATTTTTGGCAATAGTTGATTTTTCTGAGAAAATTAAATTGAAATAAATAAATAAATGAGTTAATGATTAATATATATAGTAAATGAATCTTACTTATATCTTTTTTTTTAAAAATAATCCTCAAGGAAGCTAAATGAGCTTGTTGAAGAATTACCACGTTTTAATAGATGGTTCAAGTGAATTGAAGTTGAGGCTCGACTCTTTAGTTTGGAGTTTGAACAAGAGGCTTCAGGAAGTTCATCTAAAGCAGCTTCTAAAGTGGGATTCACATTTCCAGAATTGAGATTATTTAATGGAGATTGAGTTTGAGTAGGAGGAGACTAGAAAGAAAGAGAAATTCAGAGAAGAATTGAAGAAAAAAGAAAAAGTAAACATACATTTAAATTTTGGGCCTCTGAGGATTCAGATCTGCTTTGATATAATTGTTCTGCTTGATAGTCGGGATCATCTTCAGCTGAACTATGGTTAGAAGGTGGAGGGAATTGATCCTGTTGATGTACAGGTATTTCAGGAGGATTAATTGATGGTTGAGATCCAGAGGGTATATTCTTAGTAGTATCATGTAGAAACCAAGGGTTTACATCAACTCAGGAGCCAAAAAATTTATCCATTTCCTCATTGAAAGGACACATGACATTGAGCTTTTCTGAAACAGTAGTAATTCCAATCTCCAAATCATCATCGTCAATACCAAAGCCAGTTTCATTTGCAGCATGATGAGCCTTTTTATATTTTTATTGGTAACTCTTAAATCTCTCCTTCATTTGTTCAGGATTGATATCAATTCTCCCCCTTGTTTTCTTCCTTACTTCGTTGGCCATCAGTAAGTAGCCGTTAAAATTTGAAGAAGGTGGACTTCCAATACGAGTGGACTTTTCACATCCAAAACATGTTTCAAAATTTGATTTTATTTTAAGGAAGTTAATTATGATGAGATAATCATCCTTTTTAAGCTAACCTGAACCTGACTTTGATTTTTCAGGTTTAGGGCTTGCTTTACAAGGAGACTTTTGTGACAAAGCAGATTTTTGAGTTACCTTTTGAGATTTGGAATGTCTGGGAGGCATTATGAAAATGGCACAAAACAAGAAAAAAGATTAAAAGGTAGAAGAAATAAGTAAAAAAGAATGTAAACATGCCTGGTCAAAATGTTGAAAATTTCAGGAAGGGGTGTGTGCCGAGAATTGATGGGTAGGTAGCAAGGAAGGTCAGTGTGTTACATGTGACAGGTATGGGGTAAGAAAGGAAGGGATGTTTTGTGGCCAACATGTGGTTGTGAAAAAAAACAGGAAAAAAGTGCTGATTTGAGGTCATAACTGACACCCATTTTTGAAATAAGAGACTTTTTTGCAAAATTTAAGTGCTGATTTGGTTCGAAATCCGCACTTAAGTTAAGTGCGCATTTTTCAGAACTGACACCCCCTATTATATATTTATTAAGTATTTTTGGAATCACTATAGCTATAAGAAGGTATAAATTATTTTCCTTTAAATTTTAATAATTTTGCTACATAAAAAAGGTGCAAAAATATGATTCAAGTATACCACATGAAGAATTAAAATTATTTGAAGATAAAGAACCAATTATTTATTATTTATTATTGATTAGTACCAATAAACTTTGAAAGTGTTTATTGATTTAAAAATTAAACAATAAAACATGACTCAGCTTTTTTTTTCCTTTTTTCTTTTTGGTTTTGTGTGGTTTTTACTTAGTGCTAGACCTGCAAATTTAAAAATCCTGATTCTTTAATGTTCTCCTCATATAATTAATTTAAGCTCAACAAATAATATTTTTCAATTTAAAAATTCTTATATGAAATACAATACAACTTCAGTTTAGATGGTTTCTATTAAAATATTACTATTTTAATTCTCAATGAACAATTTTTTTATCTTTAAAAGGTACATATTAGCTTTCATATGTTTTGAAAAATATTTTCTTAAATTACTAAATCAATTTAAAAATGATAACTTTAGAATTAATAATCTATTTTTCTGTAATTTTATTGATAAAATAGAATTGAAAAATAAGATAAAAGTATATTTAATGAAAAAAAAAATTTGTGTTGAGAATATTCTTAATTTCAGCCAGGCTATACCAGGAGCCCAATAAATGTTATGTTAATTTACTGGAACCAAAAGAGGGTGTGAAAATATGCATTTTATGTATATAAATTCATATTTTATTGAATAATAAAAATATATAAGTATCTTATTCAATATAAATATAATAAGGGTTATATTAATTTTATTGTTATATAATTTATTTATACAATTAAATTAAGCATGATAAATTTTATATTCTATGAATTATGGTTCATTTTTATGTATTTAATGAATATAAATTAATAATTAATTAATTATAAATATATATTATATATATAAGTGTAAAATTAACTTATAATGTAATTAAATTAATTTATTAAATTTATGTATTAAATAAGGCCTTACATATCTTATTCAAAAATAATATTGGGTGCTTTTTTGACCCTTAATTGTGTCAGGAAATTATTAAATAAATTAAACTACTTGTTTAACATAATAATATTAAAATCCTCACTTTAAATTAACAATATGATTAAATTAATTACTTGTTTCAACTAAATTATTTATTAAGTCACTAAAATAGTTAAAACTAATGATTATTTTCCCTTTAAAATTGAATTAAATTAATTACAAAAATTTTTGCGTCAAAATATTCTATTTTTTTCAATTAAAGCCCTTAACAAAACATTTTAATACCTGTTTTGGATTATTTTACTCACAGTTATTATGTTTCAGAATTACTTAGTTACTCATTATTTTAATTAACTATTTTAGGAAACTATGGTGGGAAAATTAGCCTCTTCTTCATGGGTTTAAGTAGTTGTTTCATGCTTTCATCTCAATATCTATGTTTTAGTTATATTCTTCTATATTCTTGTTTTAATTTATAGCTTTTTGGTAAATACTCATTTGTGGCTCTTCAGAGGACCCCTTGCCTATAAAAAGGCCTTGGATAATCCCCTGTATCCTCATCACTTATTTACTCATTTTATTTTAAACATTACAATATATTATATTATTTTTTGTGGCGTGTCAGTTCTCTTAAATATTAAATAAAATTATTAAGGTTGTTTTAAGATTTTTAATAATTAGTTTGTAGATATTTGAGTGGAGAGAAACAATAAAGTTCTTACAAAATTAAACAGTTCACCCCTTTTCATTTCTTTTGTCTACCATAATAGTCACTTCATTGCCCCATCATCCTTTCCTTCCCTATTCTTTTCTTTTATTTCACTTCTATCCTCTTCTTCTTTTGTTTATACCCTCTTCTTTCCTTCCTTCTAGAAGAACCAGCCAACACTTAAACTTTCCTTACTGTAATTTCTAATCAGTGTTCATCAAAGTTTTACAATTATTTTAGTAAAGATTCATTTATCATTAATCAAGAGTTCAAGCTGTTTTTAAAGAAGAGTTCACCATGAGTTCCATCTGCCTTCCATCTGAGTCCTATCTGACTTCAAGTTGAGAGCTTGCTAGCAAGTCCCCGCCAAATATTATGTAATGAAAGAAGGTATGTTGTGGCCAAAATGTGGTTTTGAAAAAAATCATGCAAAAATTTCTGATTTTAGGTCAGAACTGACAACAACTTTTGAAGTAGGTGACTTTTTTTAAAAAATTAAAGTTCTTAATTGATTTGAGGTCTTCACTTAAGTTAAGTGCAAATTTTCTAGAGCTGAAAATCCCTTTTTTGAGAGAAATTTTACCCTTCCTCAAAATGTTTTTTCCCCTTGAGATTTTTGAGGATGTGATTCAGTAAAGAATTTTTACTTATACAACCACCTTCCCAGGCTCATATGAGAAGATATCTGCCATCCAAGGTAAGCTAGCGCAGCTCTTAGGAAAACTTATGTTGATGTAGAAAATTTTCAGAGCACCATTAAAAAATGGGGCTGATAAGTGTGCATGCTTTCTAACTTGAATATGTGTGTCATTAGTTTCAGGGACTGCTTAACTGGACAAAATAACTTCCAATTCTAAAGCTTATGATATTATTATAAGTTCTTTTCAATTAATTTCTCATGCTAATTTTTTTAATATATATATATATATATGGTTTTTCTGCTTCCCCCTTGTTTTAGAATTATCTTCCACAATTATTTTTCCTAATGAGTGGGTTATTAGACCTTTTACGTTGTGGTCTTCCAACATTGGCAGGGGCCTTTGTTGTGTGATTTGGCGCGGTTTGTGCATGTCTTAATTGACATCTGTTAAAGAATTGGGTATTTTTCTGGTTTTATTACGTGGATATTGGGTCTGAGGGTATGTGGGTACTATCATTGGATAGCCCTGGTTTTTCTCTATATTTTATGTCTTTAAGACATTTTTCATATTCTGAGTTTTAAGGGGTCATTTCCTCATTTTTCATTTATAAAAGATTGCTGTTTAATTTTGTTTTTTGTGTTTTATGGGCTAACCTTAAGTCTTAGGGTTAAGTGCTTAGTACCATTGGATAGAGCTAATTTTTCTCTATATTTCATGTCTCAATGTTGTTATAGTGAAATTCCGTGTTTTAAAGGTTTTAGTAGTTGTAGTTAATTTTTCTAAGTAGATTAGTGGTTTTTATTGGTTTTCTGGCTTCAGGGAGGCCGGGCCGCTTCAGGCGGCATCTCCGACGTCGGGCAGCCTGCCTGCCTCTGTTTTAGGAGGTTGGGGAGTGCTTCAGGAGGGTTTTTTATGCAATTTGGCGGGTACAGGTGCCAGATTGGTGGGTGCGCATGGGCTCTTAGTTAGTGGTCTGTGTGTACATAGTGAATAAGACATTTGGGGCAACCTTAATCATCATACAACCATCCGGAGGTGATCTCATTGTTCCTCACTCAGTTTTCACTGTTTTCTGGCCACAATTGGCTGTGTTTGTTGCAAGTGAGTTCTTCATTTAACTTAAATTTGGCAACTTTTTCTCTGTTATAGTCTTGCAAGCTATAGCAAGTATTATTGCTGTCTCTGGTGTGGATTTGCAGCCTACATCAAGTATCTTTGCTGTCTCTGGTGTGGACTTTGTTCTACATTTCAGTTCTTTGGTCTGGTAGTCTATCTGGTGACTACTTTCTGGGCTCATCAAGCAGTCAAGTGTGTTGAAAAGGAGCTTTAGCAAAACAGGAACCAACTTACTTTAGCAAGTAAATCTCACTCTATTTTTCTAAAGGGACTGGGGATTTTCTCTCTGGTTTTTCTCCAACTCCCTTGGTCAAGGCCTATAGCTAGTACTATAGGATTGTCTACAACGTGTCAATGTTAACCTCTATATGAAATTTTTATCCTCAATTTTTCATAACCACACCTTGGAAAACTTTCTGGATGTGCCAGCCTCCCTACCTTTCTGCCCACTCCCATCCTGTCTATTCATTCTATCCATTAAAAATCCCCCCTATCTCATTTGTTGTTTTCTTCTCCTTTTCATCTTTAAATATCTCAACATTCATCATAATCATAGATATTCTCAAAGGCATCCTTCCCTCTGTAGTTGTTAAAATCCCAAAACTCCCTCTTTCCCCCACTTAGCTGAGAAATAAAATACTTCCAAACAAAAAAAGATGATCATCTCATACTTATCAACTGGCTGAAAACTAAAACTAATTATGATACTTGTCTTGGTACTGAGAATTCAACTAAAGTAAGACAGCCCCCTTCATCAAAATTCAATTGATATCTTCTAATGTCCAATGAATTAAAAAATAATACAAAGGGAAGGATTGATCTTTTTCATAAACAGATATCTGAACACATCAAGCACTATAAAGCCAAATACAAGAAGGCTTGGACTCTTACATCTTCCACTGGTTTTGGTATTTAAGACTTGATATCAGTAAGGAAATCAAATCTATAGATGATAAACTTGATTCTTTATGTCCTTACTATAAAAAATAAATTCTGTATTTGGAGAGAAAGACGATTTTAATCCTGAAAACATTTTGGATAGAGAAGATGATATCTCCAAACATGATATCAAAAGAAATCATTTTCACTCCTCTTCTACTCAAGCCTCCTGTCAGCCAGGCTGCTAGACTTACCCAGTAAAATAATTAATTATTTACTGGATGAAGCAACACCTTATTATTTTAATTATTTTATTATAAATTAGTTTCATTAAAATTAACTATAATAAATTAACTAATTACAGAATGGTAAAATTAAATGAATAATTAAAATTAAATATAAAAATGTCCCTTATATTTTTATTCTCTAACACCGTGCTCATTGACAGGTTGGAAGAAATAAAAGATTGTATTAAAAAATAGATTTTAAATTAAAATAAAATTTTAATATTCAAATAAAAATAAATATATACAAAAAATTAAAATTTCTTATTTAGAATTGATTTCTACAATAAATATTAAATAAATTAATGTATTTCTGACATACTCTGTAAATACATCTTTTTGAAGCCTTCTTTTTAGAACAACTTTATTATTTGAAAATACTCCTTCTGGAATATTCTTTTTCTCTCTCTCTCATACTACTGTTTTTAGAATTTCATTGCTGTGCTTTGTCCCTCCTTTGCCTATATAAGGCCTCTCTTTTGGTTGTTTTTTATTCATTCATTACTTACTTATTTTATTACAACTATCTACAATCCTTTAATTACTATTTCTTATTTCCTTAGTATTTACATTAAACGTAATTCTAATACATTAATTTTAATAATAATCCAACTCTTTACCTCTTATTATTGACTAAATAATCTTTAAGATAGGAAAATAAGTACCTAAGTTTGAATCCCCTAAGAACTGTCGTTACTGCCATTTGAACTCCCTGTAAAACCTTCTAGACTTGAAAGACCCCTTGAAAGTTGGGAAACTTTCCAAAATGTCAACGGGGCATTGTTATCTTGTGGAATGGAGACCATGGGACCATCGCCATTGAGGTACCTGTAAGGACAAGTGGACAACAAAAACGAAAAACGTCATATATCACGTGACTTATTTTTCTGCTTCAAACGGGAATTGAACCGTGCTCCAAAACTTAGGCTTTTATACTAACTAATAGTTATATATTTTGTGGTAATTATTGATTACTATTTGTGGGTCACTTTGCACTCTTCATACTCTATGTATTTACTTTTACTCAGCACTATGTAAGTGAAATTAATTTGCTCATTTTACAGGGGGAGGTGTCTGGTAAATTGAAATTTATTATTTTATTATTTATTTTCCTTGTTGAAAAAGATAGAGCAATTGTGTTCTTAGTCCTAGAAGTAATAAATTTTTATTATTTTTAAATTTATTGTAGTTTTCAGTTGACTTTGTCCTAAAAATTAAAAAAAAAATTTTGTTCCAGTTGACAAATTGTCCTGAAAATAAAATTTTAATAATAAATAAAAAATAAAACATATTAAATTATTTCAGTTGACATTGAGTCCTGGTAATTAAATATCTTTCAGTTGATTTAAATCCTGATAATTATCATATATAAATTTGTTAAATTAAAATTAATTTTTATTTCTTCCATTTATTTCTTTTAAATCCTGGTTATAAGATTATTTTGAATTAATAAATAATTGATTATTATTTTCAGTTGATTTTTGTCCTGAAGAATTTTATATTCTTTTTATTAATATTTTTCTTTTAAAAAAGCAAAAATAAAACTGATTCATCTTATTGTTTCTTTCCCTCACTTCAGGTTAGATTTAAAACAATGACTGACCAAGGTTTTTCTGCTGCACGTGAAGATGAACTGGATCTGATTGATTATGATGAGTCTACTTGTGTGAGTTCTCCTTTGACTACAAAATTAGCTCAAATTAATAAATCATTGAACCAATCAGGATGTGGAAATGGAGGAAGTGAAGATTCTGGTAGAGAAAAATGCCCAGGAACAAAAAACTTCAATAAACCCCCCAGAAGAGCTTCCCAATGGCTTCAAGATTAAAAAGATGCCCTTAAAACAGTAGGTAAAAAATCTCTCTACTCACATCAAGGAGTTGAGGACAGAAAACCTCAAGCTGAGGTCAAGGATAGACTGTCTAGAAGACAAGGTAAGAAACATAGAGTCTCTTCTTCAAGAGAAGAAGAAACCTCCTCCTCCAAAAGCCCTACCAAAACTGGCCCCCCAGCAACAAGAAAAGGTGGAAGTCTCAAAGTGGCAGTGGGATTGGCTGAACACCCAGTGGGATTATCAGTCCCAACAGCAAAAGCACCAAGTACCTAAGGCAGGTCCTTCAAGAACAAATCAGTTCAATCCAACACCTCCTCATCCATATCAAGGAGGAAGAAGGAGAAAGAACAAACACATCCAAGTCTTCCCCAAGCAATGGTATGCCTCTCTATTGAATCTCAAGTACCATTTCTTGTAACTGATTCAGTTCATTCAGGTAATTCTGGAAGAGAAGATGAGACTGTGAGACCTGTAGAGACTGAGAACAGTAGACAAATTGCTCAAATTTCAAATGTATCTAATCCTTTAGTTCTAATTGCAACTTCAATGATAAATCCTGATATGGCTATTATTGATGAAACACTTGAGCCTGATTTTTATGAGAATCTGAAAAGTTACTCTGTTTCCTTATTGAGAAACACTCCAGATGTAGCTAACATTAATGATGAATATTTGAGGGATATTATTGCTAAAAAAAATCATATAATGATCAACATGCAATTGACTCAGAAATATAATAGTTTGTTAACTGAACAGGGTTATCAAGCATTGAGGAGTGATTTACAGAGAGTTTCTGATGATTTGTTTTATTACAAAGCAACCCATGAAAAGAAAGTTGCTTTATGGAAAAATAATAAAAATGATTTGTCTACACTGAAAGATACTGTATCTACCTGTTGCCTGGAGCTAGAGGTAGATAAGATGAACTTGAAAAGATTGAGTGATCATTATTCATCTTTTCAAAATAAAGCCCAGTTATCTTTTGCAACAATCAATGAGAGTTTATCTAGTCTTCCAAGAATGAAAACCAGACTAACAACCATTGAAGAAAAATTGAATTCATTGTTTAATGATCAAAAATATTCTGAAACTTCTTTGAAGGAACATATGGTACAGGATTCTCTAAGTTTACCTGTTTCTAGTTCATATAAAGTAAAATTAGGTTCAGAAATGCCTGTTGATACCACTGAGTTTCCATCAAAAATTGATGATGCACCAGGATCTTCTACAGAAATATTAAACAATGAGATTACTGCAAATTTGGAGAAGTTACAGCTGCTTCTTACTCAGAAACAAGCTAATACTAAGGAGGCTCCTTCAAATCAAAAGAATTGGCCAAAACTTGACCAGTACCCAACATTTGATGGTGATTCTTCTTCTGATTGGCAGCAATTCATTAGCAGAATTGATAACTTAAAAAATTCTTACAAACTCCCAGAAGAGGCAATTTTGTCTAAGTTTATTTCTTTCTTTACCAATGTAGCCCTAATGTGGTATGAATCTGTTCTGCTGGATAGGAATGACTACTCATAAGAAGATTGAAAAAATTTATTAAAGCTCAATTTGGTGGCTCCAAGTTTAGGATGGCTCAACAAAGGCAGTATGAGGAAACTAGATATAGCTCTTCTACTGATAATCTTATTGAGCTCTTAATGAAACTTGTAAAAATCTTGACGGCAATGGACCCAAATATGGAGTTTGAGTTATGAAAGGACAGGATCCTTTATAAATTACCAATGTCTTTGAGAGACATGATAAGGGCCAGGACTGAGTTCTCCAGAGAACCTTCTTTCTTCATTAATACTTTTAATGAGATCCTTCTAAACAACAAGTATGATGCCAGAAGATTCATTCCTAGGACCCCTTTGGAGAAATCCTCCAATTACCAACAGAAACCTCTGGAAAAAGTTGGTAAACCTTTTTCCCCTGTTGCACCTAAAAAGTATGCAACAAACACTTGCTTCAAGTGCCACAAGACTTGGAAGAAAGGCCATGTTTTTCACAAGAGTATAAATCTTGTTGAGCAAACTGAGGAGCAGGTTGATGACACAATAGCAATGGATGATACTTCAAGTGATTGTGCCAGCAATATTTCATATGAGTCTCTACAAGAAATCTTGATGCTGGAAGAAGATATTCATTATTTAAATACTATTGATATTGATAATAATGATTTATCTACAGTTGAGGATGCTGAGATAAAAAGGAACATTGAGAATAGCTCAATTTTTTATTGCCCCTCTCAAAGCACCAGTCTTGATCAATGGAACCAGCATTGAAGTTTTTCTGGATTCTGGAGCTGGAGGAAGTGTAGTATCTGAAAAAGAACTTGCTTCAGTGGATCAAGACTATAAATGAAAACTGATGCCTATCATTTCTGAAAATTGGAGAGGTTATGGCTCTGTTTTGTCCCCCATTGGTAAATACAAAGCCACAGTGTTTTTGTCAGCCTGTATATCCCCAGGACTGATTAAAAAGTACTTATAAGTTATTTTAAACACATGAACTATACATGGGAAAAATAATTAAGAGTACACAAACAGTATACATAAGAAAAATTATGATAATATACTAAATATGCCATTATAACACCTTATATACACGCATATATCCACCTTTTCTAAGTCTTATGTACTTGATATTAAGTTGGAATATGTTAGGGTAATCTTAAGAACCTTAAGTACAAGGCTACATAAATTTTAAGTATACTTAAAGCTGTTATTTTCACTGTTTTATGCAAAAAAACAAGAAATGTGCTTTATTTCACTTAAAAGTTGACTATATGCGCCATAAAATTGAGAATATCAAAAATGCGCTTTGACAGATCAATTTGTCTCATTTAGGACTATTGATTTGGCTATTTAAATGCATAAAAATAACACTTTTCAAATTTGGTGTTTTTTATGCCAGAAATGGCTTCTGTGTACTGGCTACATACTGCCTGCTTTTTTCCCGTGTGAGTAGCTTCATTTTTAGCAAAGTTAGCTTTTTCACACTATAATTACCCCAAAATCTACGCCCACTGTGGGGAAACACACTAAAATAGGCGACAGGCGCTTATTTAGTGTCCTAGCTTAATTAATAATGCATTGACCTTGTTTATATGCACTAATTTCATTAATAACCTTACTCCTGGTACCTTATTTCACTACCATGCTTAAATTCGCCTAAATTTAGTCAAGGATTTACCCGTGCAAGCGCCTGCCAAGGACTGCATGTAGTTACCCCACATCTCAAGCTCTTTTTTGAGTTTTTGGGTGGTTTCTCAGTCAATATTGGGTATTTTTGAATGGGAATTTCACGTGGTATAATGTCAGAATTAGCCCCATTGTTTCTACAGTGAATCTCCCTTATTATTAAGCCAGTATTAACCTTAAAAATTTCCTCTTTAGTCTTTTATATTATTGTTTAATATGCATATACTCTCTTTTTATCTTATTCTTTAATTTTGATGGATTTTCCTTATTAATACAGGATTTTGATGGTTGCTACTCTTCTAATCATGTCATGGGTTATTGGAAATGTTGATGGGGATGTCTATTAGTGTTTTTGAGGCGTTATTAACTGTGTATTGGGTGGTACATCAAAGGAATCATTGGGGAACTCAGTGTGTATAAAAGGAGGAGGTTTTTGGGTCTGGCTTCTACATTCTTTATCATTACAATTTAACCAATATAACCAAATAAATTACAATACATATCAATTAGTACTTTTATAAGACTTTTGAATATTATCTGAATTATAAAATCTATTTTTCTACCAACTAAAAAGATTGTAAGCCATATATAAAAATAGTGAGAATTATATTACTGAAAACTTTAATTTTGATTATATTTTACCACTTGTTGGATTTAAACTACAGTATTCATATAGGACCATTAAAATCTTCTAGAAAACTGACCATTCAAGCTAGTTCACGTCTTTGTACTTGACCTCAGCCTGACAATTGGGGACCTTTCCTCAAGAATTCTGTTATAATCCAGTAAGTAAAAATTTAAAAGAAGGTACACGTAAATAAAATCCCTATAGAAATATTTGGATAATTACAACAGGCTGGGGTCACCTATATAGTGATTTCAGAAAAAGAAGCCCTGTTATATAATAAAATGTGATATTGAATCAAAAATTTTACCACTAATTTAACATATAATTGTTATTAGTGGGTCTGTCAATAGACCAATTAAATTTGTGATCTTTGCAGATAAAATTTTTACCACTAATTTAACATAAAATGGTTCTTAGTGGGATTCTGTCAATAGACCAATCAAATTTGTGATCTTTGCAGATGATAACTCATTAAACTGATAAATTGTTTTCTTTTAACAGGACTATTGATCCCCTTTTATTGGTTTGTAAAATTCATTTAATATTTAGAAAGAATCTAACTGACAAATTTTCTTTTTTAAATATAAAAACACAGCTTCATATTGTAGACCAGTTAAATCAAGTGACCACATAAAAGCATATTTGACTTTTGGCACCTCTAAATTCACTTTATACCTACAATTAAGAAATAAAATTGTCTTCGGTGGTATTGATAAATACTGATAAAACTCCTTTTGAAGTTTTAAAATCTCAAATTTCAATTCTTTGATTAAATTCCACGTAAAAATGTGTGACAACAATGATATTTTGAGTAATATGGAAAAAACTTATAGCTTAAGACCTAGAGCTGAGAAACCTGGTACAGGACATTCAAATGGAGGTCCAGGAGTCCCCCATAAACACCATCACTCCATAAATGTCTCTGGAGGAAAGGGAAAAACTTTTAAAACAGGTATCAATAAAGAAAACAAAAAATACCTTACAAGAACAAATTCACTCCCTCTCCTCTCTACTGAACACCTTGACATTAAGGGTAAACAATATAGTGGACCAGATAAACAATCTGGAGAAAAGAGCAGCTCAAGGCTTGGTAGAAGTCAATCAAGCTCTAGTAGAAGTAAAGGCTCAACCACCAACAGTGGCACCCAACAGTTCCATAGTAGCACCTCCAGCCCAAGAGGAGGATCAAAAAATTAAAGTAAGAAAATGGAAGTGGGATTGGTACACCCAAAACTACAACAACCCTCAACAGCAGGGCTCCAGCAGTCACCCTTACAGGGGAAAGCCAAGGAGAGGCAGGGGAAATGGAATAAGACCTTGGTAAGTCATCCATACTCTCAGGATCAATTATATAATACTAACAATGAATTACTTATAGGTAATGAAATTGATAGAGAGTTATTGGATATAATTGATAAGGATTTAAAAAATTATTCATTTGAAAATAACATGTTAAACTTGTCTTTAAATAAGGACAATGTACATAGTTTTATTGACCACCAGGAAAATGCTATTAATATAAAAATGGAACCAAATGAATTAAATCTTGAACCTGATGATGAGTCTTATGAATCGGACACAGAAAAAATTGAATATTTTCTAAAATAAAATCCAATGGAATCAAAAATAATTAGTAAATTATTATTAAGAATTAAAAAATTTGAAGAATTCTCTGGAGAGTCCAACAATAATACAGAAAGTGTATTATTAAACCTCACACAATCATTGAGTACAACAGCCAATAGGTTAAAAATTATTGAGAATTCAAATAATGAATTAATCAATGAAAACAAAATATTAAACTCTGAGATTAAAAATTTAGAAAATAAATTGGAACATTCTCAGAATATTATGGCTACCATAGAGGGAAATGTAAAATTGTCTTTTTCAAATGTAAATGATACCTTAACTCATGTACCTGTAATAAAAGATAGGTTAAAAAGAGTAGAAATTGAAGTAGCTAACATTTTGAAAAATTCTGAAAAAGTAAAAGATATTACCTCTTATGTGGAAAGAGTACCAGTTTTTATGAAACACTCTGATGATAAACCAATGATTGAACATGAACATAGTGTCATGGGCTCTGAGAATATAAAATCAGTAAAAGATGAAATAAATGATCATCTTTCTAAAGTAAGTGAATTACTCAATTTTCCTCAGGTTAGGGAAGCAAGGACTAACCAAAAGAACTGGCCTAAGTTAGATCAGTACCCTTCTTTTGATGGGGATTCAAAATCTGATTGGCAGAAATTCATACAAAGAATTGATAACTTAAAATTTTCATACAAATTACCTGATGAAGAAAATACTTCAAAGTTAATATCTTTATTTACAGATATGGCCTTATTATGGTTTGAATCTGTATTTATTGAGGGAATTAATTACTCTTGGAATTAATGAAAGGCACTAATTGAAAGGCAATTTGGTGGCCCAAAATTTAGAATCACTCAACAAAGATAGTATGAAAATACCAGATATAATCCAAATGCTGGAGATAAACCCATGGTATTTTTAATGAATTTAATAAAAATCATGAAAGCCATGGATCCAAAAATGGATTATGAAGAATGGAAAGAAAAGATAATATACAAGTTGCCTATATCAGTCAGAGACATAATTGTAGATAGAACTGAAATCATCAGAGATAATTCTGGGTTTATTAATATATGCAATGAAATATTATTGAACCACAAATATGAAACCAGGTATAATAATTACAAGCAAAGTGTTGAGGTAGTAAAACCTACTACAAGTAAATTGCCAGTGGAGAAGAAAAAACCTTCAGCTCCCCTTGTCCCTAAAATACAAGAGAATAACACTTGTTACAAATGTAATGAACCTTGGGCTAAAGATCACACTTGTAAGAAAAGAATAAATGTTATTGAAACCTCACAGAATTCTGAACCAAGTAATCATGAAGATGAGAATTGGGAATCCAGTGAGGATTGAAAAAGTAACATATCTTACAGTGATGATGAAAGTGAGATATTTGTATTAGAACAGGATATAATGTTCTTGAATGATGCTATACCTCATACAGACACATCTTTAACTTCCATTGAGGAAGCTGAAATAATTAAAGATGTAACTCATGATACTTACAAAATAACACCTATCAGAGCACCTGTTATCATATGTGGAAAAGAAATGAATGCCATTCTTGACACTGGGGCTGCAGGTAGTGTAGTTTCAATTAAGACATTAATGAAACTTGATAGTAAGTACCAGGAAAAACTAGAACCTTTTCAAACAAAGAACTGGAGAGGTTTTGTTTCAGTATTAAATCCAATTGGCAAATACAAAACTGCTGTATTCTTTCTATATAATAATGGATATGTTAGAGAAGTGTGTGAATTTGTAGTTATGGATAATCAAAATTGTAGTGATTGTTTTATTATTGGAAATGATTTATTGACAAAATCTGGCATTAAACTAGATCCTGCAAACAGTTGCTTCACTATAGGTGTGAATGGTAAGAGAAAATTTAAAATATGTTCTGAAAACTCAGTATATGCCATTTCTCCTAGAGAAGAACAACTGCAAGGTGGAAGAACCACCACTGAAATGGTTGAATTGGATAATGAAATCCAAAGGGCCTCTTTCAGTCCTCAACTCTCAAAAATTGAAGAAGAAAATATTTTGAGATTGATTAAATCATATCCTATGGCATTTTCTCATGGTTCAAATGAACTAGGATTGGTCAAAGACCATGAGATGAAAATCTCTTTAAGTTGTAATTTGGATAATAGTCCTGGCAGCTTGAGAAAGAAACCTTACCCAGCTTCTCCTGCAAAAAGGAAAGATATTGAAGACAACATAAATATGTTGTTAGAAATGGGTATTGTTAAAAAATTAGACACAACACCTAAGTATTGTGTTATTTCACCAGTATTAATCTCTTATGAAAAAGATAAGGCAAGATTATGCGTTGATTTTAGAGATCTGAATACATACACTGTAGATGATATTTACCCTCCACCAAGGATAGCTTCTATCCATGCCACCTTACAAGGAGCAAAATATATTTACTGTCTGGATGGAAACAATGGTTACCACCAGATTTTAAATTATTAAAAAAATAACCAAGGTTAGATATACAACCTGGTACTAAATCCTTTATTCATATGCAACAAATGTGTAGAAAGCATGCAGAAGAATGCATCCAAAAAGCATTTGAATATGAAAAGAAAAGGTGGGATAAATCTCATAAAGAATTTGAATTTAAAAAATGAGATGAAGCCTATATTTCAACACTACATTTTAACTTAAAAGGTGATTTTAAATGGAAGGATCCTTTTTTAGGACCTTTTTTAGTCAAAAAAATGGTTGGTAATAATTCTGTGAAGGTCATATTATATGCTACATATGATATTAAACATCCAGTTTTCCCTATCTCATTATTGAAACCTTACCATGCAAATGATCCTGACTTATTTCCAAAAAGAAGGGGAAGGCCTAATAAGCAACCTGAAGAAATTGTGGAAAAAGAAGAGATTGAAAAAATACTCAAGAAAAGAATCCTTACTAAAGAAAAAGGAACTGAGTATTTATTAAGATTTAATGGGAAATCAAATGAATTTTATAAATGGATACCTGAAAAAGAAATTTCTAATTTATCCACCCTTCTTAAAAAATTTAAACAGAAATAAATTTCTGTTCAACCAGCTGAGGGGTTAAAATACCAGTACTCATTATATTTTATTATGTTTTATTTCTTTAAAGTATAATCTTTAATGCTACAGAACAAATCTGAATACCTGAAAATTAAACAAATAAATAAATAAATATGTATAACTTATCATTTTTTTTTTGTTTTTTTTGGGTGGGCAAGTGTCAGCCGTTATATCCCCAGGACTGAGTAAAAAGTGCTTATAAGTTATGTTAAACACATGAACTATACATGGGAAAAATAATTAAGAGTACACAAACAGTATACATAAGAAAATTATGATAATATACTAAATATGCCATTATAACACCTTATATACACGCATATATCCACCTTTTCTAAGTCTTATGTACTTGATATTAAGTTTGAATATGTTAGGGTAATCTTAAGAACCTTAATTATAAGGCTACATAATTTTTAAGTACACTTAAAGCTGTTATTTTCACTGTTTTATGCAAAAAAACAAGAAATGTGCTTTATTTCACTTAAAAGTTGACTATATGCGCCATAAAATTGAGAATATCAAAAATGCGCTTTGACAGATCAATTTGTCTCATTTAGGACTATTGATTTGGCTATTTAAATGCATAAAAATAACACTTTTCAAATTTGGTGTTTTTTATGCCAGAAATGGCTTCTGTGTACTGGCCACATACTGCCTGCTTTTTTCCCATGTGAATAGCTTCATTTTTAGAAAAGTTAGCTTTTTCACACTATAATTACCCCAAAATCTACGCCCACTGTGGGGAAACACACTAAAATAGGCAACTGTCACCGGAGGACCTACTCACAAGGTCGAGGATGTTCCTGCAAGTGAGATAAAAGGTTCAGATACTTCTTCGGAGCACAGAGGGATAGTTCGAGGAAGTGGTTCAAAGATGTCTCGAAGGAAGAACTACTGCTTCGAGTTATGTACAAAAAGGATTCTAATATAATTGAACGGTAATATTAAAATTCTTAAGATCTCACAAAGGGTTGGAAAACTCAACAATCAAAGATTTAGGATTTAGATATGATTATTGAGAAAATAAAGAAAGATACAATAATAATGATTTTCACTTAGAGTTTTATCACTATTAACTATAAATACATTTTATAATTTAATTCTAAGGAATGTCAAACCAAAAACCCAGCCCCTTTTATATCCTTTACTCCTCCTCGCATTGAACTCATACTCATCCACCATTCTGCACACCACAACCCATTTAAAATATATCCGTTACACCTGGACCCTCCTCACTAACATCCGTTAAACCCTTAATCCTTCACTAAACATTCCGTCCATGCTCACTACCCCTTAATAACCCACAGATATTTCATAAACTTTTTAATGTACTATTATATTAACTATTGCGCTGTGTGTCGCTTATTGGGAAAAAATAAAGACACACTATTGAGAGATTGACTAATTTAGATTTAGAGTTTTTAGACTAGTGCAATTGAATAGCGAGTACACAAAGGAAAGTCGCAGTTGCTATGGAGAGTTGCTTTCTGCGCTTCGAGTATGGATTTGAACCCTTTAGTATTGATTTAATGAGCTACTTTTGCCTCAAGTGTCATGTGGCGCGTGACAGATGCCCGGGTATAAGAACGCGAGCTCCATTTAGCGTAAAACATATTTCCCACACTAATTTCCCTTTCTTTTTACTTAATTATTATTTCATCACTTTAATTCATTATGACGGACTTTCCTACACCGACTCCCACGCCTCCACACCCTAAAGCGGATGGGGGTGTTGTCACATGGCAATTTTTGAAGACTTGCACCACTTGCAAGTCGATGGAGTATTTCTGCGTGGAGAGCACGGTGACACGAGGGCCTTGCCAGAAGTGCGAGTGTTTCCAATGGAGAAGAGTGGCGTGTGACGCCTTAGCGAAGAATGCCAACATTGAGAGTCGGTTTACTAAGACGAAGTATTGGGTGATCCATAAAACAAAGGAAGTAGTTGAGGACATCTGGGATGTGTCCATTGGGGACGATCAATAGGTGGGGGAGAATGAGGAAGAAGTCGAAGATGATGTGAACATCTGGGTGGCTAGGGCTGGGAACAAGAGGGGGTCGTCGAGGAGGAGGTTGATGAATTGGTCGAAGAAGAGGAGGAAATTCCCATCTCTAGGAAAACCCCGAAAAAATGACTGGTGGTCATTGAAGATGACAAAGAGGAAAGGGAGGTGGCAGAGAAGGTCACTCCTAGATTATTTTTGGAGCCTGACCCAATCTTCGAAGTAAGTTCACTCTTTTATAGTTTATAAATTTAATTACTGATGATTCTGTTTTTAGAATTCAGATGTCATCATCGAGGCCCCTACGACAGAAGCTTCAAATGTGGAAGCGACCCTTGTGGGACCCATTGCGGTGGAAGTGGCAGTGGAGGATAGATTACCAACTGTTACTTCAAGGGAGGAAAACGAAGAAACCCTCGATCAAGTTTGGTCGAAGAAACCTCGTCAGATTCAACGAGCAAAATATATTGAAGAATTCAGCGGCAAGATTGATAACATTATCGATGCCGCTTCCTTCGACGTAGCCGAGGAGTTACTTGAGCTTGGGGAGTTGATTCCGGTAGGAGAGGGGGAGAATTTTGAGAAATGTAGAAAGGAGATAAGGGAAATTTTGGAGAAGATGAAGGGATTGGTTTGGAAGAAGATAAAAGAGAAAATTTAAAATAAAAAGAGAAAAGAAGAAAAAAGAATGTAAAAACAATTTGTATTTAATTATTTTACTTTGTTATTTTATTTAGAATTTTAATTTAATTTAATTTATTTATTTTATTTATATGAGATTTTGAGAGAAAGAAGGAAAAGACAGAAAAAAAAGATTTAAATTTGTTTTAAGATTTTAAAAGAAGAAGTTTAAATGAGAGAAAGAAAAAAAAGAATATTTGATTGAAGGAGTTTTAGTTTTGAAGTTCAAAAATAAAAGAATTAAGTAAGAAGAAAGAAATAAGAAAGAAATAATTGATTGAGATAATTTAGGAAAAAATAATTGTTATTTAAGTTTGTTAATTGAAGATTTGAGGGATTTTAGTTATTTGAAGAAAAAAAAAGAAAGAAAGAAAAGAAGAGACAAAATAAAATTTCTAAGAGGATTTTGAAGAAAGAAGTAATTTGTTTCGAAGAATTTAAAAAGGTGATTTAGAATTTTAAAGTGAAGTTCGAAAAAGATGGTCATGTAATGTTCGTGAAGAATTTTGATAGTTCGAGGAAAATAAAATTTTAAAGAAAAAATGTATATAGAATATTGAGAAACAATTTTTTATTTTTTTTAAATTTGGTTTTTATTTTATTTTATTTTATTTTTTATTTAAATTTAATTTAATTTAATTTAATTTAATTTTAAAAGAAGATTGAAACATTTTGAAAAGAGAAAGAATAAAGAAGAAAACAAAAGAATTTTTTAGAAATAAAAATGTTTTAGATTTTAAAAGAAAGAAGAAAAAAAACAGAGAAAAGAAAAAAGAGAGTTTTAAGGTTTTGGTTTTAAAGTGTATTTAAGATGAAAATATTTTAGGAGTTCAGGGGCGTTAGAAACATTGATGGCTGGTTCCCAGGATGTTTTGTCTGAGTCATCGAGGAAGCCTTCCCATTCCACGAGGTATTGAAGTTTCCCCTTGCGCATTCTTGAATCAAGGATACAGCTTACTTCCCACTCTAGATGGTCTTCTACTTCGACCGGTTCCGGAGGAGGTTGTTTCCTGCCCGGGTATGTTTCTCGAGCCAGTTCCAGGAGAGATACGTGAAAAACAGGGTGAATAGCCCGCCATTTAGGAGGTAGCTTGAGTTGAAATGCAGTTTTAGAGACTTCAGAGTCAATTTCAAATGGCCCCAAGCGTTTTTCAGCCAGTTTCTTTGATGGTCGAGTCGTTCGAATGTTCCGTGCGTCGATCCATACTTTGTCACCTGGTTTAAAAGGAGGAGGAGTTTGTCGATGTTTGTCAGCCTGTTCCTTGTACCTTCCAACCGCTAGTTCTAGATTTGATTTAAGTTTCTCTTGGAGTTGTGATATGGTTTGAAGATAATGTTCCACAGGATGATTAGTTCCTACATGGATTGAGTTGAATCAAGGATGTCTTCCATGAACAGTTTCAAAAGGAGATTGTTGTGTCGAAGAATGAGTCGAGTTATTATAAGCAAATTCGGCCAATGGTAGCCATGTGGTCCAATCGTCTTGTTGGTAACTGACATACATTCGAAGGTATTGTTCGAGGATTTGGTTGACCCTTTCTGTTTGCCCATTGGTTTCGGGATGATAGGCTGTGGAGAGGTTCCTCGTGATATTGAGTTGTCAACACAGTTGAGTCCATAATGTGGATACAAACAATGAGCCTCTATCTGAAATAATATCATTAGGTAAGCCGTGTTTGGAAAATACATATTCTAGAAACAATTTTGACAGATCTTCTGCAGTAGCAGTAGTAGTGGTTTTAATGAAAATAGACATTTTTTAGAATCTATCTACTATTACTAATATAGCATCAAAATGATTAGAAAGAGGAAGTTGAGAAATAAAATCCATCGATAAAGATTCCCAAGGTTTAGAGGGAATAGGAAGTGGTTGAAGCAACCCATACTTCCGGTGACAGGGAGCCTTATTCCTATTACATTCGTAACAAGCTTTTATATAGGCCTTGATTTCCCTGGTCATACCTGGCCAGAAAAAATCCCTCGCTATTAACTGGTAGGTTTTATCAACCCCAAAATGACCAGCTAATGGAGAATCATGTCAACTGTTGAAAATCCATAATTTTATCTCATTGTTGTCGGGTATGACTACTCTACCTTCAAAGAATAATAGACCTGATTCAATACTAAATCTTTTGGCCCCTTGCTTCAAGAGTATTTTGTCTTTTAACCCTAAACAATAATCGTCCTTCAACTGAGCTTCGAGGATGTTGGATAGTGGATTTTGAAACGATTGAATTGTCATTGAATTAAGTTGATGAGTCGTCAACATTGATTCATTGAATATTGATTTCACATTTGTAGGATTTTTGTCAGCAAATGCGTCCCCCCTCTGTGTGTAAATGTCGTCCCAATGTGACAAGATATCTGGGACTATGTAGTTCTTACCTGGGCGATAGGAAATAGAAAAGGGAAATTCAGACAGAAATTCAGCCCACCTGGCTTGACGCCTGGTTAACACTTTGAAAGACATAAAGTATTTCAAAGCATTATGGTCTGTTAAAATTTGAAAAGGACTATCTAGGCTGAGAAGAAAAGAGCACTATTTTTTAAGACAGTGAATAATAGCTAAAAGCTCTTTGTCATGAATTTCGTAATTTAACTCTGCTGCAATGAGTTTGCGTGACTCAAAAGCAACAGGATGAAACAGTTTTGTTTCTAGATTCAATTGAGAGATGACCCCTGCGATAGCATAATCGCTTGCATCTGTCTTGACTATTGTCAAAACACTAGGATCAAAGTGTCGAAGAATTGGAGCTGTGGTGAACGCCGTTTTCAATGCTTCAAATTCCTTTTGCGCTGTAGAAGTAAAAACAAAAAGAATATCTTTTCTAAGAAGAGAAGTAAGATTGGAAATAGTTTTAGAGTAATCTTTAATAAATCTTCTATAGAAATTTGCAAAACCCAAAAATCCTTGGAGGGATTTAACGGATTTGGGCTCAGGCCATTCCAGGACCTTTTGAAATTTTTTGTTGTTCATGACTAAACCATCAGTGGATAATGTAAAACCCAAAAAATCAATAGATTTAAGATGGAATTTGCATTTATTATGCTTGGCGTAGAGTCCATGATCTCGAAGTCGATTTAAAACCTGTCAAACATGATTAATATGTTCATCCAGTGTCTTCGAGAAAATTAAAATATCATCTAAATAGACGACAACAAATTGTTCGACAACATCTTGAAAGATGTCATTGACAAAATTTTGAAAAGTAGATGGTGCATTACACAATCCAAAAGGCATAACTAAATATTCAAAACTACCAAATCTAGTGCACATTGCAGTCAGTGGTTCATGACCTTCCGCAATGCAAATAAGATTTTAAGCGCCTCTAAGATCAATTTTAGAAAAGAAATTAGCACCATTAAAAATGGTAAGAAGCAATGACATAGGAGGAACAGGATATGCATTCTTCTTAGTGACTGTGTTGAGCTTTCTATAGTCAACACACAACCTAAGACTACCATCCTTCTTTTTTACAAAGAGGACAGGGGAGCCAGTTGGAGATTTACTGGCTTTGATGAAACCTTTGGCTACATTCTCTGCAATGAAGTCTCGAAGAACTTGAGATTCGTCCTTCGACAAAGAATAGACAGGACCTTCAGGAGGTACTG
This sequence comes from Hemileia vastatrix, assembly GCA_030280995.1. Taxonomy (NCBI): domain Eukaryota; kingdom Fungi; phylum Basidiomycota; class Pucciniomycetes; order Pucciniales; family Zaghouaniaceae; genus Hemileia; species Hemileia vastatrix. The sequence goes on along the minus strand of JASXTE010000009.1, from coordinate 25,521,745 downwards.
GACCTATTAACTCTATCTGATGGTCGTAGGGTCGATGAGGTGGTAACTTATCGGCCTTGGGGATTGAGAAAACATCGAGGAAATCATGATAGATTTCTGGTAGAGTCGATTTAATGGCTTCAAAGTCAATTTGGTCGTCCTCATCATCTTCGAGAGAATCTGTTGAGGGAAGACCAGAATTGAGAGAGCATAATTCGATTACTTCAAGGCAATTTAAATCCTCTTCGAGTGAAGTCATCAAGCTAGAAGGGTTAGCCAATTTCTCATTTAAAGAAAGATCAGATGCTTGCAAGTCATCTGGAAGAGTTTTGTCCTCTAGCAGGACATTGTCAGGTGGGTTGTTTTCCTCCCTATTGACATGCATTGAGGAATTAGAAATATACTTAGTTCGTGGGGTGATCAATCCCCGTGTCCAGTCAATTTCAGGATTCCAATGCTTTAAAAAGTCATGGCCAAGAATGGTAACATCCATCCTTGGGGGGTCCAAGACTGTCAATTCCCACTCGTAGGGGGGAAAATTTGGAAAGTTTAAAACCCATAAAACTTTCTTACTGACCCAATATTTGGGTTCCTCTGATTGGACCAAATAAATTGGAGTTCGATCAATATCTGTAAATGTCAGCTGTAACTTCTCGGCAAAAGATAAACTGACAAAAGAAATTTAAACTCCAGAGTCTATAAGACAACTGAAGGGGATATCCTCCTTAAAAAGAATGAATCTCAAGCCGTTTAAGGCAACTCCAGTCCTTAAGACATGGAGGTTCTGTGCACTGGGAGATATAAGATAGTTTGCTTTGCACACAAGTAAACTATCTACTAGTTTTTTGGCTTTGAACTAGTACCTTCTCTTTTCTTCAACTTTACACAATCTTCCAGCTTGTGCTTACCCCCACAATACATAAGTTACCCATTATCTGTTTGCCTCTTCCTCTCAGCTTCCTTAAGTTCCCCTTTAGGATCCAGTACTTTACTGATATTTCCTGGGGTTGAGCTTCTCGGTCGAGGTTTGTCCTTTCCCTTAATAGTTTTGGATTGAGTCAAGGAGGATTGAGTTGTTTGTGGGTGGGAAGAAGGTCCCAATTTGAAATTTAAGCCTTGAGATTTGTTGGCGTATCGAAGATGTTGAAGTCGTCCTTGGTAAACGCCATCAAGTTTGAGGGTTTGATCCATTAAATCTGTTAAAGTAGTCATCTTCTGACTGTGAAGATTTAACTGATCCAGAATCCTCAAAGGAAGTCCTTTTTTGAAATGATACTTAAAGGCAGAATCATTCCAACCTACTCGAGTTTGAAGCGCTCTGAAGTTTGAGATATATTTAGAGGCTTTCCCATTATCACTCATGCGAAAGAAATCAAGTTCAATTTCTGCGTTGTCAGTTTCATTAGGGTCACCAAACAACGTGAAGAATTGGTCTTCAAACTTTTCCCAGTTATTAATAAGTAAGTGGGTTTCGGTTGAAGAGAGCATGAGAAGATAAGGTTCGAACCATCTTGCTGCTTTTCCGGCCAGGAATGAAGAAGCATAAACAACTTTTGATTGGTCGTTATTGAACGTTCGAGGGTCATTATGGAACAGGAGCTTGCAGGTTTGCAAGAAGGGTCGCAATCCGTCTGGATGTTCTCCATCAAATTTATCAGGAGATTTCATAGAAGGAGTTTTGAATTTAGTTCCCTCTGAAGACGTTGAATTTGAAAGGTTCTTCATGAAAAGTCTCATGAATTCTTCCAGAGAATTGGATGCTCCAGGTTCTGAAGGTTGACCAGAAGGGTGGTTAGCAGGGGCGGATGGTGCCTCGTGCATTGTATCCTCTCCTTCTTCATCATCACTAGAATCATCGAAGTCTTGTGGGATGTCTTCTACAGATTGAATTGAATGTTTCCATTCCCTAAGGTCAAGTGGCTCCAAGGAGTGAGTGCGGGAAACAGACATAGTGGCTGTTGGCCTGCCTCTGGCGCAAGCTCTAGTAGTAGCGCCTGTAGGAGGAGTGCGTTGAACAGGTGCCATTTTAAGAATTTAGAGAAAACACCTGAAAAGGGACGTAGTAGTGCAAAGAATGAGAACTATGGAGAATTAAATTATACTGTCACCGGAGGACCTACGCACAAGGTTGAGGATGTTCCTGCAAGTGAGATAAAAGGTTCAGATACTTCTTCGAAGCACAGAGGGATAGTTTGAGGAAGTGGTTCAAAGATGACTCGAAGGAAGAACTACTGCTTCGAGTTATGTACGAAAAGGATTCTAATATAATTGAACGGTAATATTAAAATTCTTAAGATCTCACAAAGGGTTGGAAAACTCAACAATCAAAGATTTAGGATTTAGATATGATTATTGAGAAAATAAAGAAAGATACAATAATAATGATCTTCACTTAGAGTTTTATCACTATTAACTATAAATACATTTTATAATTTAATTCTAAGGAATGTCGAACCAAAAACCCAGCCCCTTTTATATCCTTTACTCCTCCTCGCATTGAACTCATACTCATCCACCATTCTGCACACCACAACCCATTTAAAATATATCCGTCACACCTGGACCCTCCTCACTAACATCCGTTAAACCCTTAATCCTTCACTAACCATTCCGTCCATGCTCACTACCCCTTAATAACCCACAGATATTTCATAAACTTTTTAATGTACTATTATATTAACTATTGCGCTGTGTGTCGCTTATTGGGAAAAAATAAAGACACACTATTGAGAGATTGACTAATTTAGATTTAGAGTTTTTAGACTAGTGCGATTGAATAGCGAGTACACAAAGGAAAGTCGCAGTTGCTATGGAGAGTTGCTTTCTTCGCTTCGAGTATGGATTTGAACCCTTTAGTATTGATTTAATGAGCTACTTTTGCCTCCAGTTTCACGTGGCGCATGACAGCGACAGGCGCTTATTTAGTGTCCTAGCTTAATTAATAATGCATTGACCTTGTTTATATGCACTAATTTCATTAATAACCTTACTCCTGGTACCTTATTTTATTGCCATGCTTAAATTCGCCTAAATTTAGTCAAGGATTTACCCGTGCAAGCGCCTGCCAAGGACTGCATGTAGTTACCCCACATCTCAAGCTCTTTTTTGAGTTTTTGGGTGGTTTCTCGGTCAATATTGGGTATTTTTGAATGGGAATTTCACGTATTATAATGTCAGAATTAGCCCCATTGTTTCTACAGTGAATCTCCCTTATTATTAAGCTATTATTAACCTTAAAAATTTCCTCTTTAGTCTTTTATATTATTGTTGAATATGCATATACTCTCTTTTTATCTTATTCTTTAATTTTGATGGATTTTCCTTATTAATACAGGATTTTGATGGTTGCTACTCTTCTAATCATGTCATGGGTTATTGAAAATGTTGATGGGAATGTCTATTAGTGGTTTGGAGGCGTTATTAACTGTGTATTGGGTGGTACATCAAGGGAATCATTAGGGAACTCAGTGTGTATAAAAGGAGGAGGTTTTTGGGTCTTGTTTCTACATTCTTTATCATTACAATTTAACCAATATAACCAAATAAATTACAATACATATCAATTAGTACTTTTATAAGACTTTTGAATAGTATCTGAATTATAAAATCTATTTTTCTACCAACTAAAAAGATTGTAAGCCATATATAAAAATAGTGAGAATTATATTACTGAAACCTTTAATTTTGATTATATTTTACCACTTGTTGGATTTAAACTACAGTATTCATATAGGACCATTAAAATCTTCTAGACAACTGACCATTCAAGCTATTTCACGTCTTTGTACTTGACTTCAGCCTGACAGTTTCTTTATAACCATGGTTTTGTAAGAGCTATTTTTGATTTTGTTGTCATGAAAAATGATAATTTAAGCAGTTGGTTTATCATAGGAAATGACATTTTGACTAAATATGGCATAAAATTAGATCCTTCAAACCAATGCTTCACAATGGGGATGAATAGGAAGTGAAATTTTAAGATTTCCTCCCCAAAAAAATTGTTAAAACCAGAATTGAACACATGTAATTCTGTGATTCAATAAAAAGGAAGGTCTTCAAAGGAAATGCATGCTCTTATGTCTGGAATCGACAATGCTTCTTTTGGAGAACAAATTTGTGTTGAGGATAAAGATTCCATCATTAAATTGATAAAATCTTCTCCTATGGCCTTTGCTCATGGGTCACATGAACTGGGATTAGTTAAGGAAGAAATGAAACTTTCATTATCTTTTCCATTAACTGACATACCACCTAGTTTGAAGAAGAAGCCTCACCCTGCTTCTCCCACAAAGAGAAAAGATATTGAGGATAATATCTCTACCCTTTTAAAAAAGAATTTTATTGAAAAGGTAGTTGAAACACCTAAATATTGTGTTATCTCACCTGTCCTAATTTCTTATGAGAAAGACAAATCCAGGTTATGTGGTAATTATAGAGCATTGAATACTCATACTGTTGATGATATCTACCCTTTACCAAGAATTAGCTCTATACATGCTACCTTACAAGGTGCTAAATATATAAGCTGCTTAGATGGTAACAAGGGATATCACCAGGTACCTGTTGAAAAAAATTCCCAGAATTTTCTGATTATTGCTACTCATATGGGTATTTATAAGTATATTAGGATGCCTTTTGGCCCTAATAATGCCCCTTTAGTTTTTCAAAAAGTTATGGATAACACATTCCATCAGGAGATAATTGAAGGATGGCTGATGGTTTATATTGATGATATTATTATATTATCAAAAAAATTTGAGGACCATCTCACACACCTGTGTAAAATGTTCCACAAAATGTATGAAATAAATATGACACTTGCTTTGAAGAGGTGTAAGTTTGGTTTTCATTCCTTAAAAGTGCTGGGTCATGTTGTTTCAGGGTTACAGATATGTTTTGACCAAAATAAAGTGGCAGCCATACAGCAGGTGAATGCTCCTACCAGGGTTAGAGAGCTCCAGAATTTTTTGGGAAAGTGTGGATACTATAGAAAGTATATTAAAATTTACCAAGTCATAGCTTTACCCCTTACCAAAATGACTAGAAAGGATGTTGCTTTTGTCTGGAATAGATAAAGACAGGGAGCTTTTGACACTATGAAACACTGTTTGATGTCAGCACCAATTTTTGCTTTACCTGACTTCAATCAGCCATTTGTTTTGTACCCTGATGCCAGTTTTATTGGTCTTGGTGCTGCCATCCATCAAAAACAAGTGATGAATGATAAAGTATCAGAAGTAGTAATTTGTTATATTTCAAGAGCCTTGAGAAATATTGAATTAAAATATGGTGCCACTCATCTTGAATGTTTAGCCGTAGTGTGGGCTCTAGAAAAATTACATTATTACCTAGATGACCAGAAATTTGAACTTGTTACTGACTGCAGTACAGTTAAATCTCTTTATAACTTGAAAACTCCTAACAGACATATGTTCAGATAGCGGTTAGCTGTTCAGGAATACAGAGGGAGAATGACAATTATTCATAGGGCTGGTATTGTTCACTCAAATGTGGATATGTTATCAAGGTTACCTTTACCAAATGATGACTCTAATCCTGCTTATGATCCTGAGGATGAAATTATTCATATTCATGGGATATATGTGGTTGATTTGGAGGAAGAGCTATTACAGCTTATTCTGGATTCATATGATAAGGACACTGACTTGAAAAAGTTATGCACCTAATTAAATGATCCAAAGAATGCTTCAATACAAGAATTACTTAAAACCCTTCCAACAAAGTACCAGAAGGCTTTGGAGAAAGGTAAATTTTCAATTGATGAAGGATATCTATATTATAGAAGAAAGTTGAGTAATTTCATTTTTATTCCTCCTTCTATGAAAGAAATCATCTTGAAAATTTGTCATGATGACATATTAGCTGGACATTTTGATCTTGAAAAAACAATAATCAGAATTAAAAACACTGCTTGGTGGGTTAATATGTGTGAAGACACCAAATTATATGTTGAGTCTTGTGATTCTTGTTAAAAATCAAAAAGATTGACTGGTAAGAGAGATGGATTAATTCAACATATTGAACCTCCTAATGCACCATGGCAGATCATAAACATTGATTTTTTAACAGGATCACCAATTGCTGGAAAAGACAGTTATAACTCTTGTTGGGTTATTGTGGACAGATTAACCAAAATGTGTAAATTTATCCCTACTCACAAGGATGTTTCCACTAAGGAATTATCTTTCTTATGGTGGTCTCATATGTTTAATACTGCTGGTTTTCCTAAAGCCATAATCCCTGACAGAGACCCTAAATTTACTTCTGAATTTTAGATGTCCCTGATGGATGTTTTTTGTTGTGATCTGAAACTATCTACTGCCCATCACCCTCAGACTAATGGATTAGCTGAAAGAATGATTCAGACTCTAGAGGACATGATAAGAAAGTACTGTGTCTTTGGCCTTGAATATAAAGACAATGACAGATTCACTCATGATTGGGTTACCTTACTGCCTGGGTTGGAATTTGCTTATAATAGCACTGTTCATTCTGTTACTCAAAGAAATCCTTTTGAGCTCTGGCTTGGATATGTTCCAAATACTCCTGCCCAAATTCTCAATAATAAAATACCTAAATTGCATTTACATCCTGGTGTAAAATCTTTTTTTCAAATGCAACAAATTTTCAGAAGTCATGCTCAAAAATGTATTGGAAAATCATTTGTATATGAGAAGAAGAGATGGGACAAATCCCATAAAGAATACACTTTTAAAAAGGGTAATGAGGTGTTGATTTCTACAGTCCACTTCAATTAACAAGGTAATAAAAAATTGAAAGACCCATTTGTTGGTCCATTTGTTGTAAGAAGAATGGTTGGTGATAATGCAGTTGAAGTTATTTCGTATTCTCCATCCTGTTTTTCCAATATCTCTTTTGAAAAATTATACATCCAATAGTGATTTATTTCCCAAAAGGAGGGGAAGACCAAAAAAGACCCCTAATAAAATCACTGAGACAGCAGAAATTGATAAGATTCTAAATTACAGAATAGTTACTGCTGAAAATGGTACAGAATACTTATTGAGATTCAAGAATAAATCTTCTGAATATGATTCTTGGATACCTGGGAAAGAAATATCTAATCCTCCCACTCTGCTAAAGATATATAAAAATAAAAAATCATAGCATTTTTTTTATTGTTTTTTTTAGAGTGAGGGAGTGTCAGCCAGGCTGCTGGACTTACCCAGTAAGATAATTAATTATTAACTGGATAAAGCCACACCTTATTATTTTCATTATTTTATTATAAATTAGTTACATTAAAATTACCTATAATAAATTAACTAATTACAAAATGGTAAAATTAAATGAATAATTAAAATTAAATATAAAAATGTCACTTTTATTTTTATTCTCTAACACCATGCTCATTGACAGGTTGGAAGAAATAAAAGATTGTATTAAAAAATAGATTTTAAATTAAAATAAAATTTTAATATTCAAATAAAAATAAATATATACAAAAAATTAAAATTTCTTATTTAGAATTGATTTCTACAGTAAATATTAAATAAATTAATGTATTTCTGACACACTCTGTAAATACATCTTTTTGAAGCCTTCTTTTTAGAACAACTTTATTATTTGAAAATACTCCTTCTGGAATATTCTTTTTCTCTCTCTCTCATACTACTGTTTTTAGAATTTCATTGCCGTGCTTTGTCCCTCCTTTGCCTATATAAGGCCTCTCTTTTGGTTGTTTTTCATTCATTCATTACTTACTTATTATATTACAACTATTTACAATCCTTTAATTACTATTTCTTATTTCCTTAGTATTTACATTAAACGTAATTCTAATACATTAATTTTAATAATAATCCAACTCTTTACCTCTTATTATTGAGTAAATAATCTTTAAGATAGGAAAATACATACCTGAGTTTGAATCCCTTAAAAACCATCGTTACTGCCATTGGACCTCCCTATAAAACCTTCTAGACTTGAAAGACCCCTTGACACCTCCCCTCATTTGACTTCCACCAATGAATATATCTTTTCAATAGATCTTTATGGTAAAATAAACCAACCAGATCTCACTCCAGTGAGATTTTATTTCTTTTCTAGTTGTTTTATTTTTTTTTCTTAAAAGGCTTATCAATAAAACACAGATCCTCAAGAAAGCAAGTCTGAAGCTAGCATCAATGATGAGGAGGAAAGATTTACCTCCAAAAAAAATCAAAGACACTTTTCTACTTTGAATTTCAACAGTCAAAGAAATAAAAACAAAGATAGTTTTTCCCAAACCCCTTTTTCTTCCATTGATGATTTTTTGGAGAAACATGATTCTGTTAAGTTATAGTGTACCTCTTAATAATTAAGTGAGATTTTCTTTTATTTTGTTAATGTTACTTTTCACTCTAGGTAGAGTTGAAGTTGCAAGAGATACTCTCAAATTTAAAAAGCAACAATATAAGGTCTCTTTACCCAAGGAGTATAGGGCACAAGACTTGGAGGAAAAGAAATTCATGATCTCTTTGCTGAGGGAAGATAGTTTACAAACATTTCAGGAGAAGAAATTTGTGCTTTCTTTAAAGAGGGATGGGAGGGTACAAGACCTGGAGGAGAATAAATTCAGGCTTTCTTTACAGATGGATGAGAGGGTGCAAAAATCGGAGAAGAAGAAATTTGAGCTTTCTTTAATGAGGGATAAAAGGGCACATGACTTGGAGATGAAATTCAAGATAAAGATAGAGGAGAAGGTGCTTTAGTACAATTTCCTATTACATCAAGTGAAACTTAAGTAGATGGATCAAAATAGAAATTTTTCTTGATAGAATGTGTTAAAGCTAATAAATCTGTTGAGGAAATTGACTACTTAATGAAAATTTTGGATGACTAGTCTTTTTTATTCTTTTTGTTCATATTTAATTCCAAATTTCTTACACTTCAAAAAATTTACACATCTTATTCCAAAAATTGGCAATACTCTCCCTGCAACTTACTCTGGGAGGGGTTAAGTGTTACCAAATTTTTATTTTATTTCATAACTAATAAATTAAATCAGTTAAAAAAAATAATCAACCAAGTAAAGTAATCGCAAATACTATCTTTCAATGATTTCATCAGAAAGTTCAGAAAACATATGAAAAGAAAGGTATTATGAAATTATTCATAGAATATAATTGAATGAGAAACTTTACACAGCACAAGGTCTTGATGGTACAATACTTATTTTGATTGATGATCTTTTATAACTTATGGATTAAATATTAAAGAATAAAAATAAAAATTTTGAAATTATTTATTTTCCATATTTAGAAACCCTCCCTAATTTTTTAAAAGCCATTTATCCTTCACCTCTTACCTTACCCAGCTTATAAGCTTGAATTGATCTGAAAAGAACATCCAAGATCAGTAGAAATTTTGCAAGATTCCAATCCAGGAGGTGCCTTAGTAATTAGATGATTATCTCTTGAAGAATTTTAAATAGCTTCCATAATCATATTTCCTAATCCAAACTCTATGAAACATTTATTATCCAGAAAGTATATTCCATGGCCTTTGATTTTAGCAGGTGAGGGGATTGGTCTTCCATTAATAGGATTGATATTACAGAAAAACCAAAAAGTAAGCATATTAGAATCCATTTTTTCCTAAATGGCTCTGCATATGAAATAATCTATAATTAATGATAACATTGAAATAAAGGATATAATATTTACTTAGTTCAACCTATTCCTAATCTTTCCTATTAGAAGGTCCAGATTTCTTGGCCAGTTTATGATTAGATTGAAATGCACCAATATATATATTTTTTAAGCTATTTGCAAAGAAATAGTTGTGTGATCCTAAGCTTTTTGAAATGAAATCCTAGATAATCATCTAATAAGTGTGTCCAAAGCTTTATTCTCTAATTATGCAATATAAAACATGAAATAAATTAAGTGAAATTTAGAAAAAAGGCTTGACTTTAAAGGCCAATATCTCTAAAACAACTGAAAAAAATTTAAATCAGTTTATGGAAACTGAAAGATGGGCTTCAGAAGAATCTTCAGCAAAAAGAACATAAGATTTGAATAAACCTAACCCTAATTCTGACTCTCCTTTTTAAAATTTTACAAAAACTTAAAAATTGATGATGAAATTCCCACTAGATGGAGATAAAAGCCTAAATAAACATCAGATAAGAGTTTTAAAAGCCTCATTTACTAATTACGCAATATAAAAACTTAAAATAAATTAAAGAAAAATTGGAAAAAACGGCTTAATATTTAAGGTCGAAATCTCAGAAACCACGGAACCAAATTAAAACTCATTTGTGGTAAATTAGAGATATACTCCAGAATAGTTATAAGCCAAAGGATATGTGATTTAAATAAAAGTAACCCTAATTTGTTACATAAAAACATGAAATAAAAAAAATAAATTGGGAAAAAAAGGCTCATCTTTAAATGTCAATATCTCAGCAACCATAGAACCAGATTCAAATCTGTTTAGAGGAAAGAAAAGGTTTTCTTCAGGACAATCTTCAGTTAAAAGGAACTTAAATTTGAATAAACCTGAAATTAAATCTGAGTCTGATTCCCAAAACTTCACAAAAACTTAAAAAGTGGTAATGTAGATGAGAACAAGAAGAGTTTAACAAGTGCACTGTTATCAAGATAAGAGTCATGCATATATTTAAGTATGATATATTCATAGAAGGAAATAGATATCATATAGGCACAAAAAAGGATATCAAACTTACCTTGATTGAAAAGTAAGAAAAATAGAGTGAGGAAAACTGATGTTGAAATTTGGGGCAAACTGAATATGAAGTAAGTGAAATGCATAAATAATGTGCAATGTATGTGTTTTAATGACATAGAACCAAAAAAAAGTGATTTAGGGGAAAGGGAGAATAATGATCATTCCAAGGAGAGATGAAGATTAGGGTGATGGAGCTAAAAAGATAGAAAAGAGGGGGAGAAAAAAGTTTAATTTTACCATAAAAATCAAAAATAACCACTTACAAAAAAATTTAGATACAAAAAAGAAAAAAAACATGAAAAAAATAAAGAAAAATTATAATAAGAAATCAAAATATCAAAAAAATGAATAAAATACCTTACTTGGAGTGATGAGATGAGAAAATAAATAAACCCAAATTGTTTGAGGGATGTTTGAGGAGAGAAGGAAAGGACATGAGGGATGAATGAAAAAAAGAAAAAGTTTGACATTATGCAATTGCAGGAAATTTACAATTTTATGTTGAGCTGATGAATGAAAACAAATGAGAGATCCAAAAAAGAGACATTCAGCATAAAGTTAAAATAAAAATGATTATGCAAAAAACAAAAATACCAAACCAAGTGAATAAAGCACACAAGTTGAATATTTTTAGAGTATGAAGAAAATTAAAAGGTTTGTGTTTCAAAATTTTGGAGGGTGATTGGCATAATGACAGAGCCTATTCTGGTGAAAATAATGTTTTTTGATTCAAAGGATGGGAGAGCTGCTGCAGGTTTGTGATCCTCTTCTTCATAAAGATCATTGAAAAGACATATAAGATAAAGTGTCTTCCAAACACAAGTCAGAATGAGAGTTTTCTGCTAAAGATAGAGTGATAGAATTCATAGCTGAGTGAATATGCTTCCTATTAGAGAGGTGCTTCATTATTGTTGGTAGAAAAGGTTATTGGTAGAAGGGTAAGGTGATGAGTGGGAAGTGGGAATTGGCCACCAGATGAGAAGGTGTGGTGTCAGCCTAGGTATCCCTAGGACTGAGTATTTCTTGTGTTTAAAATAAGATAACCTTAATTTCATTTAGCCTATCAACACAGGAAATTTGGGGGTGAACTGCTAGAAGTTCCCTCTATTTGAAACTATCAGGAATTTGTCAGGAAACTGTTGGGAAACCATCCTGAAAATTTCAGAAATATGTTTTTAAATCTGATGAATAAACATTATAAAATAAACTGTCACAGATTGAATCCAGAACAATCCCTCCTTGAGCAGAGCTTAGGAACCACATTGAACATCAGTTAATCTCAGGTTTGGAAAAAGGTTGAACAACATCACTTAGCATACCTTAATATTCAAATATTAAACTTGAATATATGTTGCGTGTATGATATAGATGCATATGCATTTGAATTTGCGTGGTGGATACTTATTGCATGTTAAAAATTGATGTGAAATGCCTATCCAAAGTGTATGCATAATGACTATGAAAAATAAATATGCATAAAAAATATGCATAAAAATATGCATATTGAATATTCATTAAAAATATGCATATTGAATATGCAAAAAAAAGGTGCATATATGTATATGAATAAAATATATTAATATGCATATAAATCTGTATAATGAATATGCATATGCATATGCATAAATATGCATAATGATTGAAAAATGCAAAAAAATGATGCTTAACGAGTATATTTTATGCATAAATAGAAATATGCAATATGAATTCATATTGCGTACAGATAACACTGGCAAACCATTTTGACCAAAACTCATACCAAATTTTCATTCTGGACTAAAGGTATGAGGGAAGGAAGAAAAACAGTCCGATGTTAGAAAAATGCTACATGCACTCATTTTGTAGCAGAGCAAATGAGAAGTGCTGAATTATGGTTGGTGCCCATAATTTAGTATGATATCATAATTTTATTTAATTGTTTTCAATATTGAAAAGACTTTAGGTTGGTTGGTATGGATCTAGCTGTGCCAGGGTCTAATCTAATTATTTTAACAATTTCTTAATAATTAATGGGTTTTAATACAAAAACAGGTTGTATTTTGTGTGGGATATTGGATATGATAAGGTCTTTTGTAAAAAAAACTTATATTGTTTAAAAATATTCATGAATCAGATGTGGGATAATCACTACAAAAAATTGTAGTACTGTGGGCAATAAAATATATGCACAATCAGTAAAGAAAGGACCAAGTGAACCCTTTTTGTGCAGTGGGAATCATTAGAGTGGAATTGTGGATGAAAAATATAATTCATTATTACCATTTTATTTAATTAAAAAATTTATAATATTGAAAAGAACTATTGATTAATTGGTATTTGACCTTTGTGCCTCACTCATATTTATCATTTGATTGATTTTTTGTCACCATTATGTTATTAATATTATAAGTATAGCAAAAACTCGTGTGCCCAACGCATACTGGGTGATGTTACACCTTTTATAATATTATTAAATAAAGGTAAAAAATATGAAAATGATTTGTTTTACAAAAAATAAATTGATATCCAAAAGCAATATGAGGGATAAAAAGGTAAAATTAAAGGGATCAAATATGAAATAAAAAATTAAAGTAAAATTCCTGCCATCAAGAGCAAGTAGACATGATGGGGTGAACACCCACCAGTGGCACTAAACTTTGACTATAATTTCTTTTTTGTAAAAATAAAAAAAAAACCACTTGAGCTTTACCAAAACTTCAGGATGACAATTTTGCCATATCAAACAACTTTTAGTGCAATAATTGAAGAAAAATTCATTTTCATTGCAATAGAGAGAATTGATCACATCAGACTGCATGTGACCAAAAGTGTCCAGCACAAGTTCAGCCAAACTTGTGCTGCACACTTTCACTACGCAATATAGGGGGTGGACTTGCTAGCAAGTCCTCAACCTGAACTTAGATGGAACTCAGATGGAACTCAGACTGAACTCAGACTGAACCCATACTGAACTCTACTTGAACACCCACCTAAAACTGTTCTGCTGAGTGGTGTTCATCCCTGATTGTATGGTTCCTTTATCAATAGCTCAATGTGTGTTCAATCTATGGTGAGTTTGGGTCCAAGGTTGCGGACTTGCTAGCAAGTCCGCCCCCCATATTTTGTGGTGTTTTGTGATGGAGAGTAGCTAGTGTGGAATTTTTCTTCAGTTTATCTGGTATTTCTTATAAACATGTCCACTGGTATTTGATCTTTGTGCCTCACTCATATTTATCATTTGATTGATTTTTTGTCACCATTATGTTTTAATATTATAAGTATAGCAAAAACACGTGTGCCCAATGCATACTGGGTGATGTTACACCTTTTATAATATTATTAAATAAAGGTAAAAAAATATGAAAATGATTTCTTTTACGAAAAGAAATTGATATACAAAAGCAATATGAGGGATAAAAAGGTAAAGTTAAAGAATTAGATATGAAATAAAAAATTAAAATAAAATTACTGCCATCAAGAGCAAGTAGACACGTTGGGGCAAATTTCAACCAGTGAGGCTAAACTTGGACTATAATTGCTTTTTTGAAAATCAAAAAAGTGCCAATCTGAGGTTTAACAAAACTTCAGCAGAACCATTTAGCCATATCAAACAGCTTATAGTACAATGATTGAGAGAGAATTGATCACACCAGACTGCATGTGACCAAAAGTGTCCAGCACAAGTTCGGCCAAACTTGTACTGGACAAATTTATGATGGAGAGTAGCTAGGGTAGAATTTTTCTTCAGTTAATCTGGTATTTCTTATAAACATATCCATTGGTACTTGATCTTTTTTCCTCACTCATATATATCATTTGATTAATTTATTGTCACCATTATATTATTAATATTATAAGTATAGAAAAAACTCATGTGCCAAATGCATACCAGGTGATGTTAAACCTTTTATAATATTATGAAATAAAAGTAAAAAAATATGAAAATGATTAGCTTTACAATAATTTAAATGGATATTAAAAAAAAAAGAGAAATAAAAAAGTAAAATTAATCTCAAAGAGATCAATTATGAAAACAAAATACTAGTAAAATTCTTGCTCTAAAGAGCCAGTAGAAGTGTTGAAACAAATGGGAGCCATCAGGGCTAAATTGTAATAAGTGACTTTTTTTTTAAAGATAAAAAATTATACACCTGAGGTCGGGAAGAACGACAGGTGGATGATTCAGCTAAACAAAACTACCTGTAGTGAAGTTTAATGAAAAAATGTTTTTTTGTTTCCATATAGAGAATTGATCCCATCTGACTGCTCATGACCAAAAGTGTCCAGCACAAGTTCAGCCGAACTTGTGCTGGACACTTTTATGATGGAGAGTAGCTTGGGTGGAAATTATCTTCAGTTGCTTCATCTTGTATTTCTCATAAACATGTCTACTGATATTTTATCAATATGTATCTTTCATATTTATCATCCAATTAATATTTTATCACCATTATATTATTAATGTTATTAGTATAGCAAAAAATTGTGTGCCAAATGCATACCATGTGAAGTTATACCTTCAATTATTTTTTAAAATAGATGTAAAAAAATATGGGAAGGATTAGGTTTACAAAAATTAAATAGAAATTTAAAAGTAAAAAGAGGAATAAAAGAGTAAAATAAAAGTCAAAGAGTTCAAATATGAAAAAAATACTTGTAAAATTCCTGCTATCAAGAGCCAGTAGAGGTGTTAAAGCAAATGGGAGCCATCAGGGCTTAATTGTAATAAGTGACCTTTTATTTAAAGATAAAAAATTATACACCTGATATTGGGCAGAAAAGAAGGTGGATAATTCAGCTAAACCAAACTACTTCTAGTGAAATTTGATAAAAAAAAATTTTTGTTGCCATACAGAGAATTGATCCTATCTGACTGCACATGACCAAAAGTGTCCAGCACAAGTTTGGCCGAGCTTGTGCTGGACACTTCTATGATGGAGAGTGGCTGGGGTAGAATTTTTCTTCAGTTCATCTGGTATTTCTTACAAACATGTCTACTGGTATTTTATCTTTGTGCCTCACTCATACATATTGTTTGATTAATTTTTTGTCTTACTTATATTATTAATTATATAAGTATAGCAAAAAATCGTGTGCCAAATGCATACTGAGTGATTTTACACATTTTATAATATTATTAAAAAAATGTTTAAAAATATTAAAATAATTTATTTTTAAAATTATTGATTGATATCCAAAAGCAATATGAGGAATAAAAAATTAAGTTAAAGGGATCAAATATGAAAAACTAACTCCAAGTATTATTCCTAATATCAAAGGCCAGTAAAGATGTTGAAGCAAATGAGAGCCATCAGGGATAAATTGTACTAAATTGACTGTTTTTTAAAGATAAAAAATTGTGTACCTGTGGTTTGGATGAACTCTAGGTGGATAATTCAGCTATATCAAACTACATCTAGTGAAGTTTCTTATCAAATAATTTTTTTCATTGCCATAGAGAGAATTGATCCCATCTGACTGCACCTGACCAAAAGTGTCCAGCACAAGTTTGGCCTAACTTGTGCTGGACACTTTTATGATAGAGAGTAGCTAGGGCGCAGGTCTTCTTCAGTGCAACTGTTATTTTTTTAAAACATGTCAACTGGTATTTGATCTTTCTGTGTTATTCATATTTTATTATCTGATTAATTTTTTGTCATTAGAATATTATTAATTTTATTAGTATAGAAAAAACTTGTGCGCCAAATGCATGCCATGTTATATTACACCTTTTATAATATTATTAAAAAAAGTTAAAAAAATATGAAAATGATTTTTTTTCCAAAATTATAAATTAATATCCAAATTTAACATAAGTGATAAAAAATTAAAGTAAAAGAGATCAAATATGAAAATAAAAAATTCAAGAAAAATTCCTGCCTTCAAGAGCCAGTAGAGGTGTTGAAACAAATGGGTGCCATCAGGGTTAAATTTGATAAAATTTTATTTTTTTTTAAGATAAAAAATTTTCACCTGAGGTTTGGAAAAACTCAAGGTGGATAATTCAGCCATACCAAACTACTTCTAATCTAATTATTTAGCATTTTTTTAATTTAATTTCCACAGAGAGAATTGATACCATCTGACTGCACCTGAACAAGAGTGTCCAGCACAAGTTTGGCTGAACTTGTGCTGGACACTTTTATGATGGAGAGTAGCTAGGGTGGAAGTGTTTCTCAGTACATCAGTTTTTTGTTTTTCACATTTCTATTGGTTTTTCAACTTTGTTTATCATTCATATTTATCTTATAATTAATTTTTTGTCACCATATATATTATTAATGTTTCTAGTATAGCAAGAACCTGCATGCCAAATGCAAAATTGGTGATGTTACACCTTTAATAATATTATTATATAAAGTTAAAAAAATATGAATATGTTTAGTTTTTTTTAAAAAAAATTGATATTTAAAATTAAAGAGAGTAATAAAAAAGTAAAATGAAAATAAATGGGACCAAATAGGAAATAAAAAATACAAGTAAAATTTTTACTATCAAGAGCCAGAAGTGGTGTTGGGACAGTTGGGGACCCCTAGGTCAAGACTTGGTCTAAACTCACTTTTATGTATAGCTAAAAAATTTTGACCTGAGGTTTGGAAAGACTTCCAGGGGACAATTTTACAATATTAAACATTCTTTACTTCAATAATTGAGTGAAATATCATTTTCATTGCCATAGAGAGAATTTATCTCATATGACTTCATGCAACCAAAAGTGTCCAGCACAAGTTTGGCCGAACTTGTGCTGGACACTTTTATAATTGAGAGTAGGCATACAGAAAATCTTCTTAAACTCAAAAGGGATCTCTTATAAACATTTCCACTGGTATTTGATCTTTCTGTGTCATTTAAATTTACCATTTGATTAATTTTTTTTCATCATTATATTATTAACGTTATTACTATAGTAATAACTTGTGTGAAAAATGCATACCAGGTGGTGTTCCACCTTTATTCATATATTATTTAATAAAGGTATAAGAGTATGAAAATTATTTATTTTAAAAATTAAAAATTGATATCAAAAGCAATATGAGCAATAAAAAAGTAAAATAAAAGGGATAAAATAAGAAAAAAAAATCTAAGGAAAATTCCCACTATCAATAACAAGTAGAGGTGTTAGATCAAATGTGCACCACCAGGGCTAAACTTGGACTATATTTTCTTTTTTGTTAAACCAAAGAAAGTGTCCTGATGAGTTTTGAAAAATCATCAGGAGGACATTTTGGAAATATCAAACTACTTATTGTGCAATGATTGAGCAAAATGTCATTTTCATTTCCATAGAGTAAATTTATCCCATCTGACTGCATGCAACCAAAAGTGTTGAGCACAAGTTCAGCCGAACTTATGCTGGACACTTTTATGATGGTGAGTATCTAGGGTTCAGGTCTTCTTCAGTTCATCAGGTATTCCTTATAAACAAATCCACTTGTATATGATCTTTCTTTGTCATTCATATTTATCATTTGATTCATTGTTTTTCACCATTATACTATTAATGTTATTAGTATTGAAAAAAATTATAAGCCAAATGCATACTGGGAGATCCTACATCTTAAATAATCTTATTAAATAAAAGTAAAAAAAATATGAAAAGTATTAGTTTTACAATGAATAAATTGATATTTGAAAGCAAAAAGAGGAATAAAAAAGTAAAATAAAAGTGATTAAATATGAAATTAAACATTCAAATAAAATTTCTGCCATCAAAAATAATTTGAGTTTTCAGACCAAATTTGCACCACCAGTTCTAGATTTGGAATATATTTTCATTTTTTTGAAATTAATAAAAGTGTCCACCTGAGGTTGTCCAAGAAACCAGGAGGATAGTATAGCAGTATAAAACTACTTCTTGTGCAATGATTGAGAATAAATTCATTTTAACTTCCATTGAGTAAATTTATCCCATCTGAATGCATCCAACCAAAAGTGTCCAGCACAAGCTCAGCTGAACTTTTTCTGGACACTTTTATGATGGAGAGTAGCTAGGGTGCAAGTCTTCTTCAGTTAATATTATATTCATTTTAAAAATATCTATGGGTATTTGATCTTTCTGTGTCATCCATATTTATTATTTGATTATTTTTTAGTCACCATTATATTATTAATGTTTTTAGTATAGCAAAAACATGTGTACTGAATGTACACTGGGTGATTTTACAACTTTAATAATATTATATAATAAATGTAAAAAAATGTGAAAGTTATCAGTTTTACCAAAATAAAATTGATATTTAAAAGCTAAAGGATAAATAAAAGGGTAAAATTAAAATTAAAGAGATCAAACATGAAATAAAGATATTAAGTATAATTTCTGCTATCATGAGCCAGTAGAGGCTTCAGAAAAAATGGGCACCATCATAGATTAACATGGATCAAATTTACTTTTTACCAAAGGAAAGAATTGTCAACCTTAGGTTTGGACAAACTTCCAGGGGACAATTTGTCCATATAAAACTACTTTCAGTGAAATGATGCAGTGATCATTCAGTCTCATTTCCATGAAAAGAATTGATTGCATCTGACAGAATGCAACCTAAAGTGTCCAGCACAAGTTTGGCCAAACTTGTGCTGGACACTTTTATCATGAAGAGTAGCCAGGGTGCAAGTCATATTAAATCATCTGGAATTTCTTATAAACATGTCCACTGTTATTAAATCTTTGTGCCTCACTCATATTTATCAATTGATTAATTTTTTGTCACCATTATATTATTAATATTATCAGTATAGCAAAAACTTGTGTTCCAAATGAATACTGGGTGATGTTACACCTTTTATAATATTATTATATAAAAGTAAAAAAATATGAAAATGATTTATTTTACAAAAAATAAAATTCTATCCAAAAGCAATATGAGAGGAATAAAGTAAAATAAAATAAATCAAAGATGAAAATTAAAATCCAAGTTAAATTCCTACCATAAACAGAAAAAAGAGATGTTGTTACAAATTAGCACAATCAGGGATAAACTTGCTCTAAATTTTCTTTTTTTTAAAAATAAAAAAAAATCCACTTGAGCTTTACCAAAACTTCAGCATGACAATTTTCCCATATCAAACTACTTCTAGTGTAATTTTTTATCAAAATTTTATCTTCATTTCCATAGAGAGAATTGCTACCATCTGACTGAACCTGACCATAAGTGTCCAGCACAAGTTTGGCGGAACTTGTGCTGGACACTTTTATGATGGAGAGTAGCTAGGGTAGAATTTTTCTTCAGTTCATCTAGTATTTCTTACAAAAATGTCTACTGGTATTTAATCTTTGTTCCTCTTTCATAAATATCATTTGATTAATTTTTGGTCACCATTATATTATTAATTCTATAAGCATAGAAAAAACTTATGTGCCAAATGCATACCAGGTGATGTTACACCATTTATAATATTATTAAATAAATGTATAGAAATATGAAAATAGTTTATTTTAAAAATTATTAATTGATATCCAAAAGCAATATGAGGAATAAAAAATTAAGTTAAAGGGATCAAATATGAAAAAAGAAATCCAAGTAATATTCCTACTATCAAAGGCCAGTAGAGGCCTTGAAGCAAATGAGAGAAATCAGGGATAAATTGTACTAAATTTACTTTTTTTTAAAGATAAAAAACTGTGCACCTGTGGTTTGGATGAACTCTAGGTAGAAAATTTGACTATATAAAACTACTTCTAGTGAAGTTTTTTATCAAATAATTTTTTTCATTTCCATAGAGAGAATTGATCTCATATGACTGCACCTGACCAAAAGTGTCCAGCACAAGTTTGGCCGAACTTGTGCTGGACACTTATTTAATAGTGAGTATCTAGGGTGCAGGTGTTCTTCAGTGCAACTGGTATTTTTTTAAAGCATATCCACTGGTATTTGATCTTTCTGTTTTATTAATATTTTATCATTTGATCAATTTTTTATCACTAGTATATTATTATTTTTATTAGTATAGCAAAAAAACATGTGCCAAATGCTTACAGGGTGATGTTAAACCTTTAATATTTTAATTAAATACAGGTAAAAAATTATGAAAATTATTTGTTTTACATAAAATTAATTTATATCTAAAAGAAAAAAAAGGGATAAAAAGAAATAGGTTGAATAAAAGGGATTTTATATGAAATTCAAAATTCAAGCTAAATGCCTACTTTCAAGGCTCAGAAGAGGTGTTGGATAAAATGGGCACCATCAGGAATAAAATTGTACTTAATTTGATTTTTTGAAAAACTAAATGAATTTTTCAACTGATTTTTTTCCAATATTTAGTGGACACTTTGTCTATATCAAATTACTTCTAGTAACATGATTGACCAAATTACATCCTCATTTCCATATGCGGAATTGATCCCATATGGCCAGACCAGGCCAAATGTGTCAACCACAAGTTTGAGAATTCTTCTGGTGGACACTTTTATGATGAATAGTGGTAGGGTGCAAGTCTTCTTTAGTTAATCTAGTATTCCTCATAAAAATTTCCAACTTGTTTTTGGCCAAAAATCATGTGGAAAGTTTGTCCATATCAAATTACTTCTAATGCCATGATTGACTAAAAATTGATTCTCATTGCCATATAGAGAGTTGATCCCATATGACTGGATCTTGCAAAAGTGTCACCACAATTTTTGATAAACTTAAGTTTGAAAATTTTATGATGGAAATTAATTGCAAGTCTTCTTCATTTCATCAAGTAATCCTCATAAAAATTTCCACCTGTATTTTGGCCAAACTTCAGGTGGACGCTTTGGCCATATTAAATTAATTCTAGTTCCATGTTGATAAAAAACTCATACTTATTGCTATATATAGATATTAAACCCATCAGACTGTGCCTTTCCAAAAGTGTTTACCTGAATTATGGCTAAACCTCAGTTGGACACTTTGATGATGCAGAGTAGCTAGGGCAAAAGTATTCTTCAGTTAATTTGGTATTCATAATAAATTTATCCTCCTGAAGTTTAGCCTAACTTCAGGTGGAAAATTTCGGAAAGCACCATTTAGTCACTATCCATCAAAAAAGTGTTCACCAAAATTTTGGCTAAACTTTTGGTGGACCACTTTGATCAGCCACAGTCAGATGAGATCAACTCTTTAGATGGAAATGAGGATGATGTTTTGGTCAATCATGGAAAAAGAAGTAGTTTGATGTGGCCAAATTATCCCCCTGAAGGTCAGACAAACCTCACAAGGACAATTTTTAGCAGGGAGTAACTGAGAAAAATTCATTGATCAGAAGGAAAATCTTTTATTGGATAGATGCCAAGGTTTCATACTTGTGTATTATGGTCAGTATTAATTTTGAAAGTGTCTGTCCAAGCAATTTCATTGCCCATCATGACACATTTTGTTTTAAATGTTTCAAACTGCGTGATACAGTATTAAGGTGTCACATAGTATAATTAAGTTATATTAAGTGCCCTCCTATGATGCCTAAATTTATAATTTATTATCTTACATAATAATCATTTTTTATATAAATTCATCAATATTTTATTTTATTATCAAATTTAATAGAGAAAGTATCCTGAATTATTATATATGCATAAGCTTAGGTTAGATCAATTTGTGCTCAATTTGTGCTCAACAGAGGACCAAAATCAACTTCTGGAGAATCAACTTGTGCATAATTTGGAATCAGTTGATATTCTGTCTATAATCAATCTGAGAATAAATGTAAATCTAACTCTAATTTACTTATGTTTATAAAGTATTCATAAACCTGGCATAATTAAGGGACACTATAAATTTCAAGAGAGGGGATTGCTAGCAATTCACCCCTAGATTTCCTGTGGTGATTAAAGCGTGAAAAATAAGTATTTTTTATTTTAATTAAACGCTTTATATCTATTTGTAATACCTGTATTAGATTTTCTTTCTCACAGTTCTCAGGTTTCACACTCACATAGTTTTCATTATCTTAATTTTGTTGTTTTGGGATTTTATGGTGGGAAAACATTTCCTTATTCATGGGTTTAAATTACTGTTTCATTTTTCCTTATTTTATAGGTTTCAATTAAATTAAATTACTTTTTTTTTCACATTACTATAATTCTTTGTAGATACAATTGAAACGCCCCAGATTGTAAAGGCTGACTTTTACGTCTAGAAGATTTTCAAGGTATTTCAAGGATGGCAACAGTGGATTTAGAGGACTCAAGATAATGTACGTATTTCTCTTACAATCTTAAAGATTTAATGCTCAATGTTAAGAGGTATGATTTTAGTTATTATTATAATAAATGATTTAGAACTTTGAGATTGTAAGTACTAAAGACAATAATAAAATAGTAATAAATTTTTTTAATAGTAGTATTGGTTGTAATAATGTAAGTAAAAAAAAATATACATTCTCAAAAGTACAAAAAAGAGAGGGCCTTTTTGTCACGCGCCACGTGACACTCGAGGCAAAAGTAGCTCATTAAATCAATACTAAAGGGTTCAAATCCATACTCAAAGCGCAGAAAGAAACTCTCCATAACAAATGCGACTTTCCTTTGTGTACTCGCTATTCAATCGCGCTAGCCTAAAACTCTAAATCTAAATTAGTCAATCTCTCAATAGTGTGTCTTAGTCTTTTTCCCAATAAGCTACACACAGCGCAATAGTTAATATAATAGTGCATTAAAAGGTTCATGTAATGTATGTGGGTTATTAAGGGGTAGTGAGCATGGACGGAATGGTTAGTGAAGGATAAAGGGGTTAACGGATGTTAGTGAGGAGGGTCCAGGTGTAACGGATATATTTTAAATGGGTTGTGGTGTGCGGAATGGTGGATGAGTATGAGGTCAACGGAGGAGGAGTAAAGGATATAAAAGGGGCTGGGTTTTTGGTTCGACATTCCTTAGAAATAAATTATAAAATGTATTTATAGTTAATAGTGATAAAACTCTAAGTGAAAATCATTATTATTGTATCTTTCTTTATTTTCTCAATAATCATATCTAAATCTTAAATCTTTGATTGTTGAGTTTCCAACCCTTCGTGAGATCTTAAAAATTTTAATATTACCATTAAATTATATTAGAATCCTTCTTGAACATAATTCAAAGCATTAGTTCTCCCTTCAAGTCATCTTTGAATCACTTCCTCGAACTATCCCTCTGTGCTTTGAAGAAGTATCTGAAACTTTTATCTCACTTGCAGGAACATCCTCGACCTTGTGCGTAGGTCCTCCGGTGACACTTTTAAAGGAAAAGATGTGAGAAATAAAGACACGGAGTTAACACCACATGATACAAGGGTGTGGGAAAAAGAAACTAAATAAAGAGTGTATGTGAAATAATAAAAAATATACTAAATAGTGCGTCAATAAAAGATATCATTTTATTTAAAATAAAAATTTAAATCCCTTGGTCTGTCACATTTAGTACAAAAACATTTGATTTAAAATGTTGATTCAACAAAATTTAAATAAAGGAATTTGAAAAGTTTTTTTCTTTTTATATTTTTCTATTTTTAATACTATTTTTATTCCCTCTCATCTGTATTATTGAGCACGGTGTTAGGGAAAAAATGTATCCGACAGTTACTTATTTTTATTAATTATTTACATTACTTATTGTACTTAGCTAGTTAGTTGTAAGTAATACATAAGTAGTTTGTAAATAATTAATTATTAATAAGGATTAAAAGGCGTGGCTTTATCTCAGTAAGATAATTAATTATTTTACTGGGTAAGTCTAGTAGCCTGTCTGAAACTCCGTCACTCTAAAAAAACAATAAAAAAATGCTATGATTTTTTCTTTTTACATTTATTTAGCAGAGTAGAAAGATTAGATATCTCCTTCCCAGGTATCCAAGAATCATATTCAGAAGATTTATTCTTGAATCTCAATAAGTATTCTGTACCTTTTTCAGTAGTAACTATTCTGTAATTTAGAATTTTATCAATTTCTGCTGTCTCAGTGATTCATTAGGGGTCTTTTTTGGTCTTCCCCTTCTTTTGGGAAACAAATCACTATTGGATGTATAAGGATTTAAAAGAGATATTGGAAAAACAGGATGTTTTCTGTAATATGGAGAATAACTTCAACTGCATTATCACCAACCATTCTTCTTACATTAAATGGACCAACAAATGGGTCTTTCAATTTGTTATTCCCTTGTAAATTGAAGTGGACTGTAGAAATCAACACCTCATCACCCTTCTTAAAAGTGTATTCTTTATGGGATTTGTCCTATCTCATCTTCTCATTTTCAAATGATTTTTCAATACATTTTTAAGCATTACTTCTACAAAGTTGTTGCATTTGAAGAAAAGATTTTACACCAGGATTTAGATCCAATTTAGGTATTTTATTATTGAGAATTTGGGCAGGAGTATTTGGAACATATCCAAGCCAGAGCTCAAAAGGCTTTCTTTGAGTAACAGAATGAACAGTGCTATTATAAGCAAATTCCAAACCAAGAAGTAAGGTAACCCAATCATGAGTGAATCTGTCATTGTCTTTATACTCAAGGCCAAAAGCACAGTACCTTCTTATCATGTCCTCTAGAGCCTGAATCATTCTTTCAGCTAATCCATCAGTCTGAGGGTGATGGGCATTAGATAGTTTCAGATCACAACCACAAACATCCATCAGAGACATCCAAAATTCAGAAGTAAATTTAGAGTCTCTGTCAGATATTATTGCTTTAGGAAAGCCAGAAGTATTAAATATATGAGACCACCATAAGAAATCTAATTCTTAAGTGGAAAAATCCTTGTGAGTAGGGATAAATTTACACATTTTGGTGAATCTTTCCACATTAACCCAACAAGAGTTATAACTGTCTTTTCCAGAAATTGGTAATCCTGTTAAAAAATCCATGTTTATGATCTGCCATGGTGCATCAGGAGGTTCAATATGTTGCATTAATCCAGCTCTCTTAACAGTCAATCTTTTTGATTTTTGGCAAGAATCACAAGATTCAACATATAATTTGGTGTCTTCAGACATATTAACCCACCAAGCAGTGTTTTTAATTCTGATCATTGTTTTTTCAAGATCAAAATGTCCAGCTAATATGTCATCAAGACAAATTTTCAAGATGTTTCTTTTATAGAAGGAGGAATAATAATGACATTACTCAACTTTCTTCTATAATATAGATATCCTTCATCAATTGAAAATTTCCCTTTCTCCAAAGCCTTCTGGTACTTTGTTGGAAGGGTTTCAATTAATGCTTGTATTGAAGCATTTTTTGGATCATTTAATATGGTGCATAAATTTTTCAAGTCAGTGTCCTTATCATATGAATCCAGAATAAGCTGTAATAGCTCTTTCTCCATATCAACCACATATATCCCATGAATATGAATGACTTCATCCTCAGGATCATAAGCAGGATTAGAGTCATCATTTGGTAAAGGTAACCTTGATAACATATCCACATTTGAGTGAACAATACCAGCCCTATGAATAATTGTCATTCTCCCTCTGAACTCTTGAACAGCTAACTGCCATCTGAACATATGTCTGTTAGGTGTTTTCAAGTTTAAAATGGATTTAACTGCACTGCAGTCAGTGAAAAGTTCAAATTTCTGGTTATCTAGGTAATAATGTAGCTTTTCTAGAGACCACACTACAGCTAAACATTCCAATTGAGTAGCACCATATTTCAATTCACTATTTCTCAAGGTTCTTGAAATATAACAAATTACTACTTGTGATAATTTATCATTCATCACTTTTTTTTGATGGAGGGCAGCACCCAGACCAATAAAACTGGCATCAGTATATAAAACTAATGGCTGATTAAAGTCAGGTAAAGCAAGATTTGGTGCTGACATCAAACAGTGTTTCATAGTGTCAAAGGCCCTTTGTCTTTCACTATTACAGACAAAAGCAACATCCTTTCTAGCTAATTGGGTAAGGGGTAAAGCTATGACTTGGTAATTTTTAATATACTGTCTATAGTATCCACAAATTCCCAGAAAACTCTGTAGCTCTCTAACTGTATTAGGAGCCTTCACCTGTTGTATGTCTTCCACTTTGTTTTGGTCAACACATATCTGTAAGCCTGAAACAACATGACCAAGAACTTTCAAAGAATGGAAACCAAATTTACATTTCTTCAAAGCAAGTGTCATGTTTATCTCATCCATTTTTGGAACACTTTAAACAGGTTGTTGAGATGCTCCTCAAATGTTTTTGAGAATATAATGATATCATCAATATAAACCATCAGCCATCCTTCAATTATCTCCTGATTGAATGTGTTATCCATGACTTTTTGAAAAACTGAAGGGGAATTTTTAGGGCCAAATGGCATCCTAATATACTTATAAATACCCATATGAGTAGCAATCATCAGAAAATTCTGGGAATTCTTCTCAACAGGTACCTGGTGATATACCTTGTTACCATCCAAGCAGCTTATATATTTAGCACCTTGTAAGGTAGCATGTATAGAGCTAATTCTAGGTAAAGGGTAGATATCATCAAAAGTTTAAGTATTTAGTGCTCTATAATCACCACATAACCTGGCTTTATCTTTCTCATAAGAAGTTAGGACAGGTGAGATAACACAATATTTAGGTTTTTCAACTACCTTTTCAATAATATTCATTTTCAAAAGGGTAGAGATATTGTCTTCAATATCTTTTCTCTTTGTGGGAGAAGAAGGATAAGGCTTCTTCTTTAATCTATGTGGTATATCAGTTAATGGAAAAGACAATGAGAGTTTCATTTCTTCTTCAACTAATCCCAGTTCATGTGACCCATGAGCAAAGGCCATAGGAAAAGACTTTATCAAGTTAATGATGGAATCTTTATCCTCACCTGAAAGTTGTTCTCCAAAAGAGGCATTGTCAATTTCAGACATAGGGGCATGCATTTATTTTGTAGATCTTCCTTTATATTGAGCCACAGAATTACATGAGTTCAATTCTGGTTTTAATAATTTTTTGGGGGAGGAAAACTTAAATTTTCTCTTCCCATTTATCCCCATTGTGAAGCATTGGTTTGAAAGATCTGATTTTATGCCATATTTGGTTAAAATGTCATTTCCTATGATAAACCAACTGCTTAAATTATCATTTTTCATGACAAAAAAATCACAAATAGCTCTTACAAAACCATGGTTATATTTAAAAAATACTATGGCCTTGTATTTAACAATGGGGGACAAAACAAAGCCATAACCTCTCCAATTTTCAGAAGTGATAGGCATCAGTTTTGATTTATAGTCTTGATTCACTGAAGCAAGTGATTTTTCAGATACTACACTTCCTCCAGCTCCAGAATCCAGAACAACTTTCATGCTGGTTCCATTAATCAAGACTGGTGCTTTGAGAGGGGCAATTACAATTGAGCTATCCTCAATGTTCCTTATGATCTCAGCATCCTCAACTGTAGATAAATCATTATTATCAATATCAAAATTATTTAAATGATGAATATCTTCTTGCAGAATCAAGATTTCTTGTTGAGACTCATATGAAATATTGCTGGCACAATCACTTGAAGTATCATTTGGTTCCATTGTTTCTTTAGCCTTCTCCTCAGTTTGTTCAACAAGATTTATCCTCTTGTCACAAACATGGCCTTTCTTCCAAGGATTTTTCCACTTGAAGCAAGAGTTTGTTGCATACTTTTTTGGTGAAACAGGGGCAGAATGTTTACCAACCTTTTCTAGAGGTTTCTGTTGCTAAGTGGAGTAATTCTCTAAACGGGTCCTAGAAATGAATCTTCTGGAATCATACTTGTTGTTTAGAAGGATCTCATTGCAAGTATTAATGAAAGAAGAGGGTTCTCTGGAGAACTCAGTCCTAGCCACTATCAAGTCTCTCAGAGACATTGGTAATTTATAAAGGATCCTGTCCTTCCATAACTCAAACTCCATATTTGGGTCCATTTCAGTCAAGATTTTTACAAGTTTCATTAAGAACTCAATAGGTTTATCAGTGGAAGAGTTATATCTAATTTACTCATACTGCCTTTGTTGAGCCATTCTGAACTTGGAGCCACCAAATCGTGCTTTAATCAATTTTTTCCAATCTTCCCATGAGTAGTCATTTCTGTCCAGGAGAGCAGATTCATACCACATTAGGGAAACATTAGTAAACAAAGAAATTAACTTGGACACAAATTCCTCATCTGGGAGTTTGTAAGATTTTTTAAGTTATCAATTCTGCAAATAAATTGCTGCCAATCAGAAGAAGAATCACCATCAAATGTTGGGTATTGGTCAAGTTTTGGCTAATTCTTTGGAATTGAAGGAGTCTCCTTAGTACCAGCTTGTTTCTGAGTGAGGAGCAGCTGTAACTTCTCTAGTTGTTCAGTAATATCATTTTTTAATCCTTCTGTTGAAGATCCTGGTGCATCATCAATTTTTGATGGAAACTCAGGGGTATCTACATGTATTTCTGGAACCATTTTTCCTTTAGATGAACTAGCCACAGGTAACTTTGGAGCATCCTGTACTATATTTTCCTTTAGAGAAATCTCAGAATATTTTTGTTCATTAAACAATGAGTTCAATTTCCCCTCAATGGTTGTTAGTCTGGATTTCACTCTTGGAAGACTAGATAAACTCTCTTTGATTGTTGCAAAAGATAACTGATTTTTTTTTTAAAAGATGAAAAATGGTCATTCAATCTTTTCAGATTCATCTTGTCTATCTCCACCTCCTGGAAACAGGCAGATACAGTATCTTTCAGTTTAGACAAATTATTTTTGATATTTTGCCATAAAGCAACTTTCTTTTCATGGGTTGCCTTGTAATGAAACAACTCCTCAGAAATTCTCTGTGATTCACTCCTTAATTCTTGATAACCCTGTTCAGTTAACAAACTATTATATTTCTGAGTCAGTTGCATGTTGTTTATTGTATGATTTTGTTTAGCAATAATATCCCTCAAATATTCATCATTAATGTTGGCTACATCTGGAGTGTTTTTCAATATTGAAACAGAGTAATTTTCCAGTATCTCATAAAACTCAGGTTCAAGTGTTTCATCAATAATAGCCATATCAGGATTTATCATTGAAGTAGCAATTAGAACTAAAGTATTAGATACATTTGAAATTTGAGCAACTTGTCTACTGTTCTCAGCCTCTACAGGTCTCACCTTCTCATCTCCTCTTCCAGAATTACCTGAGGGAACTGAATTATTTAAAAGAAATGGTACTTGTGAATCAATAGAGGGGCTTACCAAGGTTTGCTGGGCAAGATCATATTTCTTTTTCTTCTTCTTCCTCCTTGATAGGGGTGAGGAGGTGTGGGGTGGACTTGGCTGGGTCTTGATGGACCTGCTTGGGGAAATTGAGTCTGTTGATTTCGAGACAGGTAATCCCACCGAGTGTTCAGCCAATCCCACTGCCACTTGGATACTTCCACTTTCTCTGGCTTCTGGGGAGCCGATTGATGAAGATCCCTTGGGGGAGGAGGTCTCCTCTTCTCTTGAAGAAAAGCATATATTTTTCTTACCTTTTCCTCTAGAGCATCTACTCTTGACCTCAATCTCAAGTTTTCTATCCTTAATTCTTTTATGTGTGTTGCCAGGTTCTTTACTTGTTGAGGTAGTGGCATATTTTTTATTTTGAAGCCTTTTGGAAGTTCTTCTGGGGGGTTCATTACAGGTTTCTTTTCCTGAGTTGTTTCTACCAGAATTTCCACTTCCTCCATTTCTACATCCTGATTGGGGAAATGATTGATTAATTTGAGATAATTTACTAGTTAAATGAGAACTCACAGAAGTAGCCTCATCATAATCAATTAAATCCAATTCCTCTTCATGTGCAGCAGAGATGCCTTGATCAGTCATTTCTAATCTTTACTGCAATGAGAGAGGGAGACAATAAGATGAATTAGTTTGTATTTTTACTTTTATTTAAAAGAAAAATAATAAAATAAAATTTTTCAGGATAAGATCAACTAAAATAATAATCAATTTATTAATTCAAAACAATTTAAAACCAGGATGTAATAATCAACTGAAGAATTAAATTTAAATTTCTTATTAACAATTTTTATGATAATTATTATCAGGATTTTAAATCAACTGAGAATTTAATAATTAACAGGACTTAATATCTACTGAAATATTAAATATGAATTTAAAAAAATTTTTATTGCCAGTACAATTTGTCAACTGGAACAAATAAAATTTAAAGATATTAGGACAAGAGTCAACTGAAAATTATAATGAATAATAATTTTTAAAATATAATTTATTACCTCTAGGACTAAGAACACAATTGCTCTATCTTTTTCAACTAGGAAAAATAAAATAAATAATAAAGAAAATTTAATTCCACTTTACTAGACACCTCCCCCTGTTAAATGAGCAAATTAATGCCACTTACAGAGTGCTAAGTAAAAGGAAATACGTAGAGTATGAAGAGTGCAAAGTGACCCACGAATAGTAATCAATAATTACCACAAAATATATAACTATTAGTTAGTATATAAGCCTAAGTTTTGGAGCGCAGTTTGATTCCCGTTCGCAGCAAAAAATAAGTCACGTGATGTATGACGTTTGTTGTTTTTGTCGTCCACTCGTCCTTATAGGTACCTCAATGGCAATGGTCCCGTGGTCTCCGGTCCTCAAGATAACAATGCGCTGTCAATGATTCGGGAAGGCTGACCTTTACGTCTAGAAGATTTTCAAGGTATTTCAAGGATGGCAACAGTGGATTTAGAGGACTCAAGATAATGTATGTATTTCTCTTATAATCTTAAAGATTTAATACTCAATTTTAAGAGGTAAGATTTTAATTATTATTATAATTAATGATTTAGAACTTTGAGATTGTAAGTACTAAAGACAATAATAAAATAGTAATAAATTTTTTAATAGTAGTATTGGTTGTAATAATGTAAGTTAAAAAATATATATATATTCTCAAAAGTACAAAAAAGAGAGGGCCTTTTATAGGCAAAGATGTGAGAAATAAAGACACGGAGTTAACACCACGTGATACAAGGATGTGGGAAAAAGAAACTAAATAAAGAGTGTATGTGAAATAATAAAAAATATACTAAATAGTGCGTCAATAAAAGATATCATTTTATTTGAAATAAAAATTTAAATCCCTTGGTCTGTCACATTTAGTACAAAAACATTTGATTTAAAATGTTGATTCAACAAAATTTAAATAAAGGAATTTGAAAAGTTTTTTTCTTTTAATATTTTTATATTTTTAATACTATTTTTATTCCCTCTCATCTGTATTATTGAGCATGGTGTTAGGGAAAAAATTTATGTGACAGTTACTTATTTTTATTAATTCTTTACATTACTTATTGTACTTGGCTAGTTAGTTGTAAGTAATAAATAAGTAGTTTGTAAATAATTGATTATTAATAAGGATTAAAAGGCGTGGCTTCATCTCAGTAAGATAATTAATTATTTTACTGGGTAAGTCTAGTAGCCTGACTGACACAGATGATCCTCTTGCCTATAAAAGGACTTTGGAAACCTCTCTGGTAATTATCACTTACATTACACACATTTTACAAACTTAAAATACATTATTTTTATTCTTATTAGCATTTTAATTCTAATATTTATACACAATAATATATCTTAGGTTGATTTAAGTTTATTAATAATAAATTTGGTTTGATGTGCAGAGAAGAAATTGCTTACTTACGAAAGAGTTTTACCAATAAACTAGATCTCACTATTGTGTTATTTCCTCATAAAATATCATTTTATTCCTCTCATTTTGTTTTAATTATTTTATAAATTCTATTATTTCATTTCTCTCTTCCTATTATTGCTCTCTCTTTATTTCTCCCTTCTTCTCCATTCTATTTCATCTTGTTTTCATTCCTCTTCTAGATGACCCGCTGACACTTTCTGTTCTTTACTTTTTGCTTCTCAGGAATTTTTTATTTTCTATTACTTTATAGAAGGCTTTATAAATAAATTGATTTGAGTTTTTTTATCATTCTAGGATTTCTTGCTCAATAACTAGTAAAAATAATGTTCTGAAGAAAAAGAGGTATTGTTGTTGGAATTTCAGATTTAGGTATCAATGAATGATTTATTTCTTGAAATATCACCCTCCCACACTATAAGTTCTATTCAATTATTGAATTCTATTCAGCCTGGAGTACCATCAAGACTATAGTATGTATTAATTTTTTGACCAAGAAAACTTCCTGTGATTTGAGGAAGTTAGTGCTAGTCAGTAAAAAAAAGATGAAAGAATCAATAGAATATCTGATTTACCACAAAACAACAATTTATTTGTATCATTCATAAGAATGCCCATGAATTAGGCCTTTGATAGAGAATAACAGCTAAAAATACTTTTTTTAGTGTTAAAGATTTCAGCAATTGACATTCCTTTTATTGTCAACACCTTCACTGGACTGTTGAATATTTGAAAAAGGTAGCCTGGACTTTTGAGTCATTGTTTGAAGTTGGTATACTGTCATGATTGAAAGTAGCTTAGAAAACAAAGGATGAAAAATCTAATACAGAATGTCCTAAACCCTTCTTCCAAAGTGGCTGATCATAAATCATTGTTTTGGGAGTCTTTTTCAACAATAAAAAATTCCTCCTTTTAGTTATACCTGCTGAATGCCAAAAATAAAAATATAAGATTGATTTTGTTTACCATGGCACCTTTATACACTTTTTGAAAGAGGAGAGACCTCATCGCAAGCTTCTTCTTATGGAGCACAATTCCCATATTCATATTTGAAAAATAAATCAAGAAATTCAGGATCTTATATAGTTTAGGGAAATGAAGTGGCCAGCCAGATCATCGGATTTGAGCCCAATAGAGAATCTATGTAAAGCCATGAAGAAAATTATTTCTAAGTATTACCATTCCAAAAATAAAGAGGAAACTATGTAGGCCTTATGTTTATCTTAGGATTACCCCCCAAAAACAATGTTGGAGAATTACATAAGATCTATTCCACAGAGTGTGATGGCTTGAACTGATACTTCTGTAGGGCCTACTTATTGGTAACCACAAAAATAAATAAGTGATAAAAAAAAGTTAAAAAAATTAACTGCTATATTAGAGTCTCTGTATAATTTTTAGTCATGATGCATGTTTGAAATAAATTTAAGTAGTAGTTTGAGAGACATATTAAGTAAAAATAAATTAAAAGGATGACAAAAATATGTTTCCCCCACTGTAAAGCTCCTGGAAATAATTTTGAATCACTATTTATGCATACAGCTATCTCAAGTTTCTTTCTTAAAACCACAATCATCAAGATACCACTCATTTTTTTTAAAATAAAACCACAAGCTGCAAGAGAATCAGTTCAATAACTATCAAAATACAAATAAAGTGTTTATCTAATAAGCTTACCTATCTTTGGTGTTAAATTTATTTATATGAGATATGACAAAATACCTCTAAACCCACAAAATTAAGTTGAATATAATAAACCCTGCCATTTAACTCATACTTTTTTTCCTTTTTTCTTCATCAATTATTGTGATTTCATTCTTCTTCCTTTTATGACTCCCTCCTTTTTCTCCCTGGATATTTACTAATATCATTCCTATATCTCTATAATTTAAGCCTGGATATTCACAGGACTTAGTTAAAAGAGCTCATAAATTATTCTAAACAAATGTAGTATACATGGGAACAATAAATAAAGGTACAAAAGTTGTATACATAAGTGAAATTTATGATAAAATACAATATATGCCATAATAACACCTTATATACATGCATATATCTACCTTCTATAAGTCTTTTGTACTTAATATTAAGTTGGAATATTCAAGAGTAATATTAAGAACAATTAACATAAGGCTAAATAATTTTAAATAGACTTAAAGCTGTTGTTTTCATTGTTTTATGTGAAAAAACAAGAAATTTGCTTAAAATCACTTAAATGTTGAATATATGCACTATAAATTTAATTATATTAAAAATTTCCATTTACAGATCAATTTGCCTTAATAAGGGCTATTGATTTGGCTACTGAAATGAATAAAAATAAAACCTTTCAAATTCGGTTTTTTTAAGTCAGAAATGGCTTCTATGTGCTGGCCACATACTGCATGCATTTTTCCCACATGAATAGCTTCATTTATAGCAAATTTAGCTATTTCACACTATAATTACCCTACATTATATGCCCAATATGGGGAAACACACTAAAATAGGCGACAGGCCCTTATTTAGTGTCCTAATTTAATTATAAGTGCACTGACCTCATTATATGCACTAATTTCAATTATATCTTCGAGTTTGGTGCCAAATTGTCACTACCACACTTAAATTTGCCAAAATAAGTCAAGTATTTACCTGTGAAAGCGCCTTCACAGGACTGAATTCAGTTACTTCACATCTCATGTCCCTTCTTTGGGTTTCTCAGTGGTTTCTCAGTCATTTTTGGTCATTTTTGATAAGGATTTCACATAGTAATTTGGAATAATTTACCCCTTCATTTCTACTGCTAGTCTCTCTTAATATTGTGTAATATTTTGTGTTATTCTTTCTTTTTTCAGTCTTTCATTTTAAGGTACCACACACATACACCATGGAAAATCAGGGGGTGAACTGCTAGCAGTTCCCTCTCTTTGAATCTTTCAGGAAGAGGTTGGGAAAAAATTGTGGAAATTTTGTGAATATGTTAGGAAACAGTTTTTAAATTAGATGAAAAAACTTTGAAAAAAAATCTGCCTTAATATTGAGCCTTAATTTATCCCTTCTTGAGCAGAGATTTGTATTCAAGTTGAGCATCAGTTGGACCAAATTTGAGCAATGGTTGAGCCAAAACACTTAACATACCAGAATATTCAATTTTATATCTAGATCTATTTAATTTTGGGAGGTCAGGTTTGATATTAGTATAAATATCTTAAATGACACATAGTATACTAGGTCTGGAATATTAGTTTCAATTATCATTTTTATTTCCACAAATAAAAAAAAATCATACTATTTAAGTCCTTTTTAAAAATTTTATTAATAAATATATAACTCTGTAAAAAAATTTGCACATAATTTTAAATTTTCTAGACAAAAGCTTATATTGAGCCCTTATTAATAGAAATTTTTTATTGTTCCTTGGAATAAAAAAATATAAGACAATGTTCAAAAAATTTAATGTAGGATAAAAAATATATATATATTTTATAAGGGGAAAATATAATAATGAATTTTTTTTTTACATTTACGCTATTGAAGAAGCTAATTTTAATATATTGAGAAAAAATTAAGCTCTAAAATAATGCACTTCCTTCAGTTATCTATCTGTATTTAGTTATTATTAAAATGTGAGTCAACATTAATTATTAACATACATGAAAAATTCAATTGTGAATATTCATCCAATATTATATATATTCTCTACTTTATTCTCTTTCAAAACTTTGCACCATCCTCTCTTTCTTTAAACTACCACCATAACTATAAAATTCATTAAATTAAAATGTCAAATTCAAGATGCATTGGACAATTCTCTTTAAATTTTAAACCTATTTTTCCGAGGGAAAGATCAGTATTTGATGAAGTCTCCACTGCAGTTATTATGCAAAAAGAAAGATCTTTAGTTCATGTTTTTGGATTATTCAAAGAAGGAGAAGTAACACCTATTGGTGATCTTTCTA
The DNA here is from genome assembly GCA_030280995.1 of Hemileia vastatrix. Classification (NCBI taxonomy): domain Eukaryota; kingdom Fungi; phylum Basidiomycota; class Pucciniomycetes; order Pucciniales; family Zaghouaniaceae; genus Hemileia; species Hemileia vastatrix. The sequence goes on along the minus strand of JASXTE010000009.1, from coordinate 25,485,550 downwards.
ATTAATAGAGCTTCCAAATTGGACAACTACTTGGAGAAATTAGATCTGGATCTCAAATTTTAACTGAGGAAAGGGCTTTAAATCCCCAAATACCTTATTTTTTTATCTTACTTGTTTCTACTTTTAGACAGGCAGTATATAATTTTTTGCCTCCTTTTTTGTTTAACTGATTTTATTAGTCAAGCTAAAGAAGTATTTCAAAATTCTTAAATTGATTTGACACTGATTCCACACTACAATCCAACCATCTTCAATATTCCTCATTCTTGTACTAACAAAACTTCTAAAATTTCTTGCACAAGGGATAATCAAATGGCAAATCTATCTATACGTTGTATCAAAACAACTCTGAAAATGCATCAGATTCAAGCTATCAATTTTATGATAGACAATAAAAATAACTTATTGAAAAAGTTAGAAAACCTGTGAAGGCACGCTCACAACAGCTGGCTGAGAGTAGGTTCAAATAATTATTATGAACATTTTCCTGAAGAAGAGTTATCCTCTGCAGGAATTGGTGAAATTCTAGCTGATGATATGGGCTTGTGAAAGACCGTCTCAAATCTTGGCCTAATTACAGCAACTCAAAGTGAAGCTAGATGATTCCAACTCTTGGGTGGTAGAGAAAAGAAATTTAAGACATCAGCAACTCTCATCATTTGCCCACTTGCAACACTATCAAACTGAGTTAATGAAATAAGAACTCACTTTGAAGATAATGCAATACCTTTCAAGTTTCTTTATGGGAAGAATTCAAGGAAAATTGATTTTGAGGAGCTTCAGAACCAACTATGTGTTTTGACTACCTATGAAACAGCAAGTCCATCTTCTTCAAAGAAAATTCCTCAATTTATACTTCTGGTAACTCGTAAACTCATTTGGTACAGAATAGTTTTAGATGAGGCTCAGTAAGAATTCATTTGAATTACTAAAGTTTTTGAAAATAATATTATAAAAGCGGTTGAAATGTTTAATATAATTTTAAAGTTTAATCAAGAATCTCCAGTCCCAGAAGAATCAGAATATATCAGACCTGGAGGCTGAGTATCGACTATGCTTAACAGGGACACCACTTCAGACCTGGACAACTGATCTTCAAAGCCTAATATCATTCCTCAGAATCAAAAGATGGCAAGAAAACTGTTTGTGGATTAATTTTCTTATGAATTTCTTAAAAAAAGGTATCTCTAGCTCAATAAAATTGATACATACTCTCATGAATATATTATGCATGCAAAGGACTAAAGAAGAAATCTTATCACTTCCTTAAAAAATTGAGCAAGGAATATCTGTAGAATTATCAGATCCTTGGCGCTCAAAACTTACCAAGCTTCAAGAACATTTTTCTGAGTATTATGGGCCTTCTTGAAACACCAACCTCCCTTGGGACTCAGCTGAGTTTCTCCAAGAACTGTAAATTCTACAGAAATTTTGTAACCACCCTGTCTATGAAAACCCAGATCAACCTCAAACATTTCCTTTTACAAGGAAACATTCAGCAAAGATTATACATCCAATCAGTCATTTAAAAAATTTTTTAAAGGGAGAAAGAGGAATAATTTGTCCCAAGGCTGTTATATTTTCAGAATATGCAGACTTTTTGGAAAGGTAAGTAATTCTATTAATTATCTCAATAAGTTATTTTTAGCTTAATCAAAATTTCAATATTCTATCTATTGAAAAAGTATAAAAAAGGCTATAGATGACCATGGAATCAGCTACACAGAGCTTTTAGGAAAGTTGAGAATGAAAAAATGTGATGAGAATCTGGACCAATTCCAAAATGATGAAAGATATCAAGTTTTACTTGGTAAAATCAAGGCTGCAGGAGTTGGAATAGACTTTAGATGTGCGCAAAATGTATATATAATGATAAGTCAAATAGTCTTATATTGAAATAAAAAAGGTTGAAAAGAGAATTTGTTTAATATATTGAAACAGGAGCCTAATTGGAATCCAGAAGTTGAACAGCAAGCAGTTGATTGTCTGTATCAAATGGGCCAACCAAATGAGGCTCATTTACTCATGTGTTTTGTAAGCAGAAGTATTGAATTCAGCATTTATAAGATACAAAGAAAAAATATTGGGCTATCCATTTAGGTGAAATTTTCTTTAAATAAAGTTGCATCATAGCTAAAAAAAATTTACCCATTCTAATTTTTATAGCTAAGTATCCCAAACATTGGAAATGAGGAATATGAGTCTGCTAGATTATTGATTAGGGAATTCATCAATTACTCACATTAGAATTTGAAATATGTTCAAGTATGTAGGAAATGTTTATTGGGGCTTGACAATTAAGAAGTCTTAATTTTTGAGGATTAAGAGAAAAATGATATAATGAATAATAGCAGTCACTTGGCAAACCCCTGGGGACTCAAAAAAAATTAAAGTGAGTCTTGATTGAGGATACCAAATTTAATCTATCATATAAAACCAAGCTCTTAAGTATTTCTCCTGAATAAGGGGAATTTTCTCAGATTTGAATGTGTTTATGGTCAAGATTTTGTGCAAGTCTTGAGAATTCTTCTGATCTCCATGGCAATAAAATTCACTTAAAAAAACCTTCAACATCAATTTTGGTGTCTGAGCAACATTTGAAATTTTTGAAAAGATTCTCATAGGTTTCACCACTTGGAATTCGTTTAAGAAGGTGAGTTTGGTTAAAATATTTCTTAAAAAGATTGTCATAATTATATAAGCTTGTGGAAAAAATTACAGAAAAATATTAGTTCTTATTTTCTTTTTTATTTTATATTTATACTTTCTTATTTTAACTATTTCATGGAAACTATCAGAATTTTTTCCAAGTGGTAATTTGTTAGCATAACCTATAAACCAGAAGTGAAGCACACCCATTTGATTCATGTAGGAAATATGAGTAGAGTTCATAGAATAATAAACCAAATAATTATTTTCCAAATCTTTATCCCAGTGCTTAATCATAATTTTGGCCAAAACTTGATTCTACTTGTGAAACCAATGGTTGTAGGATGGAGCAGGAGAAGGTGACCTGGATGCTAATTGGGATCTTCTGGATGAAGATCTGGAAGAAATTGAACTGTCAGATAAGTAATTGGCTGGAAGAGGAGAGGTTTAGTTAATTCTTCTTGTTTGAGAGGGAGATTTTGGTCTGGGAGAAGTTTTTGGTGCTCTGGTGTCTTCTTGAGGTCCTCTGGCAGGTCATCTAGAAGTTTTGGAATTTTTGGCAATTTTGGATGAAGAAATTGTTGAGTGCATTTCTCTGGGAGAACTAAGAGGTTTTTGTGTGGTGTTATTGGTGTTTTCTGGTGGAATTTTGCTATTTTCTGGCTGAATTTGGAGGTTTTGAGCCTGAATTTTGCTTCCTAGCAAGGTGGGAAGGCCGCCTGGGCACAGTCTAGAAGCCTGAGAGCTAATTTTGAAGCTGTTTTAGCTAAATTTGCTGAGATAAAGGCTGTTTATTGAGATGATAAAGCAGGTCTTTTAGAGAGTGTTCTGGGGACAGAGTGGCATGATCTTCTGGATGGAGCTGAAGATAAAGAAGAAGAAGCAGGACCAAGCTCTGGAGATCTGGTAGCAGATCTAGAGATGTATTTGTATGAAGGTGAAGGTGGTGGTATAGGATATTTGGGTTCTATATCACATTTTTTCTCTTTGGAGTTGCAAGAATCACAGGCCCTGTTGTAGATTTTGGCCTTAGGAGTTGATTAAAACTGAGGATGAGTCCCCCAAGACTGTAAGCTGAGGAATTTATTATGATTAGCTGCATTCGGGAAGTCTGGAGAGTGGTCGAGAATTTCATTTCTATGTCAAAAATTTCAATTAAGAGTCAAGTGGCAGAAGAGAATCAAGAGATGAAACAAAGTGTTAAGCATTAGTCTTCAACTGGTGGATGAGGTGTTTTCTTTTCTCAAGGTCCTGTGGATTTCTAGAAGGAGCGGATTGGAAGTAGCTTAGTAGAAGGTGTTTTTTTTCCAAAGAGTGTTGTTGGAATTTGGCCTTAATGGTGGGCAAGTGGTTAGGTGTTGGTTGTTCAATGGATCCTACTTTGTCATCATCACTGTCAGAAGATGGAGGAACTGAGACGTCATCTATTTTAAAAGTAGAAGGAAGGAAATAAATTTTTTTTACCATCAGATAGACTAAGCATGGTGGAAGTGCTTTCTGTAGTTGTGTTGACTCTCTTCTTTGAAGGGTGTAGTTTGTTGACAAATTGGGGTATCAGGATGATGGCCTGGATCTTTTGGTGCTGGTAGAAGATGGACCAGCTTGAGGTGGATGTCACGCGCCACGTGACACTCAAGGCAAAAGAAGCTCATTAAATCAATAAAACAGAGGTCTAAATCCATACTCAAAGCGCAGAAAGCAATTTCACATAGCAACTGCGACTTTCCTTTGTGTACTCATTATTCAACTGTGCTAGTCTAAACTCTAAATCTAAATTAGTCAATCTCTCAATAGTGTGTCTTAGTCTTTTTTCTCAATAAGCAACACAAAGCGCAATAGTCAATGTAATAGTCTGCTAAAAAGGTTTATTAAAGTATCTGTGGGTTATTAAAAAGGGGTAGTAAGCATGGACAGAATGGTTAGTGGAGGATTAAAGGGTTAACGGATATTAGTGAGGAGGGTCCAGGTGTAATGGGTGTAATTTTGGTGGTCTGTGGTTAACGGAATGATGGATGGGTATGAAGTTAATGAAAGTAGGAGTAAAGGATATAAAAGGGGTTGGATTTTGGTTTGAAATTCTTTAGAATTAAATTATAAAATGTATATATAGTTAATAGTGGTAAAACTTCCAGTTAAATCATTATTATTGTATCTTTCCTTATTTTTCTCAGTAATCATTTCTCAATCCTAAATCTTTGATTATTGAGTTTCCAACCCTTTGTGAGATCTTAAAGAATTTTAATATTACCTTTAAATTATATTAGAATTCTTCTTGAACATATCTCAAAGAAGTAGTTCTTCCTTCAAGTCATCTTTGAATCACTTCCTCAAACATTTCCTCTGTGCTTCAAAGAAGCTTCTAAACTACTCTTATCATCTCACTTCCAGGAACACCCTTGACCTTGTGCATAGGTCTTCCGGTGACAGTATAGTTTAATTCTACGTAGTTCTCATTCTTTTCACTACCACGTCCTTTTTTCAGGTGTTTTAAATTCTTTAAATGGCACTTGTTCAATGCACTCCTCCTACAGGCGCTACTACTAGGGCTCGCACCAGAGGCAGGCCAACAGCTACACGGCCTGTTTCCAGCACTCACTCCTTGGAACCTCTCGACCTTAGGGAACGGGGACATTCAGTTCAATCTGTAGAAGACATCCCCCAAGATTTTGATGATTCTAGTGAGGAAGAAGAAGGGGAGTATACGATGCATGAAGCACCATCCGCCCCTGCTACTCACCCTTCTGGTCAACCTTTGGAACCTGGACCATCTAATTTTCTGGAAGACTTCATGAGACGTTTTATGAAAACTCTTTCCAATTCAAAGTCTTCAGAGGGATCTAAATTCAAAACTCCTTCCATGAAATCTCCTGATAAATTTGATGGAGAATATCCAGACAGATTGCGGCCCTTCTTGCAAACCTGCAAGCTCCTGTTCCATAACGACCCTCGAACCTTCAATAATGACCAATCAAAGGTTGTTTATGCTTCTTCATTCCTAGCTGGAAAAGCAGCAAGATGGTTTGAGCCATATATTCTCATGCTATCTTTGACAGATACCCATTTACTTATTAATAACTGGGAAAATTTTGAACACCAACTCTTTACACTGTTTGGTGACCCTAATGAAACTGACAACGCAGAAATTGAACTTAATTTCCTTTGCATGAGTGATAATGGCAAAGCCTCTGAATATTATCTTGAACATCAGAGCACTTCAAACTCGAGTAGGTTTGAATGATGCTGCCCTTAAGTATCATTTCAAAAAAGGACTTCCTTTGAGGATTTTGGATCAATTAAATCTTCATGGTCAGAAAATGAGTACTTTAACAGATTTGATGGATCAAACCCTCGAACTTGACGGCGTTTACCAAGGACAACTACAACATCATCAATACGCCAACAAATCTCAAGGCCTAAATTTTGAATCAAGACCTTCTTTACACCCACCGACAATTCAATCCAAACCCAATATGGAAAAGGACAAACCTCGACCAAAAGGCTCGACCCCAGGTAATATCAGCAAAGTACTGGATCCAAAAGGGGAATTTAAAGAAGCTGAGAGGAAGAGGCCAGCAGATAATGGGTTATGTATTTATTGTGGGGGTAAGCACAAGCTAGAAGATTGTGTAAATTTGAAGGAAAGAGAAGGTACTAGTTCAAGGTCAAAAAACTAGTAGATAGTTTACTTGTGTGCAAAGCAAACTATCTTATCTCTCTCAGTGCACAGAACCTCCATATCTTAAGCACTGGAGTCACCTTAAACCGCTTGATATTCATTCTTTTCAAGGAGGATACCCCCTTCAGTTGTCTTATAGACTCTGGAGCTTCAATTTCTTTTTTTAAATTATCTTTTTCCAAGAAGTTAAAACTGACATTCACAGATATCTATCGAACTCCAATATATTTGGTCAAATCAGAGGAACCCAAATATTGGGTAAGTTAGAAAGTTTTATGGGTTTTCAACTTTCCAAACTTTCCCCCCTTCAAGTGGGAATTATCAGTCTTGGACGCCCCAAGAATAGAAAATACCATCCTTGGCCATGACATTTTAATGCATTGGAATCCTGAAATTGATTGGTCACGGGAATTGATAATCCCACGCACTAAGTATATTTCTAATTCTTCAATGCAGTTCAATAGGGAGTTAAACAACCTGCCTGACAATGTCCTGCTAGAGGACAAATCTCTGCCAGATGACTTGCAAGCATCTTATCTTTCTCTAAATGAGAAATTGGCTAACTCTTCTAGCTTGATCACTTCACTCGAAGAGGATTTAAATTGCCTCAAAGTAGTCAAATTATGCTCTCTTAATTCAGGTCTTCCCTTGACAGACTCTCTTGAAAATGATGAGGATGACCTAATCAATTTTGAAGCCATTAAATCAACTCTACCGGAAATCTATCATGATTTCCTCGATGTTTTCTCAATCCGCAAGGCCAATAAGTTACCACCTCATGGACCCTACGACCATCAAATAGAGTTAATAGGTCCAGTACCTCCGGCAGGTCCTGTCTATTCTTTGTTGAAGGACAAATCTTAAGTTCTTTGAGTCTACATTGCAAAGAGAATGTATCCAAAGGTTTCATCAGAGCCAGTAAATCACCAACCGGCTCACCTGTTCTTTTTGTAAAGAAAAAAGACGGTAGCCTTAGGTTGTGTGTTGACTATAGAAAGCTCAACACAGTTACAAAGAAGAATGCATATCCAGTTCCTCCTATGTCATTGCTTCTTACACTTTTTAATGGTGCTAATTTCTTTTCTAAAATTGATCTTAGAGGCGCTTATAATCTTATTTGCATTGCGGAAGGTGATGAACCACGGACTGCAATGTGCACTAGATTTGGTAGTTTTGAATATTTAGTAATGCCTTTTGGATTATGTAACACACTATCTACTTTTCAAACTTTTGTTAATGACATCTTTCAAGATTTTGTCAAACAATTTGTGGTCATCTACTTAGATGATATTTTAATTTTCTCAATGACACTTGATTAACATATTCATCATGTTTGACAGGTTCTAAATTTCCTTCGAGATCAAGGTCTCAACACCAAGCACAATAAATGTGAATTCCATCTTAAATCTATTAATTTTTTGGGTTTTAAGTTATCTACTGATGGTTTAGTCATGGACAACAAAAAGGTCCAAAAAGTCCTGGAATGGCTTGAGCCCAAAACTGTTAAATCCCTCCAAGGTTTTTTGGGTTTTGCCAATTTCTATAGAAGATTTATTAAAGATTACTCTAAAACTATTTCCAATATTACTTCTCTTCTTAGAAAAGATATTCCTTTTGTTTTTAATTCTACAGCACGAAAGGAATTTGAAGCATTGAAGACTGCATTCACCTCAGATCCAATTCTTTGACACTTTGATCCTTCTGCTTCGACAATAGTCGAGACAGACGCTAGCAATTATGCTATTGCAGGAGTCATTTCTCAATTCAATCCTGAAACAAAATTGTTTCATCCTGTTGCTTTCAAGTCACGCAAACTCATTGCAGCAGATTTAACTTACAAAATTCATGACAAGGAGCTTTTAGCTATTATCCATTGTCTTAAAAAATGGCGCTCTTTTCTTCTCAGCCTAGATAGTCCTTTTCAAATCCTGACTGACCATAATCCTTTGAAATACTTTATGTCTTCCAAAGTCTTAACCAGGCGTCAAGCCATATGGGCTGAATTTTTTTCTGAATTTCCCTTTTCTATATCCTATTGCCCAGGTAAGAGCTGTATCGTCCCAGATGTCCTGTCACTTCGGGACAACGTTTACCCACAGCGGGGGGACGCATTTGCTGACAAGAACCCAGCAAATGTGAAATAAATCTTCAACAAATTAATGCTAATGAATCATCAACTTAATTCAATGACAATTCAATCTTTTTAAAATCCACTATACAACATCCTCAAAGCTCAGTCGAAGGACAATTATTGTTTAGGGATAAAAGGAAAAAATACTTTTGAAGCAAGGGGCCAAAAGATTTAGTATTGAGTCAGGTCTATTAGTTTTCAAAGGTAGAGTAGTCATACCCAACAATAATGAAATAAAATTATGGATTTTCAATAGTCAACATGATTCTCCATTAGCTGGTCATTTTGGGGTTGATAAAACCTACCAGTTAATTTGGAGGGATTTCTTCTGGCCAGAAATGACCAGAGAAATCAAGGCCTATATAAGATCTTGTTATGAATGTAATAGAAATAAGCCTCCCCGTCACTGGAAGTATGGGTTGCTTTAACCGCTTCCTATTCCCTCTAAACCTTGGGAATCTTTATCGATGGATTTTATTTCTCAACTTCCTCTTTCTAATAATTTTGATGCTATATTAGTAATAGTAGACAGATTTTCAAAAATGTCTATTTTTATTAAAACCACTACTACTGCTACAGCAGAAGATTTGTCAAAATTTTTTCTAGAATATGTATTTTCCAAACACGTCTTACCTAATGATATTATTTCAGATTTAGGCTCATTGTTTTTATCCACATTCTGGACTCAACTGTGTCCACAACTCAATATTACAAGGAAACTCTCTACAGCCTATCATCCTGAAACTGATGGGCAAACAGAAAGGGTCAACCAAATCCTCAAACAATACCTTCGAATGTATGTCAGTTACGAACAAGAAGATTGGACCATATGGTTACCATTGGCCAAATTTGCTTATAATAACTCAACTCATTCTTCAACACGACAATCTCCTTTTGAAACTGTTTATGGGAGACATCCTCTATTCAACTCAATCCATGTAGGAACTATTCATCCTGCGGAACACTATCCTTGAACCATATCACAACTCCAAGAAGAACTTAAATCAAACTTGGAATTAGCTATTCGAAGGTACAAGGAACAGGCCAACAAACATCGACTATCTGCTCCTTCTTTTAAACCAGGCAATAAAGTATGGCTTAACGCATGAAACATTTGAACAACTCAACCATCAAAGAAACTGGCTTAAAAACGCTTGGGACCATCTGAAATCGACTCCAAAGTCTCTAAAACTGCATCTCAACTCAAGCTACCTCCTAAATGGCAGGATATTCACCCTGTTTTCCACGTTTCTCTCCTGGAACTGGCTCGAGAAACATACCCAGGCAGGAAACAACCTCCTCCAGAACCGGTCAAAGTAGAAGACCATCTAGAGTGGGAAGTAAGCAGTATCCTTGATTCAAGAATGCACAAGGTGAAACTTCAATACCTCGTGCAATGGGAAGGCTTCCTCGATGACTCAGACAAAACATCCTGGGAACCAGCCATCAATGTTTCTAACGCCCCTGAACTCCTAAAAACTTTTCATCTTAAATATCCTTTAAAACCAAAACCTTAGAACTCTCTTTTATCCCTTTTTCTTCTTTCTCGTTTTTTTTCTTTTCTTAAAATTCTAAAACTTCTTTTCTTCTAAAAAATCCTTACTTTTTTTTTCTTTTTTTCTTTTTTCTTCTCAAAAGCTTTTTTCAACCTTCTTTAAAAAAATAATTAAATAAATTAAATAAAATAAACTAAACTAAAATTAAAAAAAGGAAAAATTAAAATAAATTAAAATAATAAAATTAAAATCTTAAAATTCATTAAAGTAAAATCTTAAAAATCAATAATTCCTTTAATTTTCTTTCTTTTTTCTTTTCTCTTTTCAAACTTTTCTTCTTTTCTGTTATTTCTTTTTCTTTGAACTATCCAAATTTTTCGTCACGAACTCAATACGACAATTTTTTCTCAAACTTTACTTCAACCTTTAAATCTCTCTTTTTAAATTCTTCAAACAAATTACTTCTTTCTTTCAAATTCTTTTTCAAAAACTATTTTTTCTTCTTTCTTTTCAAATGACCAAAATTCCTCAAAACTTCAATAAATAAACTTTCACGAATAACAAATTTTTTCTCTCATTAAATTTACATCTCAAACAAAATTGTTTTCAATCAACTATTTCTTTTTTTAATTTAAAAATAAAAATTCCTTCAGTTAAACATTCTTTCTTTTCTTCTTTCAAAATTTAAAAACAAAATTTTATTCAAATCTTTTCTTTCTTCCTTTTTTCTTTTCTTTTCTCAAAATCTTATGAAATATATATCAAAATTTTCAATTTAAACAACAAAATAAAAAAATAATAAATAAATATACAATTTTCTTTTTTTTCCTTCCCCTTTCTTTCTTTTCTTTCTTTTCTTTTTCCTTCCATTTCAAATTTTCTCTTGTATTTTCTCCCGAACCAACTTCTTCTTTTTTTCCAAAACCACTCTTATTTCCTTCCTACATTTCTCAAATATCTCCACCTCCCCTATTGGTACCACTTCCCCAATTTCTAGTAATTCTTCGGCTACGTTGAAGGAGGCAGCATCAACAATCTTATTGACCTCACCACTTAAATCTTCAATGAATCGAGTTTGTTGACCTTACCGAGGTTTCCTTGACCATACCTGGTTGAGAGTCTCTTTGTTGTCCTCCCTCAAATCAACCACTGGTTTATTTGCCTCAACTGGCAGCGATGGTGCAGCTTCCACAATCAGGGCCTCCGCGATGAAATCTGAATTATAAAATATAGGTCATCCGTAACAAAATTTTTTAAATAAAAAGAAGAACTGACTTACTTCAAACAATGGGTCAGCTTCTAAGAATAACTTTGGGGTAACTTCCGCCATCACTTCCTTCTCCTCTTTGTCATCCTCAATGACCATCTGCCGCTTCTTTGGCGTCTGTCTTGAAATAGGGATTTCATCCTCATCCTCTTCAACTAATTCATCTATCTCTTCTTCGACCCCTATTTTCTTACTTGTGGCCTGGGTTACCCAGGTTGCCATGGTATCTTCAAACTCCTCCTCAGTCTCTCCCACCAACTGATTGTCCCCAAACAATATGTCCCAAATATCTTAAATCACATCTTTGGTCTTTGGTATTACCCAATATTTGTTTTTTGTAAATTGACGCTCGATGTCCGCATTTTTCGACAAGGCATCACACGCCACCTGTCTCCAGCGGCAAAACTCGCATTTCTGGCGAGGACCTTGTGTCGCCGTGCTTTCAATGAAGAAGTACTCCATTGAGTCGCAGGCTGTGCATGCTTGAGAATACTGACGGGTAATAATTCCACCATCTGCTTTAAGGTGTGGAGGCGTGGGAGTTGGGGAAGGACAAGTCGACATAATAAAGTATAAAATAATTTAAAAAAAGAGGGAGAGAAAGTAGTGTGGGAAAGTATGTGTCACTCTCAACGGAGCTCGCATTTTTATACCCAGGCATCTTTCACGTGCCACGTGACACTCAAGGCAAAGCAGCTCATTAAATCAATAAAACAGAGGTCTAAATACATAATCGAAGCGCAGAAAGCAATTTTACATAGCAACTGCAACTTTCCTTTGTGTACTCATTATTCAACCCCTCTAGTCTAAACTCTAAATCTAAATTAGTAAATCTCTCAATAGTGTGTCTTAGTCTTTTTTCTCAATAAGTGACGCACAGTGCAATAGTCAATGTAATAGTCCGCTAAAAAGGTTTATTAAAGTATCTGTGGGTTATTAAAAAGGGGTAGTGAGCATGGACAGAATGGTTAGTGGAGGATTAAAGGGTTAACGGATGTTAGTGAGAAGGGTCCAGGTGTAACGGGTGTAATTTTGGTGGTCTGTTGTGAACGGAATGATGGATGGGTATGAGGTCAATGCGAGGAGGATGTCACCGGATGACCTACGCACAAGGTTGAGTATGTTCCTGTAAGTGAGATGAGGAGTTTAGATACTTCTTTGAAGTACAGAGGGATGGTTTGAGGAAGTGATTCGAAGATGACTCAAAGGAAGAACTACTGCTTCAAGATATATTTGAAAAGAATTCCAATATAGTTTAAAGGTAATGTTAAAATTCTTATAATCTCACAAAGGGTTGGAAACTCAACAATCAAGGTTTTAGGATTTAGAAATGATTATTGAGAAAATTAAGAAAGATACAATAATAATGATTTCACTTAAAGCTTTTACCACTATTAACTAAAAATACATTTTATAATTTAATTCAAAAGAGTTTCAAACCAAAAACCCAACCCCTTTTATATCCTTTACTCCTCCTTGCATTGACCTCATACCCATCCACTATTCCGCACACCACAGACCATTAAACAATATATCCATTACACCTGGACCCTCCGCACTAACATCCGTTAACCCTTTAATCCTTCACTAACCATTCCATCCATGCTCACTGCCCCTTAATAACCCACAGACATTTCATAAACCTTTTAATGTACTATTATATTGATTATTGCGCTGTGAATCTCTTATTGAGAAAAAGGCTAAGACACACTATTGAGAAATTGACTAATTTAGATTTAGAGTTTAGACTAGCGCGGTTGAATAGCGAGTACACAAAGGAAAGTCGCAGTTGCTATGGAGAATTGCTGTCTGCGCTTTGAGTACGGATTTGAGTCTCTTATTATTGATTTAATGAGCTACTTTTGCCTCGAGTGTCACATGGCGCGTGACAGAGGAGTAAAGGATATGAAAGGGGTTGGATTTTGGTTCAAAATTCTTTAGAATTAAATTATAAAACGTATATATAGTTAATAGTGGTAAAACTTCCAGTTAAATCATTATTATTGTATCTTTCCTTATTTTCTCAGTAATCATTACTCAATCCTAAATCTTTGATTGTTGAGTTTCCAACCCTTTGTTAGATCTTATAAATATTAATATTACCTTTAAATTATATTAGAATTCTTCTCGAACATATATTGAAGCAGTATCTCTTCCTTCAAGTCATCTTTGAATCACTTCCTCAAACATTTCCTCTGTGCTTTGAAGAAGTTTCTAAACTACTCTCCTCATCTCACTTCCAGGAACACCCTCAACCTTGTGCATAGGTCGTCCAGTGACATAAATTTTGAAGTCAACAACAAAAAATCTGTCTAAAATTATCCTTTAGTAAAAAACAGAGATGAAGATTAAAAAACCCTTTAGCAAAAAATTTTGGTAAAAAACAAAAAGGAAAAAATATATATTGAAAAATTTTCCCAGTGCCACAAATGGGTGGACCCATCCTTTGCTAAAACAACAGCCTGCATTCTAGCAGGCATTGAGGCAAAAAATTTATAAATCATATCCTATAGAAATTAATTCCAGGACTGTTGAACTTACTCTGTAATTTTGGTCATAGACTTAGGTTGATAGAGTTGTGATACTGTATCCTTGAGATCCTTCTAGATGTTATGATAGAATTGAGATAAGGTGACTGGGCTTGCCAGTCTAGGAGTTTTAAAAGGTTTAAAACTCCTCAGAAACATTTAGTGGGTTTAGAAGTGTGAATTGATGTATTTTCTTCCATAAAAACATGCCTTCTCTGTGCATCATAACTTGCAAGACAGGGGAGAAGTTGGGCAAGGTAGAAATTTTAAATAAATTATTAGGTTGATCTCTTCTTGGAAGGAAGAAATACCAGGAGATCTTTGAAATTACTGTGAAAAAATCCCCACACCATCACCAATTATTTAGAACTCTTGAATGTAAGAACAAGACATTCATTTTTGAACTGTTCTCCTTCTTGGAACCACACTAATGTTTTCCTGGAAGTTTTACAAATCTCAAAACCTGACTCATTTTACTAAAGTACCTTTTTCCAGTCACTAACTATCCAGTGTAAGTGGTCCTTAGAAAACTTCAGAGGTCAGCTTTGTGAGTTTTATTGATGAAAGGCTTTTTGGAAGCTGATTGACTATGGAACCTAAGTTCATGAGTACACCTGCAATGGATTCAAAGGTAAATATAATTAGAGAGTGTCAGTAATTTTGGATAAATTTCTCCTTTAGTTCCTATTCAAGTTATGAGAAATTTCCACTATGTCACAATCAGATTTTTTCTGGGGGTGGCCCAGTCTTTAAGGGGTCTCTAATGTGCCTTTTTTCATGTTTTTTGATGATATTATTCAAAGTAGCACAATGAGCACCAAAGAATTGGGATATTTCATATGGATTGGCTTCATACATTGACATGCCAACTATTTTGGCTTCCACTTTGGAAGTCAGGTGTTTCTTGGGAGCTGAAGACTGGGCCATAGGTTGATTAATTTGTGAATAATCAAGGTATAACTTAAATGAAGAAATAAGAGAAGAAGTAAATGAAAAATTAAAGGTTAGAAAAGCGTGAAAAATGAAGAATAACAAGTACTGGCCCTGAGGCCTGGGCAGCATTGGTAGTGGTTTTAGGAAGAAAAAAAGTCCAATAACCTGAATTATATAAAGTTTGTGTAGAAATGAGACCTTATATCAAAGAATAAACAATAAAAGTTATCATTCTGTTTCTCAAATCACAACTGAAAGTTAGCCAACCTAGCACAGAGGAGAAAAGGGCTTGAGCTTTAATGGGGAAAAAAATTAACATTAAAGCCTCTATTTATGTCTTTTTCTCTCTGCTAGGATATAAAATCAATTATATGACTTTATTAGAGGTACCAGGTTCAGGTACAGTAATAGGGGGTATCAATGTCCAGGGATCCGCAATTAGGGATCAGATATTTTTTTTCCTGGGATCAGACATTATAAATTGCGTAAGATTCTTATCCACTAGCCCCGGGGCTAGTGGATAAGGAATCCATGATAATGCATTATCCTGCCTCTTATACCCCGATTTCCATTCCTAATTCGTGATCCCAAACTCATCACATTCATGATAAATTTTTAAAAAAGTCACATGACATATAATCTCTGATGCCATCCTTAAGTCTCTCCTCACTCTATGCTACTTAATTTTGGTGGCAAGCACTTGAGTTTTTTTTCTATCTACACACCCCAACTGCACATTTGGCAGTTAATTCCCACTCCCCACTTATCACCTAAACCTTCTACTGACACCTATACTACTGACAAGAATGAAGCACCTCTCTACTAGACGGCTACTTCACTCCAATATTAATGCTATCACTTTACTTTTAGTTCTCTACTATAAATCTGACTCTGATTTGGAAGATGCCTTAGCCTATTTGTGTTTTCTTTCCAAAAAGCATTACCTCATTTCAAGGGGGCCAAATCTTTATCATGATCCCCAATATGATCTCTGCTCCATTCTCAACATTCCCCAACTAAACTTCACTCAGCTATTTAGAACTTCACCCAATTATTTCTTCATACTTTATCAACTCATCTCTGAACATCCTATCTTTCTTAACAATTCCCATAACAAACAGCATAATCCTGCCATTCAACTGGCTGTTGCACTATGTTGCTTTGGCTCAAATGGAAATGGTGCTGCTATAAGACGTTTTGATATTCTATTTAACATAGGATATGGTACAGTGATATTATACACCAAGCGCTGTATGATTTCTATCCTTTCCCTCAAGTCTCAAACACTTGCTTGGCCAACTCCGGAACAACAACTTGAATCCTCTCAAGTAATGCAAGCCAAAGGTTTCCCTGGCTGTGTAGGTTTTGTTTATGGCACAACTATACCTTTGAGTCAAAATCCTGCTCATGATGGGAACCATTATTTTGATCGCAAAAAAAAGGTTTGTTCAAAATCTTCTCCAATTTCTCATCATTCATGAACTAACTTTTTATCTTCCTTCTAGATACTCTATTGCCATTCAACTTATACATGATGTCAATAAAAAATTTACTGATTTTCACAGTGGCTGCCCTGGATCATGTCATGACTCTTCCGTCTTCCAAAGAATGAGGATTTCTCAAATCTCAGACTCATACTTTGACGAATCTCGGTACCTCCTTTCAGACTCAGCATATGCAAGTGGGAAGTAAATTATACCTGCTTTCCATGGTGCAACCTTAGAAAATGACCCCAAAACTAAATTTAATTATCACCTTGCCCAATCAAAAGTATGGATTGAATATGCTATAGGTATTTTAAAGGGACGATTTTCTAGTCTTCAGGACCTCCAAATCTAATTTCAAAAAAAAATGGAGATCAAAACTTCAAATCATTAGATCATGACTTGCGTTATACTCCACAATATCCTAGCTGATGTAAAGGATGAGTGGAATGATCTTTATGAAGAAGAGGATCCTGAACCAGCACCAGCTCTCCCCTCCCTTGAATCACAAAACATTCAATAAACCGGAATACGATCCATTATAATGCCAATCACTCTCCAAAATTTCACTTCACAACACTTTTAGAATTTTATTTTGGTGCTTCCCACATGTCCACTTTGTGTACTTTTTTCACTTGGTTTGGTATTTTTGTTTGATGAAATTCATTTTTTTTTAATTTATCGTGTGGTCTTCCAACATTGGAAGACACCTTTATTGCTCTGTTTGGCGTTGTTTTGGTATGTCTTAATTAGCATTGGTTAAATAATTGAGTGTTTTTCTGGTTTTATTCAGTGAATATTGGCACTTCAGGTATTTGGATACTACCATTGGATAGCCCTGGTGTTTCTCTATATTTGATGTTTTGATGATATTTTTCATATTCCAAGTTTTAAGGGGTCATTTACTCATTTTTCATTTCTAAAAGGCAGCTGTTTAATTTTGTTTTTTGTGTTTTAAGGGATAACCTTAAGTCTTAGGGTTAATTGATTAGTACCATTAAGTAGAGCTAATTTGGCTCTATATTTTATGTCACAATGTTGTCATAGCTTAATTATGTGTTTTAAGGGTTTTAGTAGTTGTGGTGGATTTTTCGAAGTATTTTGTGCTTTATTGGAGGTTTTTTGTGGTTTTCTGGCTTCATGGTGTTCCAGCCACCTCTAGACAGGCCTCCCAACGTTAGGCAGACCCCCTACCTTGGTGCTAAGAGGCTGGGAAGTGCTTCTCTTTTTTTTTGGATGGCTCATTGGTTTTCTTTCACCAGCTCAACATGAAATCACATATTTTCTGAAATTGCATATTTTGTCAGTGTTTCTTTTTTTCATTCATCACTCATATACTTTTCTACCTGTCAGCCTAGATATCCCTAGGACTGAGTATTTCTTATGCTTTAAATAAGATAACCTTAAGTAAATTAAGCTTATATCTTAAAAATAAGGTTAAAATAATAATATATATTATTATATTATATATATATATAATTATTATTCTATTATATAACTTATAGTAGTTTAAATAGCTTATCCATAGCCTAATAATACTTATTAAGGTGTTAATGGAGTCATAATATACTTATCTTAAGTGATATGAAGTAATTATTGACATACATAAGCTTATATGTATACATAAATCTCATATTCAGTGAAATATGCAGTATATTATGTATATTTAGGTATATAAGTGGGTTTTAGTCCCTTAATAGTCTATAACCTTTGTTTTTCTCCTTATTTTAGGTCATATGGATGAAATCAGTGGACTCACAACGCCTACAGAAGCATAGACATCTATATCAGGCGCATACACTCAGTTTGGACAACTTAATATACTTCCTTGGATGGTTATTCACAGATTTATGGGTTGGAAGGACATTTCTGGGTTAATGTAGATGCTTGGGGATGTTATTGGGGGCTTGGACATTTTATTTGTTTCCTTTATATGCTTTTGGTTTCATTAAATCTCTTTTTGATTGTTTATTTTACCTGTTTCTTTATGGTATCCGCTTTTATCTGGATTTTCTATTTGTGGTATAGATCTGTGTTATCATTAATAGTGATGGAGGGTCCTTACTGGAGGTCTGGGTGTTGAATCTGCTTGAAGTGGACGCCATGGGGAGGTGATGGGCCCTCACAGTGCTGTAATTGCCGGGGATAGCAGTGACATCATCTGGATTGAAGGTCTGTGCACTCCAGTGGATTTGGGTATAAGTAAGGAGGGATTTTGACGGTTATTTATCATCATTAAATTACTAAAACTCAAACAAACACTACAATACAATTATTATCATTCAGAAATATATTATAAAAATATTATAAATTGATATTATCTTTATATAAGCTATAACTATATTTTATTCATCTATTTTCCACCACTAGCACACATTTAAATCCAAGTATTGTGAGTTTTATTTGAGTATAACTATTTTATTAGTCTTCCCCTGAGGTTTAATCACTAAATCATTTATCAATAAGTAGTAGGACCATAAATAAATACTATTATATCATACTTATATTCTAGACTATACTGACACAACCTCTCCTCAAACATCAGTCAAATATTTTCAATTCCTCTACTTCATTCCTCTATTTCTCATCTCATCTCTCCAGGTAAGTCATTCTTTTTCTTATTTTGGATTTTTTTTACTTGCTAATAATTTATTTTTTCTCTTTTTTTTTTGTCCTTTTTTTTTCTTTCATTTTTTTTTGTCCTGTAAGTGCTTTTTTTTGGTTTTCAAGATTAGACTAATTTTGTTTTTTTTGTTCTATTTTTTTTTCTTTTTTTCATCCTCCATCAACCCCCTTTCCCCCCTCCTTTCTCCCCTTCTTGGCCACCTCAAGTCCCCCCCTTTCCCCCCCTTTCCCCCCCTTTCCCCCCCTTTCCCCCCTCCTTGTCTTCCTCCATATTCCCCTTTCTCCCCTCCTTGCCCACCTCAACCCCCCCCTTTACCCCCTCCTTGCCTGCCTCAAACTCCCACACCTTTCCCCCTTTACCACCTCCTTGGCCCCCTCAAGCCCCCCCTTTACCCTCTCCTTGGCCCTCTCAAGCCCCCCCTTTACCCCCTCCTTGGCCCCCTCTAGCCCCCCTTAAATCACTCCTCATACCGCTTCCACCCCCCCTCCCACCATCTACTTATTGAATCAGTAATGATTTGATAAGTTAGGTGTAGGGGGGGTTTGGAGGGGTTCAAGGGGGGATTGAGGTGGGTCTGAGGGGGTAAAGGGGGGGCTTAAGGGGGTCAAGGAAGGGGTAAAGGGGGGGCTTGAGGGGGCCAAGGAGGGGGTAAAGGGGGGGTAAAGGGAGGGTAAAGAAGGGGTAAAGGGGGGTTAAAGAGGGGGTAAAGGGGGGTAAAGGGGGGTAAAGGAGGGTAAAGGGGGGTAAAGGGGGTAAAGGGGGGTAAGGGGGGGTAAGGGGGGTAAAGGGGGGTAAGGGGGGGTAAAGGGGGGGTAAAGAGGGGTAAAGGGGGGTAAAGGGGGGTAAAGGGGGGTAAAGGGGGGTAAATGGAGGGTAAAGGGGGGGTAAAGGAGGATAAAGGGGGGTTTGAGGCGGCTAAGGAGAGGTTAAAGGGAGGTAAAGGGGGGTAAAGAAGGGGTAAAGGGAGGCTAAACAGGGACTAAAGGGGGGGTTGAGGTGGGCAAGGAGGGAATTTGAAAGAAAAAAAAGACTAATATCTGCTTTTTAATTTTTTTCACAGAATTTATTTTCTTTTCCTAAGTTTCTGGACATTTCCCTTTGTTTCAAAAATAAATCAGGTAATTTAAATTTTTATATTTGTGTTTGTTTTTTCAAATAATTAATTATTCTGAAATTTACTGAAATCATTTTTTATTTATATTTTAATAAATTGGATTGAATGATATCAAGAAGTATTTCCAATAGCAGGTAAGTAATTTTTATTTATTTTTTTCATTTTAATTTAAATTTACTGAATTTATTTTAATTTTTTTTATTAACTCTTTTTTTTTGGGTGATTTTGTTTTACCTTGTATTTTAATTATAATTCAGGTTTTTATTTTGAAATTTTTTTTCCAAAATTATTTACTTAATTTTTTTCAACTAATTTTAATTGTTTTTTTACCAAAAAAATTTTTTTTCTTTTCAATTATTTTACTGATAATTTTTCATTGCTGGGGGTTTTTTAATATATTTATTTTTTTATTTTTTATCTTTTGGTTTTATAATTTTTTTCAATGAAGTTACTGTGGAAAATTTAACTTGCTCATCTTCATTATCATCAATTTCTTCTGAATCATCTTTCTTGTCACTTTCTTCCTTTTCTTAAAATCTTGAAAGCTCCAAGAATAATCATCAAATATATTCAAATTCTTCTTTTTTATCTTTACTTTCTTCTATCTCTTCAATGTCCTTCCATTCTATTCCTTCAATATATTCTTCTTCTTCTTCTTTATCTTTACTTTCTTCTATCTCTTCAATGTCCTTCAATTCTATTCCTTCTCCCAATCAATCTGAGCTATCCTTAAAAGAAAATAAAAAGCAGAAAATCATGGAACCAGCTAAAGAATCAAGCAATTCAAAGACAAAATTTTTTCAAAATAGAAAACCGATTAGGTTGAAGATATTTTTCAAAAAATTCTTTGGACATTTGGACAATCTCAAATTTTATAAGACTTCAATATCAAATGTTAAGAAATTTTTTTTTACAAAAACATCAAAAACCTTACAGAAGGTGGTATAGATCTCATTGTTGCAGTTGTCAATAATGGATACAAACCTCAATTCATCTTAGAAGTTCATTCATGTAATGGGAAAATGGATGAATTTTTTTGCCAGCTTTCTGTTTTAATTTCTACTCTCTATCAAATGGCATTGGTTTGACAACCCTTATCAAATAAAAATCTGATTTCTGGTGTGATGAAAGGTTTTGGTTGGCCACCAGGATATGATCAAGGAGTTTATTTTGTTATGTAAAAAAAAATTTATTATAAGTAATTTTTAATTTTGTCATATATTTCAGGAATTTATTCTGTATTGAAAAATTTGAAACTGGAGCAAATGGAAGAAGATCTGAAACAATGGAATTCTTAGAGATAATTTAATATTTTCTTGGAAAATTGTTTTAAAAAATTATGTTTTCAAGCTTTTCAAAAAAGCCATCAACTTGCTTTAGAATCTGTTTTGCCAAATTGTTCTGATCCTGAATGGGAAGATGCAATAAATTATTATGTTTTTTGTTCAAATGTTATCATCACTTATAATGAATTTTACAATCATTTTCCTCTAGATAAACATGATAAGAATTCTCTAAAATTTGGAATTTTCTCTTATATTAATCCAGAGACTGGTGTTCCTATTCAATCACCCTCTTCTGATGAGGGACATGGCCTTTATTTTCTGGACCATAAATGTATTATTGATTTTGGTAGTGCCAATATAATAGTTGAGGCTATATGGAATCCTTCTCAACACCGGCATCAAGCAACTAAAGCACCTCCAACTTTAGTTTCTTGTAAAGAATTTACCCATTTTGGCTGTTCATTCCAAATAAATGAAGGTCTTATTAATTGTATTAATAATCAAAAAAAAATAGATAAAAAAATTGTTCTTAGTAGATCTGTCAAGTGTTGCAAATTAAATATTATATTTTTTCTATCATTAAATATTTTCTTCCAAAAAATTTTTCCTTTTTTTTTCTCTTTTATTAAATTTTTAATTTATTTTTATTTTTTTATTTTTTTTATTTTTTTTAAACTTCCCTTTTTATTTTCCTCTTTTTCAATTTTATTTATCCTTTTTAATTTTGTTCATTTAATTTTGGATTTGTCTTTTCCAATTATTTTTTAAATTTACATCAAGATAACTTAATTTTTTATATAATGGTGCATCTGCCTATTATATAAAATTAGAAAAATTGATTGGGACTGGTGAAATTAATTTGTTGTAGAAATTTTCAATTTTAATTTTTTTTCTTTTAATTTTGGATTTTTCTCTTCCAATCATTTTTTAAAGTTACATCAAGATATATTACTTTTTTATATAATGGTGCATCTGGCCTTAGGTTGTTCTAATGTCTATTATATAAAATAAGAAAACTTTATTGGGACTGGTGAAAATAATTGGTTGTAGAAATTTTCAATTTTAATTTTTTTTTCCATTTTGTTTCTTTGATTCAATAAATTTCAGGGAGGGTATTGCCAAATTTTCATATCAGAATTTAAAAAAAAAATTGACTTGAAAATTTGATGATACCCTTTCCTTAATTCAATAAAATACAGGGGGGGGGTTGCCAAATTTTCATATCAGACTTTAAAAAAAATTGACTTGTTATTTTGGTGATACCCATCCGTTACTTCAATAAAATGTAGGGGGGAGTATTGCCAAAATTTCATATAAGACTTGCAAAATTCTTTACTTGAAAGAATTTTGGTGATACCCGATCCTTAGTTCAATCAAATGCAGGGGTGGGATTGGGAAATTTTCAAATGTGACTTAAAAATTTCAACTAAAAGAGAATTTTGAACATTAAAAATTCTTGAAAATTTTATTTAAAAGAGAATTTATAACATTAAAATATTAAAATTTAACTAATGATGGATAGAGTAAAAAAATACAGGAAATTAAGATAAAAATTTATTTAGAATTAATTATGAACAGTTGAAGTGTAAGTTAAATAAAACAAACTAGTCATCAAACAATTTCTTTAAACTTTCAATTTCCTCAACAGATTTATTAGCTTTAACACATTCTATCAATAATTCTTTCTTTTTGGAATTTTCTTTATGATCAAGCTTATATTTCATCTGTTCCATGAGGTTTTGATGCTCAAGTGTTTCCCCTCTTTCTTTGATTTTTTGATACTTAGAGATAACTCAAATTTCTTCTCCTTTAAGTCTTGTGCCCTATCATCCTTCCGTAAAGAAAGTTTGTACTTCCTCTCCTCCAAGTCTTGTGCCCTATTATCCTTCCGTGAAGAGAGTTCAAACTTCTATTCTTTCAAATCATATAACCTTTCATCCCTCCTTAAAGAGAGCTTGTGTTTTTGCTTTTCAAACTTTAGAGTCTCTTTAGAAACTTCCACTTGTTCTAGAGTGATAAGAAATATTAACAAAAAGTAGAAGAAAAGCAGAGTAAAGTATTAAGAGGTTTGGTATCACTTACCAGCATCACGTTTCTCCAAAAATTCTTTGATAGAAGAAAAAGGGGTTTGAGATGAAGTATCACTTTTTCTTCTTCTTTGAGAGTGGAAATTCAGACTGCTTGAAGCCCTTCACTTTTTTTTCAAGGTCACATTTTCCTCCTCTTCATTTTTGCTGGCTTCTGACTCAGTTGATTGTGGCTCCTGTGTTAGTTCTTCAGCCTATTTATAAATAAGAAAATTTAAATAAAAAAATAATTGGTAAGATAAAAGAAAAAAACATAATTTAGTTAGATCAGGTTGGTTTATATTTCCATAAGGATCTATTGAAAAGATATCTGTATTTTTGGAAGTTAAATGAGGGGAGGCTTGAGTAGAAAAAAGAAGGAAAAAGATTTCTTTCAACATCATGTTTAAAGATAGAATCTTCACCATAAAACATGTTTTTAGGATTAACATCAGCTCGCTCTCCAAAAATAGAATCCATCTCTTCAAAGTAAGGGCATAAAGAGTCAAGTTTATCATCTATGAATTTGATACCCTTACTGATATCAAGGGCAGTAGTACCAAAACCAGTAGAAGATGAAGGAGTCTTTGCCTTCTTGTACTTGGCTCAATAATGCTTGAAGCGTTCAGACATCTGTTTTGGTAAAAGATCTATTCTTCCCTTAGTCTTATTCTGTAATTTGTTGGCCATTAGAAGATAACCATTAGCTTTTGATGTGGGGGGCCGTCCTACTTTAGTTGCATACTCAGTACCAAAACAAGAATCATAGTTAGATTTAGTTTTTAGCCAGTTGATAAGAATGAGATAATCATCTTTCTATAGTTGAAAAATTTGGATTTCTCAGCAGAGGGGGGAAAGAGGGAGTAGTTGGATTTGAAGAACAACTCGGTGATGGCTGCCTTTGAGAAGATCTATAATGACGAGGCATATTAAGATAGTTAAAGATGAGAAGGAGAAGAAACAAGCAGATGAGATAGCGAGATAACAAGGAGAAGAAACAAGCAGATGAGAGAGTGAGATGAAAAGGAGCAGAATCTGTCACCGGACGACCAACGCACAAGGTCGAGGATGTTCCTGTAAGTGAGATGAGGAGTTTAGATACTTCTTTGAAGCACAGAGGAATGATTCAAGGAAGTTATTTGAAGATGACTCGAAGGAAGAACTACTGCTTTGAGTTATGTTCGAGAAGGATTCTAATATAATTTAAAGGTAATATTAAAATTCTTAAGATCTCACAAAGGGTTGGAAACTCAACAATCAAAGATTTAGGATTTAGAAATGATTATTGAGGAAATAAAGAAAGATACAATAATAATTATTTAACTCAAAAGCTTTTACCACTATTAATTATAAATAAGTTTTATAATTTAATTCTAAAGAATATAGAAACAAAAACCCAACCCCTTTTATATCCTTTACTCCTCCTTGCATTGACCTCATACCCATCCACTATTCTGCACACCACAGACCATTAAAAATACATCCGTTACACCTGGACCCTCCTCACTAACATTCGTTAACCCCTTAATCCTCCACTAACCATTCTGTCCATGCTCACTACCCCTTAATAATTCACAGACATTTAATAAACCTTTTAGTGCACCACTACATTGACTATTGCGCTGTGTGTCGCTTATTGAAGAAAAAGACTGAGACACACTATTGAGATATTGACTAATTTAGATTTAGAGTTTAGACTAGCATGGTTGAATAGCGAGTACACAAAGGAAAGTTGCAGTTGCTATGGAGAATTGCTTTCTGCGCTTCGAGTATGGATTTAGACCTCTGTATTATTGATTTAATGAGCTGCTTTTGCCTCGAGTGTCACCTGGTGTGTGACAGATGCCCGGGTATAAGAACGCGAGCTCCGTTGAGCATAAGACATACTTCCCACACTATTTTCCCTTAATTTTTATTTTTTAATTACTCTATAATTTACTATGATGGATTTCCCTACTCCAACTCCCACACCTCCACACCCTAAAGCGGATGGGGGAATTGTCACATGGTAATATTCTAAGGCTTGCACGGCTTGCGAGTCAATGGAGTATTTTTGCGTGGAAAGCACGGAGATACAAGGTCCTCGCCAGAAGTGCAAATTTTGTCACTGGAGACGGGTGGCATGTGACGCCTTGTCAAAGAATGCAGACATTGAGAGTCGGTTTACGAAGACTAAATATTGGGTGATTCCCAAGACAAAGGAGGTAGTCGAAGATATTTGGGATGTCTCAATTGGGGATGATCAATTGGTGGGAGCAAATGAGGAAGAGGCTGGAGACAATGTAGCAACCTGGGTGACTCGGGCTGCAAGCAACAAAAGAGTGGTCGAAGAAGAAGTTGACAAGTTATTTGAGGAGGAAGAGAAAATTTCCATTTCGAGAAGGACCCCGAAAAAACAACGGGTGGTCATCAAGGATGACAAAGAGGAAAAAGACGTGGCGCTGGAGGTCACTCCAAGATTGTTCTTAGAAGCAGACCCCATCATTGAATTAAGTCCATTCTCCTGATTTTTTGTAAATTTAGTTACTGATGGTTTTGTTTTAGAATTCAGACATCCTCGCAGAAGTCCCTGAAGCGGAAGCTTCGAATGTGGAAGTGAACATTGTGGAACCCGCTGCTGTGGAAGTGACAGTGTTGATCCCAACCAAGATAGATTACCAGTGGTTGCCTCGAGGGAGGAGAATGAAGAAACCCTTGATCAAGTATGGTCGAAAAAGCCTCTCCAGGTTTGGCGAGTGAGGTTTATTGAAGACTTAAGTGGCAAAATTGAAAAAATTGTTGATGCCCCCTCCTTCGAAGTGGCTGAGGAGCTACTGGAAATTGGAGAAGTGATTCCGGTAGGAGAGGGGGAAGTCTTTGAGAAATGTAGGAAGGAAATAAGGGAAATTTTGGAGAAGATGAAGGGATTGGTTCGGGAGAAAATAAAGGAGAGAATTTAAAATGGAAGGAAAAAAGAAAAAAAATAAAGTAGAAATAATTTGTATTTATTTATTTTTATTTTGTTGTTTTTTTTAAAAATTTTAATATTTTATTTATTTTATAAGATTTTGAGAGAAAAAGGAAAAGACAGAAAAAAGATTTAAATAGAAGTTTGTTTTGAAATTTTGAAAGAAGAAGTTTAAATGAGAGAGGAAAAGAAAGGATATTTGATTAAAGAAGTTTTAGTTTTAAAGTTCAAAAAGAAAAGAATTAAGTAAGAAGAAAGAAAGAAAGAAATAATTGATTGAAATAATTTTGTTGTAAATAAAATTTAATGAAAAGAAACAATTTGTTATTTATGAAAGTTTGTTAGATTTGAGGATTTTAGTTATTTGAAAAAAGAAAAGAAAGAAAAGAAGAGAAGAAATAAAAAAAATTTTAAAAAAGTTTTGAAAGAAAAGAAGTAATTTTCTCGAAGGATTTAAAAGAGAGATTTAAAGGTTGAAGTGAGGTTCGAGAAGATGGTTGTGTTGCATTCATGAAAAATTTTCATAGTTCGAGGAAAAGATTTTTTTAAAGAAAGAATGTATATAGAAATTTGAAAAGAAAAAAAGAAAAAGAAGTAAATTTTTAAAGAAAAAAGATTTTTATTTTATTTGTTTTATTTTATTTTATTTTATTTTTATTTATTTTAATTTTGAATTTTTACTTATTTATTTTAATTTGAATTTTATTTCATTTTATTTTATTTTAATTTTATTTTATTTATTTTAAAGAAGGTTGAAAAAAATTTTGAAAAGAAAAATAATAAAGAAGAAAACAAAATTAAGGAATTTTTTAGAAGTAAAGATGTTTTAGATTTTAAAAAGAAGAAAAGAAAAGAGAAGAAAGAAATAAAAAAGAGAAAGGAAAAAAAAGAGAGTTTTAAGGTTTTGGTTTTAAAGGATATTTAAGATGAAAAAATTTTAGAAGTTCAGGGGCGTTAGAAACATTGATGGCTGGTTCCCAGGATGTTTTGTCTGAGTCATCAAGGAAGCCTTCCCATTCCACAAGGTATTGAAGTTTCCCTTTGCGCATTTTTGAATCAAGGATGCAGCTTACTTCCCACTCTAGATGGTCTTCTACTTCAACCGGTTCCGGAGGAGGTTGGTTCTTGCCCGGGTATGTTTCTCAAGCCAGTTCCAGGAGAGATACGTGAAAAACAGGGTGAATAGCCTGCCATTTAGGAGGTAGCTTGAGTCAAAATGCAGTTTTAGAGACTTTAGAGTCAATTTGGAATGGTCCCAAGCGCTTCTCAGCCAGTTTTTTTGATGGTCAAGTTGTTCAAATGTTTCGTGCATCAAGCCATACTTTGTCTCCTGGTTTAAAAGAGGAGCAGTTTGTTGATTTTTGTCAGCCTGTTCCTTGTACCTTCAAACCGCTAAGTCCAAATTTGATTAAAGTTCTTCTTGGAGTGGTGATATGGTTCGAAGATAATACTCCGCAGGATGATTAGTTCCTACGTGAATTGAGTTGAATCAAGGATGTCTTCCATAAACAGTTTCGAAAGGAGATTGTTGTGTCAAAGAATGAGTCGAGTTATTATAAGCAAATTCGGCCAATGGTAACCATGTGCTCCAATTGTCTTGTTGGTAACTGACATACATTCGAAGGTATTGTTTGAGGATTTGGTTGACCCTTTCTGTTTGCCCATCAGTTTCAGGATGATAGGCTGTAGAGAGTTTCCTTGTAAATTGAGTTGTGGACACAGTTGAGTCCAGAATGTGGATAAAAACAATGAGCCTCTATCTGAAATAATATCATTAGGTAAGACGTCTTTGGAAAATACATATTCTAGAAAAAATTTTGACAAATCTTCTGCTGTAGCAGTAGTAGTGGTTTTAATAAAAATAGACATTTTTGAAAATCTGTCTACTATTACTAATATAGCATCAAAATTATTAGAAAGAGGAAGTTGAGAAATAAAATCCATCGATAAAGATTCCCAAGGTTTAGAGGGAATAGGAAGCGGTTAAAGCAACCCATACTTCCAGTGATGGGGAGGCTTATTTCTATTACATTCATAACAAGATCTTATATAGGCCTTGATTTCTCTGGTCATTTCTGGCCAGAAGAAATCCCTCCAAATTAACTGGTAGGTTTTATCAACCCCAAAATGACCAGCTAATGGAGAATCATGTTGACTATTGAAAATCCATAATTTTATTTCATTATTGTTGGGTATGACTACTGTACCTTTAAAAACTAATAGACTTGACTCAATACTAAATCTTTTGGCCCCTTGCTTCAAGAGTATTTTTTCTTTTATCCCTAAACAATAATTGTCCTTTGACTGAGCTTTGAGGATGTTGTATAGTGGATTTTAACAAGATTGAATTGTCATCGAATTAAGTTGAAAATTCGTTAACATTAATTTGTTGAAGATTTATTTTACATTTGCTGGGTTCTTGTCAGAAAATGAGTCCCTCCGCTGTGGGTAAACGTTGTCCCGAAGTGACAGGATATCTGGGACAATACAGTTCTTACCTGGGCAATAGGAAATAGAAAAAGGAAATTCAGAAAGAAATTCAGCCCACCTGGCTTGACGCATGGTTAACACTTTGGAAGACATAAAGTATTTCAAAGCATTATGGTCTGTTAAAATTTGAAAAGGACTATCTAAGCTGAGAAGAAAAGAACACCATTTTTTAAGACAATGAATAATAGCTAAAAGCTTTTTGACATGAATTTCATAATTTAATTCTGCTGCAATGACTTTGCCTGACTCAAAAGCAACAGGATGAAACAATTTTGTTTCAGGATTTATTTGAGAAATGACCCCTGTGATAGCATAATTGCTTGCATCTGTCTCAACTATTGTCAAAGAAGAAGGATCAAAGTGTCAAAGAATTGGAGCTGTGGTGAACGCCGTCTTCAATGCTTCAAATTCCTTTTGTGCTGTGGAAGTAAAAACAAAAGGAATATCTTTTCTAAGAAGAGAAGTAAGATCGGAAATAGTTTTGGAATAATCTTTGATAAATCATCTATAGAAATTTGCAAAACCCAAAAATCTCTGGAGGGATTTAACGGATTTGGGCTCAGGCTGTTCAAGGACCTTTTGGACTTTTTTGTCGTCCATGACTAATCCATCAGTTGATAACGTAAAACCTAAAAAATCAATAGATTTTAGGTGGAATTCACATTTATTGTTCTTGGCGTAGAGACCATGATCTTGATTTTGATTTAGAACCAGTCGAACATGATGAATATGTTCATCTAGTGTCTTCGAAAAAATTAAAATTACATCTAAATAGACGACATAAAATTGTTCGAAAAAATCTTGAAAGATGTCATTGACAAAAGTTTGAAAAGTAGATAGTGGGTTACATAATCCAAAAGGCATAACTAAATATTCAAAACTACCAAATCTAGTGCGCATTGCAGTCAGTGGTTCATGACCTTCTGCAATTCAAATAAGATTATAAGCGCCTCTAAGATCAATTTTAAAAAAGAAAGTAGCACCATTCAAAAGGGTAAGAAGTAATGACATAGGGGGAACAGGATATGCATTCTTCTTAGTGACTGTGTTGAGCTTTCTACAGTCAACACACAACCTAAGACTACCATCCTTTTTTTTCAAAGAGAACAGGGGAGCCGGTTGGCGATTTACTGGCTTTGATGAAAGCTTTGGTTACATTCTCTGAAATGTAGTCTCAAAGAACTTGAGATTCATCCTTCAAAAAAGAATAGACAGGACCTGCCGGAGGTACTTGACCTATTAACTCTATCTGATGGTCGTAGGGTCAATGAGGTGGTAACTTATCGGCCTTGCGGATTGAAAAAACATCGAGGAAATCATGATAGAATTCTGGTAGAGTTGATTTAATGGCTTCAAGGTCGATTTGGTTGTTCTCAACATCTTCGAGAGAATCTGTTGAGGGAAGACCAGAATTGAGAGAGCATAATTTGATTACTTCAAGGCAATTTAAATCCTCTTCGAGTGAAGTCATCGAGCTAAAAGGGTTAGCCAATTGCTCATTTAAAGAAGGATCAGATGCTTTCAAGTCATCTTGCAGAGATTTTTCCTCTAGCAGGACATTGTCAGGCGGGTTGTTTAACTCCCTATTGACCTGCATTGAAGAATTAGAAATATACTTAGTACGTGGGGTGATCAATCCCCGTGTCAAATCAATTTCAGGATTCCAATGCGTTAAAAAGTCATGTCCAAGAATGGTATTGTCCATCCTTGGGGTGTCCAAGACTGATAATTCCCACTTGAAGGGGGGAAAGTTCGGAAAGTTGAAAACCCATAAAACTTTCTTCCTGACCCAATATTTGGGTTCCTCCGATTTGACCAAAGAAATTGGAGTTCGATCAATATCTGTAAATGTCAGCTGTAACTTCTCAGCAAAAGATAAACTGACAAAAGATATTGTAGCTCCAGAGTCTATTAGACAACTGAAGGGGGTATCCTCCTTAAAAAGAATGAATCTCAAACGATTTAAGGCAACTGCAGTCCTTAAGACTTGGAGGTTCTGTGCACTGGGAGAGATAAGATAGTTTGCTTTGCACACAAGTAAACTATCTACTAGTTTTTTGACTTCAAACTAGTACCTTCTCTTTCCTTCAATTTTACACAATCTTCCAGCTTGTGCTTACCCCCACAATACATACATAAACCATTATCTGCTCGCCTCTTCCTCTCAGCTTCTTTAAGTTCCCCTTTAGGATCCAGAACTTTACTGATATCGCCTGGGGTCGAGATTTTCGGTCGAGGTTTTTCCTTTCCCTTATTGGGTTTGGATGGAATTGAGGAGGATTGAGTTGTCCGTGGGTGTGAAGAAGGTCCTGATTTAAAATTTATGCCTTGAGATTTGTTGGCGTATTGACAATGTTGAATTCCTCCTTAGTAAACGCCGTTGAGTTGAAGGGTTTGATCCATTAAATCCGTTAAAGTAGTCATCTTCTGACCATGAAGATTTAACTGATCCAGAATCCTCTAAGGAAGTCCTTTTTTGAAATGATACTTGAGAGCAGCATCATTCCAACCTACTTGAGTTTGAAGTGCTCTGAAGTTCGAGATATATTCAGAGGCTTTTCCATTATCACTCATGCGAAGAAAATCAAGTTCAATTTCTGCGTTGTCAGTTTCATTAGGGTCACCAAACAACGTGAAGAGTTGGTCTTCGAATTTTTCCCAGTTATTAATAAGTATGTGGGTTTCGGTCGAAGAGAGCATGAGAAGATAAGGTTCAAACCATCTTGCTGCTTTTCTGGCTAGGAATGAAGAAGCGTAAACAACCTTCGATCAGTTGTTATTGAAGGTTTGAGGGTCATTATGGAACAGGAGCTTGCAGGTTTGCAAGAAGGGCCGCAATCTGTCTGGATGTTCTCCATCGAATTTATCAGGAGATTTCATGGAAGGAGTTTTGAATTTAGATCCCTCTGAAGACGTTGAATTTGAAAGGGTCTTCATGAAAAGTCTCATGAAATTTTCCAGAGAATTAGGTGGTTCAGGTTCTGAAGGTTGACTAGAAGGGTGATTAGCAGGGGCAGATGGTGCCTTGTGCATTTTATCCTCTCCTTCTTCATCATTACTAGAATCATCAAAATCTTGTGGGATGTCTTCTACAGATTGGACCAAATTTTGCCGTTCCCTAAGGTTGAGTGGCTCTAAGGAGTGAGTGCGGGAAACAGGCCAAGTGGCTGTTGGCCTGCCTCTGGAGAGAGCTCTAGTAGTGGCACCCGTGGGAGGAGTGTGTTGAACAGGTGCCATTTTAAGAATTTAGAGAAAACATATGAAAAAGGGACGTAGTAGTGCAAGGAATGAGAACTACGGAGAATTAAATTATACTGTCACCGGAGGACCTACGCACAAGGTCGAGGATGTTCCTGTAAGTAAGATGAGGAGTATAGATACTTCTTCGAAGCACAGAGGAATGATTTGAGGAAGTGATTCAAAGATGACTCGAAGGAAGAACTACTGCTTCAAGTTATGTTCAAGAAGGATTCTAATATAATTTAAAGGTAATATTAAAATTCTTAAGATCTCACGAAGGGTTGGAAACTCAAAAATCAAAGATTTAGGATTTAGAAATGATTATTGAGGAAATAAAGAAAGATACAATAATAATGATTTAACTTAAAATCTTTTACCACTATTAATTATAAATATGTTTTATAATGTAATTCTAAAGAATATCGAACCAAAAACCCAACCCCTTTTATATCCTTTACTCCTCCTTGCATTGACCTCATACCCATTCACTATTTTGCACACCACAGACCATTAAAAATACATCCGTTACACCTGGACCCTTCTCACTAACATCCGTTAACCCCTTAATCCTCCAATAACCATTCCGTCAATGCTCACTACCCCTTAATAATTCACAGACATTTAATAAACCTTTTAGTGCACCACTACATTGACTATTGCGCTGTGCGTCGCTTATTGAAGAAAAAGACTGAGACACACTATTGAGATATTGACTAGCACAGTTGAATAGCGAGTACACAAGGAAAGTCGTAGTTGCTATGGAGAATTTCTTTCTGCGCTTCGAGTATGGATTTAGACCTCTGTATTATTGATTTAATGAGCTGCTTTTGCCTCGAGTGTCACGTGTCGCGTGACAGAATCAAATAGATGAAATGGGGAGAAATTCTGAGCAGATAGAATGAACAGGATGGGATGAGAATGGGAGTGCGCAGCAAGGTAGAAGGCATATCCAGAGAGTAGTCCAAGATATGGTTATGGCAGAAAGTTGTGCAACATGTGGTTATGACAGAAAGTTGTCCAAGATGTGGTTATGAAAAATTGAGTAGAAAAATTTCAGATAAGAGGTGAACACTGACACGTAAAGTGTCTAATAACCCAATTATTAGAAAAAATAATTGCAGAAGATAATTGGGGTATAAGGATTTTTATCTGCAATTGATTTAATTGTGGATCAGTCAACATTGATACCCCCTGATATGTACATGTCTACAAGTGAGAATGATGGAAAAAAATTGTAAATGATATTCAGGGACTACTGAAATTACTAGGAATTTTTACAGATTATTCATGCACCAGATGGAGATTTTAGTCCGGGTACTGTACCAGGTGCTGACTAATCATGATAAGGGGATAGAGTGTTTGGATGGCATCGATGTATTCAGAAGAGGGATAGGATGAGTCGGGGACTTGTCACTGTGACAGGAAATCGGATCATCAGAGTTCAATAAATGGGTTATTTCATTCTGATTATACACTAACCCTGGGGGTGGTAAATAAAGAATTTTCTGCCATAAATAATGTTGGGTCTGGGCCAAAAAAGGTGGATCTATAATTGTAGAAGCAAGCGCTTTGATGCCCCCTAATAAATACAACTTATTTTTTTTTCTATGAAATCAAAGGGAAGGGATTTGTATCGTCAATAAAATTTCGAAAGAAAATAAATCACTTAGCAACACTAGGAAAATAAATTGAGAGCTGCAGCTTCCTCCACCCACTTAACACTACGTGCAAAACGAAGGTATTTCATGTAATGCGACATCAAGTTCATATTACATTTGATTTGAATTGAGTTTCGCTGCACATGAAAACACCATCGCATTGCACGTAGCGTAAACTACCATGGTCTTGTCAGGGACGGTGCTAGCATTTTCTTCCTGGCAAGATACTTTTGTAGTTACAAATTATACTTCATCTTGATACACGAATTAAGGTTTTTAGGTCAAAAAGAATTTAATCAAAGGTTAAAAGTGATTTTAATTTGCTAGAGAATTTTTTGTTTTTAATGGATACTTCTTTATGAAAGAAACAAGAAGCTCTATAGAAAATGCAAACTTCCGAGAATAGAAACGAGAAAGATGTGAGGCAGATACACACAAGGAAGATGAATCTCGGCGATTGAATTCGGTAAAATTTTTTAAGAACCATATAAACAATGGCTTTCTTTTTGCCAAAAATTAAAAATTGATATTACCTTTTCTGAGCGCTTTTATAGCCTAAATTTAATCAAGTTTCCTTTCTCAATCTGAATCTGGAAGTAAAACAGGCCAATGGTTGAATGTTTATGATTAATTTTTTTCTATTACAGCTACAATGTTTAAAACAAGTTTGTTTTTGTGAAGTACGGGAGATAAAACTTAATTAAGTATTTCCCTTTCCATGATTTTTATGATTAAAGAAAGCAAGTGAAAATGCCTTTTAGCAGAAATATTTCTTTCTTTGAAATAATAATTCAAGAAAATGTTTCAAAGTTTTCTTTGTGTCTGGACTAGATTTCAGAGTTTCTTTTTAATGCCACTGGTGTTCGAAGTTGAATCAATAATCTTTGCGATTGAGCTAAAAGTTGCTGCTGCTCTTCAACTCGTAGTGCTCGGAAGCGTGAAGTGTCAGTTATAATTTGCTGTAAAGACTTATAGCTCTCTCGAATCTTGTGTAAATCTGGCGTGTCTTTCACCGATACAGAAGGATTGAAAGATTTCTCACGTGAGGATGAAGGATACTGATAACTATCATTTTTTTGGTATACCAAATTTGGACGCGTCGGCATTACCTGTGGATAGTTAAAAAATTTTTTACCACCCTCGTTGAATGGAGAATTCGAGGTTTCAAACTTTTTCGTAGCTGCTAATGGCTGGTTTCTTGCTTCGAAGAAAAAGTGCCCTGTGGGCTGAGCCCAACTGTTAGTTAAATAGGATGGTGATGATGTAGTCTTTTGAGAGTTCTGGGGCAAAAAAGTGGTTCTATTGCTGTGGCAAGATGAAAAGGTGCTTGGATTGTTCATTGGAGTCATATGTTGACTTATGATACTATCCTGACGGCTGGAAAAGTTTGTTATATCTGAATCAACGCTATCTGACCACTGTTGAATATTGGAACTCAAAAGTCGCTCTGGAACAAGGCTATCAGATGAAAACTGGCTATTGTTTGATAGAGAACCAATGTCTTCAGCAAACGAACTCCTATTATCAGATCTTTCGCTGGCACTTAGAGGCACAACGACTCCATCCAGCTTCAGTTTTTTGTACTTTTCAGTATTCTTATAATTTTCAGAATCGTAGAGCCTATCCTCTCTCTCCAGCTCATAATTTTCTATCAACACCGCCGAATTACCTTGTGAAAAAATCTTTCGAGGGAATATCATGTTTTCAATTTCCTGAAATAGTTCTTTGACTCGTGCCATTGTTTTTAAGACTGATGTAGAAGGATCAATCAAGCGATGCTGAAAAGGCATGAATTGTTCTATTTGAGGTAATTCACAAATGTTCATTAAACCGCCGTTCTTTAAAATGCATTATTGAAAGAAAGAATCGGAAAATATCATTTTTAATAAAAAATCTCTTTTATATGGCAATGAAATTGGGTTAATAGTAAACTCTGGCTCATCTTACCTTGGCGATTTTATTGGTCACCTGTGTCAGCCAAGAAAGATTTTGATTCAAACGAAGGACATATCTGCAACAATAAGTTTAACATGTTTCATCAACCCATTGTTATGGAACGGAACATCGAATAAAATTATTCACTCTTCACGTTGAGGATTGAAGTGTTCAATGCCCTGCCCTTTTGAAGCCAATCTAGTTAAGTCCAAGAGAAAAATTAAAATTGCAAGCATCTTTAACTTCCTCTAAACTCTCAAAGAAGAACGGGCCTCGCACTGTTAGGATAAAGAAAGAGAATACACGAACTCAATTAAATGGGTATTTAAAAGTAGAATTTGAGATATTGTTTGTTTGATAATATGATTGGTTCCAGCCTTTTTCAAATCATGGTCATGCTGTCCTTGAATCGCCTCATTGTGTGATATGCTGAGAATCTTATTGGTTGAACATTTCCCACCCAGTTGTGCAAAATTTTCAGGGGAATCTTGAAGCGCAATATTTTTTACAGTGAAATTTTGATCACAACAGCTACTCTCAATGATATCTGGATAGGGGCCAAATTTGAGGGCGGCTACAAATTTCGAAGGCGGATAAATGTTGTAGTCGATCACGCCTGATTGGTTGGTATGCGTGCCATCATGTAGCCCAATACCGTCTACCACTTGGACGAAAGGAGAAACATTATTCACTAACTTCTCTTCAAATCCAGAAATTCCATTTTGATTATTTTTGGAGTGGACAGCTGGATACAGTCGGTTTGGGTCATAACTATGGGAAAGAGACCAAGTAGTTGGCTCTTCTTTTCTCCCATGGTTTATTGGTTCACCTTCCCTGGGACTCAATGCTATTGGAGAATTAGTGGATTCTTGCAACAATAAAATGTCTTGGTCTTCAACCTTTGCAAATTTTTCCGGAAGTGAAACTACAGTGTTTATTGCAAAAAATAAATTAGTATAAAATTTCAAACAATCTGACGAAACACAAAATCTCATATCAATCTATGTTTCCCTTTTCATTTTTGAAACTTGGAGCAGGATGTGCATAGTTTCGATAATTTTCAAGACAAAATTCCTAAAACTCCAAGTAAAATAAATATAGTTGAAAAAACAAGTGATACCTGCTCTTACTTTCATGATTTTGAGAAATTACTCTTGAATCAGAAGTAGCGAAATGAAGTGGGTCAAAACTATTTCTCCTGGATAGTTCTCTTAAATTTTCTATATCTGATTTTTCTTCAACCGAAGTATTTGAACTTTTCCTGTACGACGATGTTACTTGAGATAGTGAAGAGACAGGCGAATCTTCTTTTGCCGCTTCATATTCAGTTTTTTCAGTCCTGGAACTTGGACTGGACATGTTGTTTGTACTCATAATAACGGGGCCCGAAAAGGGTTTATCCTTATGGTCATTCACCACACTGGAATCCATCTAAAACAACACGGTATGAAGATTATAAAATGACTATCGCGCCTGTCTCCAATACCCTGAGACAAGAAAAAAGCCTGGCTCACCCCTGAAATTATTTTTTGGTCGTTTAGCGAGTAGCTTACCTCTTTCGCTTGCTAAAAGAAATGAAAATCTACTAAAGAAAGGAGCTCAAGTCGGGGGAAATAATGGATCCTCTTTTGTGTATATGCAAATTAGATAATATCTTAGCATTGGCAAATACATTTATACATTGAGCGATGAAACATGTCGTGGGCATAGCTATTTGACTGTCCAACAAAGCGTTACATGTCAGGTGAAGTTTTGAGTCAGTTTAATATTGATGATTACTATCCGTTCCTCCGAATTCCAAAATTGCTGAAACGCCAGCTAATATATAAAAGCTTACATCCTCTACTCCTCCAACCCCCCCCCCCCCAAAAAAAAAAAAAAAAAAAGTCTGGCTCAGTTGATTTTCGTGTACATTTCATCAATCAAAGCCCCAAACTGTTGCTTTCCCCTGCCACTTTCTACACTCTTTCATCTGTTCTTCGGAATCCTCCTTTCATATTTATTTACACCGGCAATCGAATATTATAAATGAAACAGTGGTTTTGATACAGCCAAGTCATAAACGCATGCAGAAATTTTGAAGAAAAAATCAAACCAAAAAATAATTTGCCTATTCAATGTTACGGATAGTCTACACCTAAGAATTGATAACAATGATAATAAAAGATTAGTGGACTTAGTGGACAGAGGGAGGATGGACACGAGAAGAGGTTGGACAAGGACAGAGAAAAATCTACCTGATAACAATGATAATAAAAGATTAGTGGACTTAGTGGACAGAGGGAGGATGGACACGAGAAGAGGTTGGACAAGGACAGAGAAACTAGGGACAAAAGTAAAGATAAGTAAAGTGGACGAATAATAATAATAAATAAGGGAGAAAGAAATGGATGCATTGCTGAGGAAGAGCACACATACAATCTACCTGATAACAATGATAATAAAAGATTAGTGGACTTAGTGGACAGAGGGAGGATGGACACGAGAAGAGGTTGGACAAGGACAGAGAAACTAGGGACAAAAGTAAAGATAAGTAAAGTGGACGAATAATAATAATAAATAAGGGAGAAAGAAATGGATGCGGAAAGAGAAACAACACCGCATCCATTTATAGAATGCTTGTAATATCGATATGTATTTAGACTAGAGTAGAATTATAAACTAACATATAATATAATCGTTAAATATTATTATAGTAAGCGATGATATTTAACACCCTCCCGTGCTCAAGACAGCAATGGATGAAGATTAAGTTTATCTACAAATTCATTATGTTTAATGCGAGAAAGTGATTTAGTTAAGATATCAGCACACATATCATTGGTCGAGACATAATCTATATCTAATTCTTTATTGTTAACAAGTTCACGCAACCAACACACTCGGGTATTGATATGTCTAGTTCGATGTTGATAGAGTGGGTTGAGAGCAAGTTTGATGGCGCCTTGATTGTCACCAATTAATTTGACTTCAGACAGTCGAATCGAGAAGTCATTAAAGAGTTCTTTCATCCAAAGTAAGTCTTGCCCACATTCAGTCATTGAGTAATATTCAGATTCAGAGACAGATAATGAAACGGATTGTTGTTTGCTGGAACGCCAACTGAGTAATCCTAAGTGAAAAACTAAGGTTCCAGATGTAGATTTTGAGTCTTCTGACTTATTGTAATCAGAGTCGGCATAGCCTGTAAGAACACCCAATTGAGAGTTAGTGACATTGCCCAAGGTAAGACCATAATTCTTGGTTAACTGAAGATAACGTAAAATATGGAAAAAAGATGTTATTTGTTGATCGGTGGGTTCATTGAGGTATTGAGCAAGAGCACTAGCTGCAAATGCTAGATCGGGCCGAGTACAGAGAACTAGGTAGTTAAGCAGACCAATAGCCCTTC
Organism: Hemileia vastatrix; assembly: GCA_030280995.1. NCBI lineage: Eukaryota > Fungi > Basidiomycota > Pucciniomycetes > Pucciniales > Zaghouaniaceae > Hemileia > Hemileia vastatrix. The sequence continues at coordinate 25,446,633 of JASXTE010000009.1, read as the reverse complement.
TGTAATTGAAAAGACTGGTTAGTTTAGTTGTTGAGCATTTGGTGAAATGAAGATTCGGAACAAGAGGGGTGGTAACAGTTCGACAGGATTCATGATTAAATTCTTTTAATATATTTTTGATGTATAATTGTTGAGAAAGTGTGATAGTTCGGTTTGATCTGTTTCTGGTGACCTTCATTCCAAGTACCCATTTAAGTTCTCCTTGATCATCCATGTCAAAAACTTGAGATATTTTGTTTTTGAAGTCGTTGACTGCTGGACCACCAATAATAAGATCATCGACATGTATGAAGACATAACAGGGGTTCGCAAGATCTTGATTGAGAAACAGACAAGGATCAGCTTTGCTGGCCTTAAAACCAATGTCGGAGAAGAATGTAGCTAATTTATTATACCAACAACGAGGACTTTGTTTCAATCCGTATAAGGATTTTTTGAGGTGAAGACAATAATCTTTATTTTTGGGTGAATAGCCATTTGGAAATCGAAGATAGAGATCCTCGTCCGGTTCCCCATGTAAGAACGCTGATTTAACATCCATTTGATGAATTTCCCAGTCCTTGTAAGCAGCAATACTGAGTAAGAACCGAAGAGTTGCAAGTCTACCGGTGGGGGCATAAGTTTCATTATACTCTATACCCTCAATCTGAGAAAAGCCTTGCACACAAAGTCTTGCTTTATATTTGACGATATTCCCATCAGAATCCGTCTTTTTCTTGAAGGTCCAAGTAGTGCCTAAAAGATGATTATTAGCTGGAAGTGGAGACTCTTCCCATACCTTATGTTTGGATATGCTTGAGAGTTCAGCATTAATGGCTTTAAGCCATTCATCGCTTTCAGGTGAGTTTAGCGCTTGATAGTAATTTTGGGGAGTGTCGAATTGAGTGATGGCTAGGCAAGTCATATTGGCTCTTCTTTTGTTTGATAATATGTTGGAGGTGTCAATATCAGAGGAAATTTCTTTAGACGGTCGAAGATTTTTGTCGATATAAGTGTAATGTTTGGATACCGGTGGTTCAGATGTTGCCATGTCAGGTGGTGATGAATTGAATTCAGGTTCATTTGACATAGCTTCGATTACGGGGTCTTCAAAAGTGACTGATTTGGAAGTATTAGAAGGTGTAAAGTTGGGGCAGATGTCTTCTAGATCAGGAAATTGAAGTGTCTCTGCTGATTTTCCATTAGAGATTTTGCGTGATAGGTTAAAGGTATTGAGAAATTTGACATCATGAGTTATAATAATTTTATCTTCAGGAATAGAGTATATTCGATAGTTAACATGTCCATCACAATAGCCAAGAAATATACCTTCTTCTCCACTCCTCTCAAATTTTCCGTTTCGTTTTGATTTTTGCAAGTGGTAGACGACATCTGAACCAAAAGGATGAAGATTGGTGGGTTCTTTGGAGTTTTTATGCCAGAGAGCCCATGGAGATTTATTTGATTCGAGTGATGATGAAGGAAGGATATTAAGAAGGTATGTAGCCGTGTTAACGGCTTCAGCCCACCAGGTGGAATCAAGACCCGATTCAATCAATAGGCATTTGGCTTTCTCTACAATGGAGCGGTTACCCCTCTCAGCTATTGGATTCTGTTGTGGAGAATAGGGAGCAGTGCGTAAATGAATAATACCTTTATTTTTAAGATGATCTCGCATGGAATAATTAGTGAATTCGCCACCATTATCAGAGACAATATTCTTGATTTTTCGGTCAAGTTGATTTTCGACTAATGTTTCGTATTCTTTATAATGATGGAACGTCTCAGATTTGAGTTCAAGAAAGTAGACATGTCGATAACGTGAATGACCATCCACAATTTGAAGAAAATATGATTTGCCACCCCTGGATTCTGGAGTAATTGGTCCACAGAGGTCCATATGAATAACGTCGAGAGGTGATTCGGGTGTCGGAAAAGTTCCAGAATAGGGTAAAGTATGTGCTTTAGCTAATGCACAAGTTTTACAAGTAAATTTAGAGAAATTCAAACCTGGGAATAATTTCTCCATGGTTTGATTACTAGGGTGCCCGTAATTGTGATGTAGTAACATTAGTTTTTGTTCGTGATTGTTAACTGGAGTTGATAGGTTGTAGATAGGATGGATTGATAAGGGAAAAGTTAAAATTCGTCCATTTGAATTGCAATTTATATATGAGGAGTCATCGAGTTTTATTTTGAATTGTCCAGATTCATTAATAAGACTCCGTCCGTCCGATAAAATATCAATGGCTGAGATAAGATTAGCTTTAACTGAGGGAATATAAAGAGAATCTTCAATTACAAAGTTATGACCTGCAGAGAGAAATGAAACTGTGCCTTGTCCAAGGGCAATAATTTCATCTCCATTGGCCATTGTTAAGGTGATATTGGAAGATTGATAAGATTTGAAGTACTTTAAGTCATTAAATATAGTAAACGAAGCGCCACTGTCCAGGATGGCATGGTCGTTAGGTAAATTGGATATAATTGATAAAACTTTGTGAGTGGTGTCCTTGTCTTTATTTTCCCTCTCTTTCTTTCTTTTTAAAAATTCATCTCGTTTCTCAGGATGTAACTGGAAACAAGAAGATTCAGGATGAGGAGCTAGAGGGTTATGTTTTCCTTTTGAGCAAAACGTTTTGGCTTTCGCGTCCATAGTTAAAGCTGTCCCGGATGAATTATTGAGAGCCTTTCTCCTGGTGATCTCTGCTTCTATGTCGGAAAATATATTTTCAATGGTAGGTCGCTGATTAGTTATATCGTATTTACTTAGGATAATAGTAGCGGCAGTTTGGTAGGATTCAGGAAGTAAATTTAATACATAATTTCCCATAATATACGATAAAATGTTTTCTTTAAATAAATCAGGAGCTACTTCTCTGAGTAATTTCATAGTACTTCTGAATTCGTTAATGGCTCCTAACAGATTGCTTTCCGTGAATTTAATTTTGAAAAGTTGATTGACGACATAGGAACAATTCTGAGTGGATTTAGATGCGTAATGATCCTTAATACGAGACCATAGTTCAGCCGGCTCTACTAGATCATCGTCGAGGACAAATTTGTCTTGATTAGGTCGATCCAAGAACATTTTAATTATTGTATTTGTTTGTCTTTGTCGCAACTTGAAAATACTTAGGAGCTCAGGATTGGTAGGTATTGATATGTCTTTAATAAGAAACTGATCCAAATTTCGTACAGTAAGAGCATATTTGATATCGGTTTTCCAAGTACTGTAATTTTTGTCGTTTAACTTTTCAATGCCTTTTATTTCAGAATAAGTAGCAGAGTCTTGTAAATAAGAGAAGTCAGGAGAAGTAGTGGGGGTCGACGATTCAGGCATATCGGGTAAAGCAGTGTAGGTAGAGTTATGATCAGAGGAATCGTTAGTATTGATAGAACTCGGGGTAGCCAGCTTTCCTTAATACAACAGGGGCGCTGGGCCCATAACCCTGATAACAATGATAATAAAAGATTAGTGGACTTAGTGGACAGAGGGAGGATGGACACGAGAAGAGGTTGGACAAGGACAGAGAAAAATCTACCTGATAACAATGATAATAAAAGATTAGTGGACTTAGTGGACAGAGGGAGGATGGACACGAGAAGAGGTTGGACAAGGACAGAGAAACTAGGGACAAAAGTAAAGATAAGTAAAGTGGACGAATAATAATAATAAATAAGGGAGAAAGAAATGGATGCATTGCTGAGGAAGAGCACACATACAATCTACCTGATAACAATGATAATAAAAGATTAGTGGACTTAGTGGACAGAGGGAGGATGGACACGAGAAGAGGTTGGACAAGGACAGAGAAACTAGGGACAAAAGTAAAGATAAGTAAAGTGGACGAATAATAATAATAAATAAGGGAGAAAGAAATGGATGCGGAAAGAGAAACAACACCGCATCCATTTATAGAATGCTTGTAATATCGATATGTATTTAGACTAGAGTAGAATTATAAACTAACATATAATATAATCGTTAAATATTATTATAGTAAGCGATGATATTTAACAAGAATTATTAGCGCAACGTTATAGTTTTTGTTTAAGTAATTGGAAAAAGGGATAATTTCATTGCAGTTGTGATGACGCAAACTATATACTGGGCTAGTGCGTAGTCGTAACCTATCACCCGCCCCTTCGACAAGACACTCACTCCAGTATATATAAAGCTATTTACAATTTGTTATAATGTTGTTATAATAATTATTAGGAATAGAAAAAATATATGTAATAATAATAAAAAAATATTTTATTTGATACCTAGGTTTTCGCATCCCCTGTCATGTAACCGTTTGTTTAGTTGTTTCGTTATTATATCCGCTAGTTGTTCTGATGTAGGTACCCATGATATTATAGCTTTTCTTTTGTGTAGCTGTTTGTTGACAAAAAAAAAAATCCCTGTCGCTGTGTCTTGTCCTTTTGTTTGAGCTTTTGTCGTTTGATACCTTTATTGAAGCTTGATTGTCGCATTTTAAATGGAATGGGCCCGTGAAATTAATCAAATCATTGAGCAAATTTTGAATCCACAAGCCCATTCTAGTTGTGCCTCCAAGAGCCATGTATTCTGCGTGGCATGTGGAGGAAGCAACAGATGGCATGCGTTTTGAGGACCAGAATATTAGGGGACCTTGCATGTTGATTATCATGCCTCCAGTTGATCTTGAAAATTCCCTACCCCAGTTTGCATCTGAGTAGACATCGAGATTGATGGAATGGGATGTTGACAGTGGATATAAGTGTAGTTTTTTCATAGATATATATTGTAAATAACCGAGTAAGTGTCTCAAAGCCCTCCAGTGTTCATTAGTGGGGCATTTTGAGTGTCTAGCTAATTGATTTACAGAGAAACTGAGATAAGGACGTGTTGCTATGGCTAGGTAAGTCAAGGAACCAATAATTGACAAGAAATTGCCTGTATTAATAGCTGGGTGGTTTGGTGGACCTGTGGAAAGGTCTATATTGGTGGGCAGTGGTTGTTGATGGCATATTCCTGTTTCATGATGAGTTGTTAGAATCCTATCAATCAAATTTTCTTGACTTAGTTGGAATCCTCGTTCATTCCTTTCTATTTTAATACCCACTATTGCATCCAGTCTATCTTGCCATTTGATGATGAGAGTTTGGCTTAAATCTTTTTCAAGTTGCTTCAGAACTTCGTTGTTGTTTCCAGTTACAATTCCATTGTCGACATGAACCCAAAGCATTGCCTTTGTATTACTATTCTTCAAAAAATAAACACTGTTGTCATAGGATGACATTTTGTAACCCAGGTTTTTAAGTTGCTGTCCAAAATGTTGCCACCAGCAATGTGCTTCTTGACATGTGCCATAAAGAGCTTTGAGTAATTTGAAAACTTTTCCATCTTTTCTTTCAAAACCAGGTGGGTCCTTTACCCATACTTCTTCGTCTATGGGGCTGTGTAGGTATGCTGCTGTGACGTCAAAGGCATGGACTGGCCAGTTATAAATTGCTGCAATTGTGAGAATTATTTTTTGGACTGTAAAAGAAGCTTTTGGAGCAAAAGTGGATGAGTAATCTATGCCTTTTACTTGTTTAAAACCTTTTTCCACATAACAAGCCTTCAGTTTGGTGTTTCCTGTTGATGCGTCTTTCCTTTCTGAAAAAACCCATCTAGCATCCAGTATTCTAGCTTCTTTAGGTGGTTCTTTTCTCTCCCAAACCTTCATGTTTGTTAAGTTATCTATTTCCTGTTGACAAGCTTTTTCCCATTCATCTCCCTTCTTAAATTGTAAGGCTTCTTTAAATGTTTTAGGTAGCTGAGTTGCAAATTATTCACAATTTAATTGGATGTCTTCTAACAAACAATCTTGTTCAACCATTTGCTCTTCCAGATCAAAGTTTCCTAGCATGAGATTGCTTTTGATTAGAGTTTTTGCACTGTTCATTACAAAGTCAAGGGACATTTTATTTTCACTGTTTGTCTCGCAATCTTTGAAACTGGCCCATGCAGACGTTAAGATTCTCCTTTCTATTGGGTCCCAAAAATCCAGCCTTTCATACCAGCTGGAAAACCGACAGTGTAGCATCTTCTTACTCGGACATCTAGCTTTTTTCTTTTCTCTTCAGGTATGTGTACATAAGCTATTTCGCCGATTTTCCTAATAATATCTATTTGAGGTTTAGTTTTGAAGAGTGCTTCATAGGGCATAGTTAAGTTGCAAATATTGTTGGGTATTCTGTTTATGAGATATAACACCCATTTGAATGCAAATGACCAGAAGGGTTTTCCAAGACGACTGTCAAACAGTATTGTTCTTCCCGTTTCTGTAAGAGTACGATTAAATCTTTCAATATTTCCATTTTGTTGATGAAAATATGGTAATGATTTTTCATGTATTATTCTGTTTTTTGTTGTGAACATGTCCATCAGTTTATTGTTAAATTCTCCTCCATTGTCTGATCTAATTATTTTAACCTTCTGGTTTGTCTGTTTTTCTAATCTTGTTATGATGTTAATGACAGTATGTGTTGATTCAGATTTGTTTTTAATTATGTGACACTCACTGTATGTTGTAGCTAAATCTCTGAATGTTAAAGTATATAAACCGCCGTTGTGGTAGCCTAAAGTTTAGTACGGCACCTAAGTATGTAAATGGAGTTATTACAGCATGCAAGATTGGCGTTATTATTTTTATATATATAAAAGGGTTTATTTAATTTATTTGAGTTTTAAATATGAAGAAATTGGTCACGAGCGAATGCCTACACGAAAACAATTTATTTTACGGAGGAAACTTATTTTTACGGTCTGGAAAATTTATAAGTATTAAGTCGAGTCACTCAAGAACCTTGGGAAATTTTCCCAGAATTTTTACTATTTTTCTTATATTTTTAAATGAATTTTAAAGTTTTATAGGAATATTTACGTTTTCAAAAATTACTTAACTTTGATGAATTTTCACGGGGTAATTAGAGCTGCGCAGACTACGAAAATTTGTTTGGTATGTAAAGGGGAAGTAGCTCTATTATGTGTAATTTTTCTAGATTTTTTATTATGGTTTTAAGGTTCTAAATTGAGTCCGGAAGTCCGGACGGACTCCGTACGGACTCCGTTCCGGCTCCGTACGGACTCCGTACGGGCTCCGGATTGACTCTGGAAGACCTCTGGAGGGGAAAATTTAGGCACGTGACTAGGAATACTTAAGCGACTCTCAAACTCGAAATTGAGAGGGGGGACACATCATACAGCTTAATCTTTAACCACCACAGACTCATTTTTTATTACTCAACAAATTAAAATAACTTGTAATACCCTTATAACATTATTATTTCTTTTACATAACATCTTAGAAATACAATTCAACAGTTTAAATAACACTTCATACAGGGTATCTTTAGAAAGGTCTTCATCGCTGGGACTTGATTATTGCTGTCTCATAAAAATTAAAATTATTATAAAAACATAAAAGTCAATCTTTTCAGATCTTTCACTGGTACACCTTAATTGTTGTTATCAGTATTTCTTTCTCAACAGCCACTTTCTTTTAATCTCAATAAGCGTTAAATATTTTAGAGTTTCATTATTTTTTATCAATCAGATCTAAGTAGATTGGTTAGCTTAGTGATTTAGAATTCCTACTTTGTTATTTTTATTGGAAGGACGGGGTTTTCAGCTAAATCCACATATCTCCTCCGGATTCTGCTTACAGCAAGGCGACTGTAAGAGTTTACCTTACCATAGTTGGCGCCCAACATGGGGTTCGATTTCTCTAGCTTTCTTTAAAAGACTTACTTGGATCAAGAACGTTATTAGCCTGCAAGAGGCTTATTTTCTGGAACTCTAATTGGATTTTTGTTATTGGCCTGCAAGAGGCTTGTTATTTTATCAATTGTTAACGCTTTTCATTACTTATTGGGATGTCTTCTTCTGCTGTTGCTTCTGGATCTTCTAACCCTCTTACTCCCTCAGTTAGAATTGTTTCTTGGGATGGCCCAAAGTTTGATGGGGAGGAGGTTAAATGGTTCATTAGCAGGTATGAAGCTGCTGCTGCTGTTGATGGTGCTTCCCATGTGGACATGGTGAAGCAAGTTAGATTTTTTATTGCTGATAGGGAGGTGGAAAAAGAGGTTATTGCTATGCAGGCATTTAAGGACAAGGATTGGGTTAAGCTTTCTAAAGCTATGGTTGATAGATGGGGTGTTAGGTTTACTATGATGGACCTCAACAAAATTGTAGGTGACTGGCAAGCTAAAGGTGGTGTTTCTTCAATGGTGGACTTCAAAAAACTTTGTGTTCAGTTTGATGAAGTGGTAGAATATCTTATTTTGGTGGATGAATTAGTGCATGAAAATCAAGCAAAAGATTTGTTTTGGTCAGCATGCAGTAGGGATATTCGAATGGACGTCTTGAAGGATCTCTCAAGAAAGAATTTAATGAAGGAACTGCCAAACGGTGAGCAGAAGTTACCGGCTCTGGAGGTTATTAAAGAGAACATCCAAGCCCATCTAAAGTTATTAGCGTTGGACAAGTATCAAGAGTCTTGCACTCAATATGTCAGTAAGGTTAGCGAAGTTTTGGCCGAGAACAACGATATTATGGTCAAAGCCCAGGAGGCCAAGAAGGCACAAATGGGTGTTCCTGCTGCAAAAGTTGAGGGCAATGTAGACAACAAGATGGTCGATCACTTGGCCGATTTAACGAAACAGCTAAAGATATTTGTCCAAGAGACTCGAAAGGCCAGTAAGGCCCCAATCGCTTCCTTGTCGACATCGACTTCTTATCAGTCTAGAGGGTATGAACGTCGAAATTATAATGGCAATAACAACGGTAACCGCTTCCCAGGCAATGGGAGAAATGGTGGGAATGGTGGTAGTAATTATAGAGGTGGCTATGATGAGCCAAAGGTGTGCTCCTATTGTAATAGGAGGGGGCATAGAGCAACATTTTGTTTTGCTCTTGATAAGGATATGGATGCTGGGCGAGTTTTATTTGATGGTAAAGTTTATAAATTTCCCGATGGTTCGTTCATCAAGCCCAGTGATGGACAGTCTCCTTCTGATTTGGTCAGAAGAAGTTTAACGGCTGAAAGGAGAGCCAGATTTGAAGAGGTGACGGATGAAGATGTTAATGCCAAGGGTGGCAAAAATGGTAACGGTAATGGTGGAAAAGCTGACAAAGGTAAAGAGAAAGAGGTCAGTAAAGCTACATTTTCTACTTCTTTTGGTGGTTTAGAGCTGGCGACGGTTGCCCAGGTGGAGGGTAGCTGTATGGCTGGCGAATACGATGTTAATGCTGCTAGAAGAGCAGCCGCTACTAAGGCGAAAAGTAGCATTCAGAGCCAATTGAGGGCTAATCCTGGCAAGGCCAATAACAAAGTGAACCCTTACTCTAAGGACAAGATTTCTAGTGCTCAAACTGCCGCCAACAAATTGAACCCTTACTCTAAGGACGAATTATATAAAATGCAGAAGGGGATTGCTGATATGGGGCCCCCTAGTTATGGCAAGTTTGATTTAAATGGTGAGCCTATGCCAGAGGATGATTCGGATTCTGAGGAGGACGTACCGTTGGCGTCTCTACCCAGACCAAGTTTTAGCGGTCCCATCCCAATGGAGGGAGTAAGAAGGACTAGCGATGGATCAGGATTAGTGCAAGAAGCTGGTGACGGAGTTAGGGTTATAGAAAGTGAAGATGTTATAATGGGGGGTGAAGATGGCTCGGTTGGACCTCAAGAGGTACCCAGGGCCAAGGTTGTTAAATCAAAGGTCCAGTATGAGCGGCCAGTAGTTTCCGGTCAAGCTAATGCGATGGACGCAGTTTTGAATAGGGTGAATCAACTTCAGATTCCCTTATCTTTGGGGGAGTTATTTACGATTAGTCCGGCGCTTGCTGAAAAGCAAAAGAAGCATTTGACGAGGCGTCGGGTTTCCACTGGAGAGGTGGAATATATTTGTGAAAATGTTGAAAAGTTTGGGGAAGATGTAGATACACATTTTTCCGCTCCCCTGGGTTACCTGGTGGTAACTCTTAATGGTAAAGAAGTAAAGGCCTTGGTCGATTCAGGGTCTCAAATTAATTTAATTTCATTGGAGCAAGCGACGAGTATAGGCTTGCCAATTAAAAGTGGAACTGGGGGAAACCTCAGAGGTATTGGAGGGCATGAAACAGAGCTGATGGGTACAGCTGAGCATGTCAGGTTAGGCATTGGTGGATCTGTTGGTAAGGTTCACTTTTATGTGGCCAGAGGAGCAGTCAAAACTGTTCTTGGTGGTCCTTTTTTGATGGATTTTGAGGCCAGGATAGGGTATCAAGCTGGCATGGGGATTAGTTTGGAGATCACTGGTGAAGATATGCGGAGGTTACATATGCGGTTAGTGCCTCCTGGAGATGAAGGTTGGGAAACACGGCCAGGGATTACTACTCTGTGCCAGTGTTGTGTTTGCACCAAGAAGCGGCATATAAAACGGACGGCTTCTGGTGAATTATGTTTGTTGGAAAGGGATGAATGCCCTCAATTTTTGGGGTAGCAGGGGCTGATCGCTCTAATGTTGTAATCTCTCCTCAGGATGAGATCCCGGATTGCAATAGGTCAGCTCACTTGGAGATAATTCAAGTGGATTCTCAATTATTTTCTGTTAATATTACTTTGGAGTGCAAATACGTTTTGGACTTTTCTATATGTTTAATGGATTTACCCGGTTTTTCTATTAAATTTAAAAACGGTGAAAAAGGCAAAATGGGCCAAATTAGGTTGGATAAAAATTGGAAGGGTATGTTTATGGGCCTCCAGCAAGAGGTTAAACTGCAATTATCACCTTCTATTCAGAACCTCCAGCAAGAGGGTAAACTGCGAAAATCTTATCAAAATACGATTAAAAATCTTAGTATAAGTAAAACACAAAAAAATAATTTATGTGAAAATGTTAATCGGGACCTCCAGCAAGAGGTTAAACTGCAATTATCTCCTTCTATTACGGACCTCCAGTAAGAGGGTAAACTGCAAATATCTTATCTAAATCCGATAAAAAATCTCAGTATAATTAAAACTCAAAAAAATAATTTTTGTGAAAATTCAATTCCGGTTCTCCAGCAAGAGGTTAAACTGCCAACTTTCTTTACGGGTGATTTACTGTTGGATAAGGGAAGAAAAGGTGTTGGAAACTCTGTTTATAAATTAGACGAGGGAAAGGAGAAAAGGGTAAAATTTAAAAATGAAATAAAATATTTTTCTAATTTTTCTTATTCTGATTCTGGCGATGAGGAAGATTCATTTGATGAAAGTTTTAATGGCGATACAAAAGTAAATGATTTACCTCAAGTTTATTTAGATGTGGACGCAGCCAAATATAAGAAAGTAGCAAATAAAGTTCGACCTATTAATGAGCCGCTACCTGCTGAATTAAATCCACCTTTGAGAAGACCAAGGTTATCAAGAGATCCTTATGAAAGTCCCTTGGTAAAGAATCCGCCTGAATTTTCTGAGACGTCAAGAATCACTTTTGAGAGACTGGGTGTTGTTAATTTTGGACCTGATGGTTGGTTGTCTGGAGAAGAGAAGAAGTTGTTGTTGGATGTGATGGTCAAGCGAGAGAAGGCCATTGCTTTTGTAGAAGAGGAGAGGGGTGTGTTGAAGCATTCCTATGGGGAGCCTTACAAGATTCCTGTGGTATGTCATGAACCGTGGCAGCAGAAACCGATTCCTATTCCAGCTTCATTAAAAGAAGCTTATATCGAAGTTGTCAGAGAACGGATACGCACTGGACTGTATGAGCAATCAACGTCAAGTTATTCTAGTCCGGTATTTTGTATCAAGAAAGCGAATGGCAAGCTTAGAGTTGTTCATGATCTTAGGGAATTAAATAGGGTTACAATAAAGGATGCTGGGATACCGCCTAGTGCTGAGGAGTTTGTTGAAGCGTTTGCAGGGAGAGTGTGTTATGGATTGGGAGATATTATGGGTGGATATGATGAGAGAGAGTTACATCCGGACTCAAGGCCTCTCACTACATTCGATACGCCACTTGGACGTTTACAGTTAACAAGATTACCTCAAGGAGCAACAAATTCGGTTGCAGTTTATCAAGCTCAGATGGCTTGGATCCTTCAAGACGAAATTCCACAATATGCTGGAATCTTTATAGATGATGGAGGAATTAAGGGACCAACAACCGACTATGATAACCAGGTGTTGGAAGAGAATCCCGGGATACGCAAATTCATTTGGGAGTTTGCAATTACTTTAGAAAGAATCTTGTTACGAATTGAAGAGGCTGGTTTAACTATTTCAGGTTCAAAATTTTCATGTTGTGTGCCAGCCTTAGAAATATTAGGTCATGTGGTATGTAGAGAGGGTAGAATTATGTCCAAGAAGAAAGTTAACAAAATTCAGTCCTGGCCAAGACCCAAGAATACAACCGAAGTTAGAGGGTTTTTAGGCGTTTGTGTATATGTTAGAATGTTTATCAAGGACTTTTCTTCATTGGCAGCTCCATTGAGACGGTTAACGAGAAAGGATGCAGACTGGGAGTGGGATGAAGAGTGTGAGAAGGCGTTTGTGAAGTTGAAGGAAGTTGTAGGGAAGGATTTAGTCCTGCACAAGTTGGATTATGGAAAAGATGCTGGCAGAATTTATTTAGCAGTTGATTCAAGTCAGGTTGCAGCTGGGGCGGTTCTGTCTCAGATGGATAAAGCTGGTTACATCAGGCCAGTTAGGTATGAATCTGTAGTATTTACTGAGGTCGAATCAAGATATTCTCAACCAAAATTGGAATTATGTGGTGTGGCAAAAATACTGAAGAAACTTCAGCATATTTTTTGGGGGCAACATTTTGAGTTGCAAGTGGATGCGAAATCGTTAATCCAGATGATTAATTCCCCAAGTTTACCGAACGCACCCATGACGAGATGGGTAGCTTTTATTCAACATTTTTCGTTTGATTTAGTTCATAAGCCTGGCAAAACTTTTACTATGCCAGATGGTTTATCAAGGAGACCACCCACTGAAGAAGATTCAGACTCAGAAGAGTTCGATGAAGATATACCTATTATCAAAGCCAGCACTAAAGGAGCTGAAGACTTTCCATACCTCCCCCATGAGGTTAAACTGGCAGGACTATTGTGTTTAGATTATGGTGATGATGACCTCCACCAAGAGGATAAACTGGAAAATAGTTTTTATGTTAATAAAGGTGTTGAAAAAGGTGTAGATAAATTCGGCAGAGAGGAGGTAGAAGAAGATGTGGTGTATGTAGAGGAAGATGGATTGGTAGTGTGGGATAGTAGTAAATTAAGGAATGGTGTATATGTTGGAGAATTAGAGAACTTAAATAAAAAGGTGGATAAAGAGAAAGAGGTATTTTCGAATACGGTTTACGAAGGATCCAAAGGTTCAGAAGAAAAACGTCGACATAGCTCGATTAAAAATTCATTTAGGGGCCAACGATTATTGGCTCATTCATGTGCAGGTGATATTGGTGATAGAGAAGTCCCTATTGATGTTATATTAATCAATTTTCAAGATGAAGTCTGGGGTCAGACTGGTTTTTATTTTTTGTTAGTCAAATATTTGTTGACTTTAGAGAGGCCAGAAGATTGTGAAGACGATGAATGGGTGGCTATCAAGAGGAAGTCATCTACGTTTTACCTATCTGGTCGACGTTTAATGAGGAGAAGGTATCCAAATCCTCAAGTAGTTATAACTCAACAGAAGGGGCAAGAATTAGTTTTGAAATCACTGCATGAAGATCTCGGGCATAGAGGCGTTGGAGAAACGTTTAGAAGAATTTCTGATCGATTTTGGTGGCCTGGCATGAAGATGGCTGTTAAACAGTGGGTTCAGTCATGCGAAGAATGTCAAAGACGAAGTTATTTAAGGCCAAAAGAACCTGGACGTGCGACCGGTGAATATACGCTCTTTGGGAGAGTTAGTTTAGATGCCGTTCATATAAAAGAGGGACGGTATAAATATTTAATTGTGGCCAGAGATGATTTATCTGGTTGGGTAGAGGCAGCGCCTCTTATTAATTTAACTGCCAAAAATGTGGCAGAATTTTTTTTGAATAATTGGGTATATAGGTATGGGGTGATGAAGTTGGTGACGGTAGATGGAGGTCCTGAATTTGGGACAGAGTTTAAAGAGGCCGTATTGAAAGTTGGATCAAAGGTTAGGGTAGCAACCCCAT